>JAKZHN010000022.1:11227-262426 GCA_037179335.1 Cyclaneusma minus | reverse complement strand
ATTTTTTTTTTGGCAATTTTTTTCCAAAAAACACGTTCCCCTTCCTTTATTTTTTGCTACTTTCCCCCAAAACCCCAACCTTAACCCAACCCCCCCCCCCCCCCCCCCAAATAAAGCAAAAGGGAACGGTGACTAATGTGAAAAGCCCTCCATCACCCTCACATCCTCGTTCATTCTATCAATCTCGTCCAGAAACACACCCGTGCTGTGTCATCTGCGCAACATGAACACCTGAGTCCCTGCCTCCTAGAAGCTCACGCTGATCTCGACTCAATAGTAGCGAAATCTCAAGTGACCGACTCGTGGCCGCAGGTGATTTCGAGAATGTCTCGCCGATATTAGACGATGGTGATCACGTATCATGCTTCGGGGTCTTCGTTGTCTTCTAGGTTTGGGATGATGTGAGAGCAGTATTTTTCGGCTGTGGCTGCTCCTGACTCTTTCAAGAGTTGCTGAAAAGAGTTTTCTCTGTCGCGCTCTGGCGTTATTTCGAAAAATCCAACCCGATGGTACTGGCCTCTCGCTGTGCCAGTCGCTTGAAGTATGAGCCCCACAGGTCTGCCCTGGTGTCCAGCTTGTGTCGCCAAAAGTAAGGGCAACAGCAATACATCGCCATCGTGTTGACTACTCCATTCTTTCTCGTAGTCCCAACATATTATATTCCATAAATATCCACGGTTATGCCTGGATGTTTGAACTGTTACCGACTTCGTCGGAAGGCCGGGAAAGAGCTGACCCTCGAGCTTAGCGTCGGCCATGAAGGAACAACGAAGTGTAAGCTCTCCACTTGAGACCTGGCCCAGAGGGTCCGTTTCCTTTCCTAGACCTATCACCGAGACATCCAGGACCCTGGTGTAGCGCTCTTCGGTGGAATTTTCACTCGCTCCACTAAAAACAGTTATGTCATCTACAGCAGCCCATGACCAGCTTGGAGCTCTATAGATTGGCCGTGGGTGAGGGATGATGGTGGTCATCAAACTCCAACAGAGCTGAAAGTCTAGATCGCGCCTCCACATACCCGCACAATACTGATCTTTGCTCTTTTCTTGTATCGTCCGAGCAATTCCAGCGATGGCGACTAACTTGTCCTTGCTGTAAGTCAAGTCACACTCGGAATACTCTTCAACGACTTTTGTCCAGTGACGCAACTTCCAGTCGCGATTAAGAAATAGCTCAACTGTGTCTCTCCCAGCAATGAGACGCTCCTCATTACCACAGTCAACACCATTTGGAAGCGATTCTGATGCGGTCTGTGTTTTGCACTCCCAGAAGAATCCCCATCTGCTGCAATGCAAGGTTCTCGTTGCCAGATATCTCTCTTGCATTACCCATGCTCGTTTTCCCAATACTGACCACTTGGTAGAATATTTATAAAGCAAATCGCCCTCGGTTACTGGAATTCGGTACAACCCTTTGCTGCCATTTACTGTGAATTCTGCTTCGAGACCTCCACACAAATCTGGAGGTCTCAAAAAACATCCTTCGCTACCATTTTTCGCGGAAGAGGCAGCTATATTAACAGTCGATCCACCATAGACCGAAGCCATCAACATTGCTTCTTTTTCCCAGTCATCAGCGTCATTTTGAATGATGCAGAGAGAGTCGATCCACAAAAATGCAAGACCAAGCTGACGAGCAATGTATATAGCGTCTTGGAAGGTCTTCGTCAAGTGTTGCGTAGGGATTTCTTTACCAAAAGAATGGATCGTAGCTCGAGTCAGCTTCATAAACTCCAGGTCGCCCCAACAATGACTCAAAGTAGCATACGGAGGGCTATCCTTCCAGTCTGCTGTGTGTACCAACCGGGGAGGCTCTGCGTCTATTGACACAAGTCTCGTAGGAATAAAACTAGAGGCGTTTTGTTCCCGACACATTTTGTGAGAGTTTAGACATGTATTGAGCCAGAACTTGGATATTTGTGTAGCGTATGAGACTGCATCCAGAGACTGTTGCATCTTGAATAAGCCTATGACATATTAGTAAGTGAGTACCTATGCAAGGTGACGAATTGGAACAAACCTGAAGTCTCTGTGATCTTCTTTGCTGTTACTATGAATTGCACTTGGTCGACATCATCCCGGCGGAGCTGCACAGGTTTTCCAGGCCAGCTCCACGTCATTTCCAGCGTATCATCGTTGTTCACTGGCAGTGGCATCATGCTGAGAGCGGTCGGTTGGCCAAGCTGACCTAGCTTCATATGGATTTGTTGGAAACGCTCCAGATTGGAATACCTTTCAATGAACTCCTGCACGGTCAAAGCGCAGAATCGACAGCCTTTTTTTGCCCCAGCCTGTAGCTCGAAAATACTGAGGTATAGAGTAAAATACTCCTTATTAGGGAATGAGGCCCTGTGGTGGATTCTTTCATCTTCAGTTAGATCCTGCCACTGTTTTTCTCCTCTCAGATCAGGCCAGTTATCCAGCATAGCCTGACACTTTGAACAAAAGCCTCGAACGACGTGGATGTTCTGCATTAAGCTGCACACTTCCTTCTCTAGTAGCGCCGTGTCGACCTCATCATCCAAGTCTCTGCAGATTTTTTGAAGCTCGCGGTTATCGTCTGTGTTCATATACTTCTCATACCATGAATCCATGGATGGTCCGCTGGCCTTTTCCTCCTCGGATGCCGCGCTAATTTCCCTGGAACCACTATCGTTCTGACCATTCGAGCTATCGGTTTCTTTCTGCATCGAGATCGTAGCAGACTCGGGTACGGCTTCTAATGGTTGTATCTCCATGGCTGTAGAAGGCAGGTTCGCGAGAAGCCTGATCGAAGTGACGAACTTGCGTCGCAGCGTCTTTGAGGAGCTTTAGGTTGGAGGTGACGAGATTGGTTTATTTTCGCTAGGCTCAGGAGCAAGGTCGAAAAATGGGATATGAGAAGCCAGATAGAAATGATGAACTTGATACGCAAGGTCGTTGAGAGAAGCTTGTGTGGATGTTGGAAACGGAGAGTGTAGATTCGAAGAGTTCGGAAGGGAGGGTCGTGAGCGGAGAGCTCGCAGATCGGATTGTCGAGGCCTGAAGCGAGTGAAGAACTTGTTCCTCGAAGCTCGAGAAGCTTGAGGTTGGTGATGGAGAGTGTAGACTTGCAAGGCTGGGAAGAGGCGGCGGGATGAATCCGTGCAAAGTCCAAGAAGACGTTGAAGCTGAACTTGGAGATGAAGCGCCTAGGTTCGCAAGGCTCGGAGAGATGCTCGGGAGTTGTTGAAATGTGGGCAACTGACTGCTGCTGGCTGCTGTCCAATTACCAACGACATATGCGCCTGTTGGCGAGGCTTGGCCAGATTGGGGTACGCCACCTCGATATGACCTCTCGAGCCTTGAAGATACACTGGAATTCAAGGTTTCGTATTCCCTAAGATACGATAGATACCCCAACTTCTGAATACATCCTTCGAAAAGAGTGTCTTTTGTTCGAGATGCAGTCAAGCGAGTGCTTTGACAGACACGTCCAGGTTTAGACAGCAATATCATATGATAAACTAAGCGGAATGCCACTGTATGGTCGCATGGTCACTTCAGCTCAGTTTGGGGGCTAAATTGGGTACTATCGACAAAGTGCCCAAGGAGTCAAGTGTTTGTCAGCTGTCAAGGGAAAAAATTGGGGGCCCAAAATGAGGGCCCAAAACGAGGGTAAAGCGAGAGGAAGACGCCTATCACAGAGCCATGATCATGGAGCCGGTATGAGAGAGCCAATCGTTACGTAACCAGGTATGATCATATCCTGAAACTGGCCCCCAAAGCTGCTCAACGCTTTCTTCGGCTCGAAGACATCATACCAACAACTCTCCTTTACATGTATTCCTACGAAAAGCAGAGCAATGATTGCTTGCCCAAGCCACCGTTCAAAGTCAAAAGAACCGATTTACAGGGATGGAAATGTCTGCATATTTATGTTCCTTCTTATAGCAATAGCAGCACGGTGCCGCAACAGCGAGTGTTCAAGACTATCGTAATGATTCAAACACACCCGACATGCCACAATCCATAGCTCTAGATTGACACTGTACAAGTACCATAGTCTGCTCAGCATTCAGCCACACTCCTTTTCCTTCAGGCGAGCCATTCAGGATGTTATGCCACAGAATTAATATCTAGGCTAGAAAATACCATTTTGCTCAGCAATGTTTCAATTCTCTCTTTCCTCACCACCCGCATCCGTTTACTATGAATTCAAGAATTGAGATAGTTGAATGGCGTGTGCTTAGAGGTTTCATGGTTTTGAATATTGCATAATCTATAAGCTTGTGCAAGTAATAATAGGGGCGAGCTAAATCCCGAATCGAGTTTTGGAATCCAATACAAGCTATATCCAATCGATATACTGCCCTACTCTCTTATTCCTAATAATTCTCAATAATCCTGGATACTCCAAGTATTGGGAACACTTTAAGTAATGGGGAATATTCTAAGTAATTACGAATATTCTCTATTATTATAAATATCCCTAATTATTTTATGAGTACTCCCGATCGCCGAGAGTGAGAGTGTTCTGTTTTAATCAAGGCGGTATGATGTATATTCGTGTAGCTTGTCCTGGATTTCAAAGCTCTAGTCGGGATTTAGCTCAGCCCCAATAATAATATTGGCCAAAGGCAAAGTTCAAACTTCGAGTAGCAAAATCGCTTCAATTGTCAAAGAGTACCCAATTGATTGCTCTATACATGGAAGTTCTCCCGCTGGACTCTCAACCATGGCGAACATCCAGCAGCCGGCCCACAACAGCCCTCTCACGTTCACAATTAAATGCGCACCCTACCACCCCCAAATATGTTCCAACCACCAATAGTTATACGCACCCTATATAAACCCTTGTTTTCAATCACTCAAAATGCAGCATGTTGCAAAATACACACTAGATAACGATGTGTTCCAAACAGCACAACCGCCAAATTCCAGCTCAAGTTCAGTAATAAACCCAAAATCGTACATGCCTCCCATCAAAAAAACGTGTTCCTCAAACACCTGCCAACAGGTGCTTAACCCTCGGTAGTTTAGTTGGTTATAGCGTCGGACTGTAATGGAAAAAGTTCATCCGAATGTCACCGGTTCGACTCCGGTCTGAGGGAATTCCTTTTTTTGCTTTTTTGGCGGTTGCGGGGTGGTCCGTGAGCTGCAGCTGGAAAAGAACCCGAGGCAACTTAGTGCGTGGACAGTTGAGACGACCTCAAGGGTTGATTTTTATATATGTATTCTCATAACAAAGAATATTCCTGGCTGGGAATTCCTTTTGGCAGCATAGATAACTATCCAGGGACATAGGCTTGAAGGGGAGCAAAATGTATATTCATCATAACCGCAGTTAGAGGCAATCAGTCAAGAACTTACGAACATCTCATCCACCTCATTTCCAGCACCATATATTCCCACTCATTTCCAATACAGCAGCCATAAAAATGCCAATTTCCTCATCGCTCTGGCCTCAGACCGGAGTCGAACCGGCGATATTCGGATGAGCTGATTTACATTACACGTCCCCCGCTGCGGCGGGGGACGCAACCACCCTATTCGCGGATGGCTGCTGGAGTCAGTAGGCATCGTGAGATACCTGGGCCGATTATTTGAGGAAAACGGGACTGAATGGTCGCTGGGCGGATCATGCCCTAGGTAGCCACGAAACGGTCGGTCTCATGGTAACTAGCTCATAGATTTTTCTGTTCGTTCCACCGTCCAACAGTCCAACAGTCCAAGAGTCCAAGAGTCCAAGAGTCCAAGAGTCCGACAGTCCAAACCAAAACTAGTAAACTGCTGAGATCTTGTGGCAATAGTAGGTCACTCGACAGATCAGTTGTAGCATGATCTTTTTGGGGAGTGGGGGTGAGCTAAATCCCGAACTGGAGTTCTGAAAAGCCAGGACAGACAAGCTGGACCTAATCGGCATACTACCCCCATTTCTTTAACCTCGCTCTTGATATCATCATATCCCTGAATGAAAATTAAAAATACTCTAGGTAATTGTAAATATTCAAAATAACCGGAATTTCTCAAACTCCAAAATATCCGGGACCATTATTCTGCACCCTGTTACAAAAAATACAAAAAGCGACTTTCAAGAGAGATGATGTGCCTGTAGACAGTAGGACCAACGGGCAGAATGCTTTTATACCGCTTGTTTAAGGCGGTGGCCCGATAGGCTGATTGGGCTTACTTAGGTAGCCTGTCCTGCATTTCAAAACACCAGTCGGGATTTAAATTTCAGCTCACCCCATTTTTTTATCTTTTCCTGTTTTTCTCCTGAATAGCCAGTCGATCGCTGAGTAGACATCCTCACCTCCTCGGTCTGGCGAATATCGTGGACGCTGCAGCCGGCTTCACCCCCTCATTCAGCCGTTCCTATGTTCTTTAGACAAGACAAGTTTCCAAATGTACCCCTCGAAAGAAGAAGTGGAGACAATACTCGTCAGCTTCAACAATCAAGAAAGCGAAGTGATACTAGCCCTAACTGAGACCCATTTCAGCTCTCGTAATGAAGAGGGAGACTGAGGCTGGGGGAAACTTGAGGAGAATAAAACGACGAAGATGGAGAGGAAGATGGAGAGAAAGACGGATGAGAGGAGTGACGAATTTGGAAAATGAAAGTTCATCTCTGCTTCCTTGGTTGCTTGCCTACGTAGTACGGGAAATTACATTCCTGAGTATTCACTTGCTATATCACGGAGCACTACAATGGACAACGGCACAATATCCACCAGGCTTGAGAAACCCACATCGTGCATCTGAACGATGATCCCCGGACAGATGAGCATTGAATGAAAGGGTACGAGTACTCACTCCAGTCCTTACCCCAGCAGACCGAGTAGCGTCACCACAAAAGACACCTATCAACACCCACACCGACTTACCCAGTCCAATGCCACTATGTCATCTCAACTGTCAAAGGATCCAAATAGGTCAGCAAGATAACACTCGATGATATTCGATCTGTCTCAAAGGCAAACGACTACGATCCTCGTTATAGGATCTTTCGTCAGTCACCCGAGCTACTATCACGCTTTGCCATTGAAACCACGATCGGAAAAGACCATCAAAGTACGCAAGCAATTAAAGTTCAATTCTGGGTCCATATCTTGCGACATGGCTTTTCCTTTTCTGTCTCTCCTTTTCTCTCTCTTCCTAGTAAAGCCCATTTTCGAAGTTCTCGTCCCTCCCATCACATTCCCACTATATGACAAGTGTGTCTCGAATTAGAGAGGAAGCTTGTTTTCGAATGAGGAGATTTCGGAAGGAGAAGTGCAAAGGTGGCTGATTTAGCCGAGGCCAGGGAATTCCTGGGGGTCGTCGACCTTGACGGGGGCAGCGCCGCCGCGGGGAGCACCGCGGCCACCACGGAATGATCCATCGCCACGGGGTCCGCCGCGTCCTCCACGGGGTCCATCGCCACGGCCACGGAATGGTCCATCGCCACGGCCTCCACGGAAACCACCGTCGCCGCGTCCACCGCGTCCGCCCTCACGGGGTCCACGTCCACCACGTCCACCGCGGCCACCGCGCTCGGGCTGCTCGACGAAGCGCTGGTCAATCTCAAGAGTCTGCTTGGCCTTGCGCTCGCGCTCGCGCTTGGCCTTGCCTCCAGATCCGGCAATGAACTCTTCCTCCTCGTCCTTCTCGAGAGGCTTGGCGTTGGCCCACTTCTTGTCTTGCTTGGCGCCTTCGTTGGGCTTGCGGGCCTCGGGGATGCCGGCAGCGAGAGCAGCCTTCTTCTCGGCGAGTTGGGCAAGGTATTCGTTGTACGAGATGTGCTTCTCCTCCTCTTCAGGCTGGATCTCGTTACCGTCGGCGTCGACTGCGGCAGTTCCGTCAGCGGCCAAAGCCTCCTTCTGTTCGGCGGATGCGATCTCCTTGCCGGCTTCCTCATCGGCGAGCTCGGCGTTGCCTTCATTGGCGCCCCATCCGTGAGCAGCTTGCTTCTCAGAGTCACTGTATATAGATTAGCAAAGTACCTGGAGCAGTAGACTCGTAGAGGTTTACCCTCCAACCTGGTGGCTGTGTCTGTCATCACGGCGAGGACCACCGCGACCTCCACGACCACGGCCACGACCTTCGCCAGCATTTCGGGGATGACGGTCCACGCGCACACCATCATCAGTAGGCTTGCTTCGGTTGTTTGCGCTGCCGGCCTGACGGTCACGGAAGGCTGTGGAAAGAACAGTTAGCAAACATCGTCAACAAAGAAAGAACGTGGCATAGAAAGTACACGAACCTCCATCGTTTCCAGAGAAGTTACCACGGCCGGCACCACGTCCAGCAGTAGCGGCGGCTGCCTTGGCAGGAGCTACATCAGGAGCATTGCGCTTGGTAGTCCTGGGGAGGGACTTCTCAACAGCCTTCACAGGTGGCTCAGGCTCCTTGTCAGAGTCTTCATCGTGGTCATTTCCTGGCAGGCAGCGTTAGTCGGGTGCCCAAGGTTGCAAGTCGTCGCGCACATCATACCGAGAAGCTCGTACAAGTTCTAGCAAGCAGAAAGTCAGCACAGATACGTCAATTGAAGCTCGGGTCTGCCAAGTGAAGCTTCAAGTCTCATTCGAGAGAGCAAGCTGCACACAGCTGCCAATTGCGACGGCACAGGGAAATAATTACCTTCGAAACGATATCTGTAGACATCTTGGCCGCCCGTTCAAGTGCCTCCGAAGAAGGCCTTGCTACCGAGGGGACAATTCGGAATTGGCGGGAATTAGAATCGAGGCAGACAGAGTCCTGTGGAATCTGTCTCTCGAGGAATGGCTTGAGTTGGACGTGCCGGAGCGGTGCTTTGTTTCCAGACGAGATCGTGCCGAATTCAACATCGCCTAATGAGAGCGACTGGGCGCCCGCGACGACATTTCTTGGCGCCCGCCTGATTTGTGAGGCAGCCACGCCCCTTCTGCCTTACCTTGGGGTTCAGGTGCCCTACATGTACGCTCTGGTTTCTCCCTTCCCTCATGCTCTCTCCTTTGCCTGTCGTTGGTCGCCGTTAAGGCATGGAGCGCTGCAAGACGATTTATATTGATCACATCAATTACAATGCAGTCGTGTCTATATATGTTTGATTGTAAAACTAGCACAAAGAGCCGTTTCAAGAGCTTATACAAGGACCAGCATGACTAAGCTGCCGCTCTGCAGAATGGCTCAGGCTCCAGTCGCTCCAGCACCATGGGGCCAACATTGATCCGTACGCTGGACCTGCGACGATGCCAATTGCCGGCAGGCGTTCGCACTGCTTCCAATTCTTCCAGTTCACCGGAAAAGTGCAATTTCTGTGTGTGACTGTTCTATTTACTCTTGCTGTGATTCCTGAGTTGTGTGGCTCTAGGGTGTTCAAAAGGCCGATGAATTCATAACATATGATGCAAAATGCAAAACCCAGGGCATCACTTCATAACAAAACAGGTGGTGTCGTATAATGGTCAGTATACCGCGTTGTGGTTCAAATCATGAGATGATTCCGCGTTGATTCCGGTTCGATTCCGGGCACCGCCACTCTTTTTTGTAAACGTTGCCTGCAGGTGGAGGTGGGTTCCCTTACGACATGTCTTTTGCCCCGCAGCATCTCAAAACCTGGACGCCAATAATACAGGAAGAATATGGAAGAAGCCTGGCTGGCGCTGCTAGTTTTCTAGGTACCTACGTACAATCTCTTCATATTATGTGTCGAAGTGCCGGGATACTAGTAGGCTAGGCCAACGGGCTTTATATCAAACCTCTCAAAGAAGCCTGGAGAGAATCTAGCTTGCATGATACAGAAATTATTTCACATTTTGAAATTCTGTCCCGGAAAGAAACTTTTAAATTTCCGACAAAATTCGGGGTTGGAACTTGGAAGTGAACTTGGTGGGGGCCCCGGTCGTGGGACTTGGTCACTTCGATGTGTCTTCATAAAAGGAAAGACCTCCTGTTTCTAGAGATTCCGTCTCAACCCCTTTTTCCTCGGGCCTCTCCAGTCAGACTGTGCTTCGTGCATGGACTCTACTGTTCTGGCATTGAGTGATTCATTATTTTTTGGCCACGAATCAGTTTTATCCCGGCATGAGATATTTATTGAGCCTACAGATACTTGAAAAAGATATCTGCTTGTTAGGTACTTGTAAGCTCCACAAATACAGATTATTTACCTGTAAGGTTCCATTACAGTTAAAAATGGACACAAATAGAACACATTGCACTTTTCTCGACGGATGTTGTCATGCTCATTTGTACGGAGTGGAGTCCTGTCATTTGTCCCTTACGGGTTACCTCTACCCTGATCGCCAGCCGTGCTCACTCCTTCTCCTTGCTGCCACACCGGATGCATCAAGACCTCCTCAATCGTCAACCTAGCCCCCGGATCTAGCTTTGTCATCCCCCCAACCAGCCCCACAGCATTCTCCCCCGCCTCCTCAAACCAATACGTAAACCGCATCCCCGGATCTCTTTCCACAATCTTATCAGCCTGTTGCTTCGTCTCCTCCAATCTTGCCCGCCACGCCTCATCGCCAATCCACTTGAACAGCTCCTCGGGCACGGGTCCAAACCAGCAAAAGTGTCGTGTCAGTACCTCTTGTTCCGGTGGTATGCCTAACTTTAACAGCGTCTCCAAATTATGTAGGAGTATCATGTCGTGGCCGCCTAAGGCGTATATGAACTAGCCGCAAGGAGAGAAAATCAGCGTGAATGGGGGAGTTTGGGAGCGTCGCGAGAGCTTACCACTAGGCCGTAGGAATATATATCTGAGGCGGAGGTCATGCCATTTGCTGTTTGGCCTTCGGGGGAGCGCCACATCACATTCCCAATCACACAACCGGTTCGAAGTCGCCCTTTAGCTTTCAGCTTGAAGTCTTCTTCGAGCTTGAAAGCGAGATCGAAATCGCCCAGCCGTGCATCACTAACTACTCTCTTGCCGTCTTGGTCGTATGTCCAGTTGACCAGCACGTTATCGGGCTTTACATCTGCCAATCCCAGACAAATCAGTTGAGAGGTTCTCGAAGTTACTCTTGGGGGGGGGGGGGGGGGGGGGGAGAAAGTGGTACTGCGTACCGAGATGGATCCAATCTTTGGCATGGAATTCTTGTAACGCTTCTCCTAAAGATCGCAGGATCTTCGTGATTTCCACAACATGCAGATCTGGATCTTCTTTGAGCAGCTTGAGAAAGGTGGTGGTAAAGTAGGGGTAGATGAGAACATCTTCTTCGACGCTGGAATCGACGTGCATTCGAAGGCGGCGGGAGCCTGCAAATTCAGCTGCGAGCCGTTGGGAGAGGTCGTAGAATGACTTAGACATGCGCTTCAGCACAAATGATTCGCCCCCGGACCTGAGCATGATACGTTAGAAACACAATAACGATATCTTCGACATGGAATTTGATAGGTACTCGGCTTTGAAGATGTTGAAACTGAGGTCGCTGTGACGGTGCGAGAGCATCTCACCCTTGGTGTAGACGCGTCCGGATTTACCTACGATGGTAGAGGACATTCTGATGCTTGTACAGTGGGCGAGCCGGCCCAATTGTGTACGTAAGGGAAGACGATTGAGAAGCATCTCAACAGATTCTCTTGAAAGCGCGGTGACAGGAAATCATCAGAGGTAGAGTGAGAAGTTGTTGGTCAGTCGCGTGTTCTCCGGTCGTGCATCACAGCCGTAACCAACAGCAAATCAAGATTCAATTTGAAGAAACAACGGAGGTCCGGGGATAGAAGCCAAACTGAAACACCTACTATGCCATGCTCGAATACTGAGTCCTCAAACCAGATACTTACAAGGTTAAGAATCATAGGGCTATGGTAGAGCCGTCCTACTGCTTTGTGGAACCGCGAAGACTGCCAGAAGGAGGAATGGCCTTCATTCATGATATCTTGCGAGTACAATCGCGAATACCATGTTTCAAACTTGTTCCACGCCAAGTTCTGGAGCATTGTTCTCCCACGCTCCCGGTTCACCCCCACGGTAGCGATCCGCGATAAAAGGGCGTTTACGGTGACACGGACAGGTATCAGATCATGCCCGTAGATGGGAAGAAATGGCGACGCGGGGGTTTCATTCGTGGCGGAGTGGTCGTCGCGAACTCCGGGAGATAGGCTTCAGCCTGCATGACATAGTAAGCAGTCTTCCCCTGATCTCTGGATTTCTCGACTGGAGGTGGTTGACTTCAAGTTGTTTTCAATGTTGAAACAAAGATAGGAGAGAAGAACGGAAGACGGGCTGAAGTTCTCGAACTAAAATAGTGATGGCCTTGCATGTGATATCGGCCGACCGAGCCGAAGGGCCAGGTCCATCGTGTGCTCAGCAGAGGAACGAGTCGAGGGAGAGTAAAGTAAGCTCCAACGTGATGACTGTCGAAAGCAGACTCAGTCACCGCTGTGCAGAGCGGCCACTAGTAGAAACAAAATAGTCCGTCGGGAGAACAAGACTCTGTCGCGTCCGGCCCATCCTTTCAACGGCGCATTCTCACCACCACAGGATTCGCATCTCTCGCCCGTCCGGCCGATCCTGTCGCGCATCAATGACGTTGTCGCTTTAGATGGCTGCTTTTGTACGTTGCAACAACGTCCGCAAACTCCGCATAGAATCTCGAAGCAAGCAAGATTTACAGCATGCTAACTTGAAGACCGCATAAAGGATACGCCGTGGCTCGACACTCTGCACATGTCTTCCCCAGCCCGCAACGACTACCATGGCTCCACACCCAGCTCCACGAATGACCCCAATCCGCCCACCGTCGCCTCCTTCAGTCCGGTAACCCTCTCGCAGACACACTCGACGAACAAGCAACGCTCTACCATTCTCGTCCACCAGAAATCTCCTCTCCTAATCGCAACCCCACCGCAAATAACACGCGCCCTCGCCTACTCCCATCCGTTCCTCCTCCCACTCAACAAGCTCGCCGGCCTATTAACATGGACCACCGGCGATCCCTGGGAGAGCTTCCTGCTCCTCGCCGTATTCTGGGGCGTTGTACTATACGGCGACGCAATACTACGCTGGGCCGGACCTCTAGTCGTCGTCTTCGGCCTGATAATAGGCATGTACTCACGCCGCTACAGTCCATTATCCTCGACCGGCTGGACGGGTGAACAAACCGCCAAAGCCAAAAAAGCGCACAGAAAAGTCTCTGGATCCGTAGAGTTAGTCGAATCCCCCTCCACCAAGCACCAAAAAACGCTCGACGAAATCGTCGAAACCCTCAAGATCTTCACCAGCCGCTGTAACCTACTTCTCGAACCTCTTCTCCAACTCACCGATTTCCTAAGCACGCAACGAACTGCCACAACCGCCACAACACGCCCAGCACTGACTACGCTTTTTATACGAATAATCCTTATAACGCCCGGGTGGATTTTGCTTACGCTGCCATGGATAAATGTCATAACTACAAAACGCATCGTCCTAGCTTCCGGCACGCTGTTTCTCACCTGGCACTCACGCCCCAACCGCATCTCCCGCACCATCCTCTGGCGCTCCGCCCTAATCCGGCGTCTCTGCTCCGCCATCACCGGCCTCCAATTCTCCGGCAACATCCCACCCACCGACACCCGTCCCCCTCTCCCTCCCCGCGGTATTTCCAAATCCACAACCGGCTCCTCCTACACCCTCTCCACACAGTCCGAAAAAGCCTCCAATCTAGCCTCAGCATCTCGTCGCGCCGACAGTACAGGCGTGCGCTTCACATTTATCTTATATGAGAATCAGAGGAGATGGGTGGGGTTGGGATGGACGACTAGTTTGTTTGCGTATGAACGGGCGGCGTGGACGGACGAGCATTTGAATGCTGCGCCGTCAAAAGATGAGTTTGAGCTGCCGAGCGTGGAGGGGCAGAATGTGAGGTGGCGGTGGGTTGCCGGTAGTGATTGGAAAGTCGAAGGAGCTGGTGAGAATGACGAGGGGGGTGCTAAGGGGAAAGAGGGGGCGGACGGGGGGACGGGGTGGATTTATTATGATAACAAGGTTTGTGGACTCTCTTATACCTTGTTATTCCCCTCTTGATTGGTCATCCCCTATAACCGGTCAGATCACGAAAAAACGCCTGTCAAAAACACATGCTAACAGAATGGTTGCGAATAGTGGCAAAACGGCCGCCGCGGCCAAGACAGCTGGGGTCGCTACACCCGCCGCCGCAAATGGCACCGCGACGCCGAACTCGTCGAGCTCACCCCCAGCACCATGCCCACCCCCACGCCCTCCCGCTCCACCTCTCCCACGCCCTCATCCTCCCGCTCTGCCCTACCTTCCTCCAACGCCAACCCCAATCCCAAAATGCCCCAATTCGGAGACAGCAACCATGATTCTCCAGACGATCCGCCGCCCTCATACGCATCGCAAGACTACGGCAACGAAAAGGAGCCTCGAGACACCGACACGGCGAGCTTGAACTCGACCGGTAGTAGCAAAAAGGGCTTCTTTGGGAGGAAGGCTGGAGCTGTGAAAGGCGAGGTGAAGAGGAAGGCGAGGAGACTGAGCCAGACGGCTAGTTTGAAGAGCGTGGAGGAGGCTGAGGATACGGGGCAGGAGGTGAGGGGGAAGAACGAGGGGTGGGGCGTGGGGGACGATGCGCGCATGGGTCTGGAGTAAGTGTTTGTTTTATCACCTACCTATATAATTTGTTCTTTTTTTTGTGTGTGTGTGTGGTATTTCGCGAACATGAGGCGTATGGAGATAATGCATTTTTCACTACTACCTTGTTCACTGGGGTTCTTATATTTTTTGTGGGCGGGCTGTGCTGTAGGATGATGGTATTATATATGGGCTTTTGGACGGTGTTTTGGCTAACGTTGAGGAGGTTTGCACTGCATTGTTGAAAACATTGGCTGTTCATGAGGTTTATGAGATTGCTTTATATGAAATATTTTTACATTCCATTTTCGTGGACTGGCGAGGTGGGTTCGCTGCGTAGAAATTCGTGATATCTTGGAAGTAAGTTGGAGAGGGTTGTTTGAGGAAGCTTTAATAGCTAGCTCGTTGATCTACTGAGATATCAAGGCCTCTACCTTCCATGGATAAAGTGCTCTAATGCTTGGAATAGCTCAAGTCCGGTAATAGATATTATATTTTGAATGATTGTGTTACTGATTGTTTCCACAATTTCGTGCTTCTGATTGCCATGATTTGAACTTGGAAAAAATGAGTAGCAACCTAAGATGGCCGCTATATGACGGTCTGCTCCGAGACAGCCAGCCAGCCCCTCATCGCTACCCAAGCTGCAATATAAGAAGTGCGATTTCACCGGTGCCTTTCTCGAGATATGGATCTAGACAATTGATGATATGTTTGTCTCATATCCTCAAATCTGGCTTTCATTGCTCTGGGAACTACAGGTGCTGGATTTTAGCAAAGCTCCATCCATGGAGTCGAGACAAGAATGTGAAAGATTGAAGAAATGTAGGGAGCCACAACCACCCGAGTGCAGTGGAAAGAAGCACACGAGTTCTCTCAAATAGGAATCTTCCCACCATGCCTACACCGCAGACAGACCCGATTGATTGATTGATTGCGAATGATGGGTCTGCCTGAAGTGCAGGGGTAATCTTCCTCTAAACCAGGAACCGATTCGACACATTGAAAGTGCGAGCGGGCAGATATGAGAGGTTGTCGTAGAGTGTCATTTCTCCAGATCTTTCGGTCCTTGTAGACTCTTAAGACGCTTGCTCACTGTCACCATCAGTGCATCTGGAACCCACAACATTTTTGGATCATGTAGGAGCCATGTCTTTTGCATTTGTCATGAAAGTACACCTCAGCGCAGCAATTCCCAGTAGAAGACCCAAATTAGCGCAGGTCCTCAACCCTGTGCCATCTCAGTGCAGCTCTCCCATCTGTTGCAAAAACCGTGCTCCAGGAGCCTCAACAACCGAACGCAACTGACTGAAAACCTCACCGCTTATTTCTTAGCAGCCTCGGCCTCAGCAGCCTTGTCAGCTGCCCTCTTCGCTCTCCTTCCAACGTACTTGGCCTCAGCACGTGCCTCCCTCAACTTCCTGTAAGCACCACCCTCAATAGCAGCAGGCATGTCGCTCTTCGAGATCTCCTTGAGCGACTTGTCGGCGTGCACGATGGGCAGGGCGGCTGTGATGCGGGTGGCGTGGTTCTCCTTGGCGGCGGCAACTTCCTCCTTGCTGGCGTCGGACTTCTTGTACTGGCCAACCTTGCGGGGGAAGAGGATGAGGCGGGCACGGTAGGCCTTGAGGCGCTCGACGTTGGCGGCGAGGGACTCGACGGAGAGGTTCTGGCGGCGGGGGTCGACGGAGATGCCGATGGTGGGTGCAAGCTTGCGGGCGATACCGGCTTCCTGTAATTGTGTTAGTTGCTGCGTTCGTAAACCATTGAATTGGCGATGGTCGTTTCTGGTTCTCGCAATGTCGTGGATTCGGATAGCAGCGTACCTTCAACTCAGCGAGGGTGAAACCTCGGCCAGCGCGGACACGGCGGTTGTACTTGATGGTAGGGCATCGGACGATGGGCCTCAGCTTGTCGACAGGGCGGGGAGCGACCTTGGCAGCCTTTGCGAGACGGGCATTGCGGCGAGAGATCTTCTTGCCGGCCTATTGTTTTTCTGGGTCAGACGGTGGCCGCGAGATGTGCTCGGTGTTGAAATTTACCTGGTCGAAGTGGACGCGCACTCGTCGCTGCCAATCCTTGCGGAAATCTGGACAAATGTCAGCCTGGCTGCTTCGAGTTGAGCAGATTGACACTGAGGGCACTCACGGTTGTGCGGGATCTGTTGGTTGTGCTTGATCGCCTGGAGAGTGAAGCCAGTCAGCTTGTATTCTTGCGTACTGCGTCTGCCATCACTGTTGCGGCTTCAACGGCGCAATGCCCCATCTTGTCGCTCCCAGTCGTATTTCCACCTCTTCCAGCCGCTCCAGCAAAGTCTCTGGGGTGATTTCCGCGGGGCAACGTACCATTTCGAAGGTGCGCGATCGAGTTGTCGAGGGTGGTCGTTGGGCGTTCGAGGTTGAGGTCGTCGGCTTGAAATCGCGAAGGAAATCTCAATATTCGCAGTGTGGGCTCGGTTAGCTCCCACACTAGCGTTGGCAGCCTGAGAAGTGGGGCACCAACGAAACTGGTCAGTGCACGCCGGGCAGCTGGACATCAATGTTGGCAGCTCTCTAAACACAGCCCAACTGCCGGGAGAATTGATGCTGCATCTGCTCTTCTACTGCTATTATTTTTGATCAAGGAGATTATCTCAAGACTGAGGTTTTCCGGGAACTGGATACTTATTTTCAAGTTGTGAAAATCCGTTGGTGCAACAAAAATGATCGAGCACGAAGGTGACTATTTGGGCCGCCGACTAAAGTGTGCATCTCCGAGAAAACAGCCTCCCTCGTGATGACAATTCTTCTCTACCCACCCTGGATGGACCCTTTGGAGAACGAGGAGTATTCGTGATTGTTGGGAATCTTTTAATGACTAAGAATATTCCAGATGTTGTTTCTCGTGGCTGAAAATACCCCCAAGTCTTGACTGAGCACACAAGCATTGTCACCACAAACTTCCTGTCAGGGGCGACAAGAATCCAAATCATACGGCTTAGGTAGGTATCCTCATTATGATGCGTGTGCTCAAATGTTTGCTACCGCACTTGTATTCCGTCGAATATTCGTAGGAGACAAGATACATCGCCAACATTTGATCACAGTCCTGCCTTTCTTGGGGACACTTCGTCTTCACCATTCTCACACACGTATCGCAATCCAGACATCACAAGTAGAAAGTACCCTTGTTTCCAAAAGCTGCATCGATTCGATGAATATCTACGCTAAGAGCCAGTAATATGAGCAACGAACAGACAAGTCCATAGTATGCTAACAGCAGCAGCAAAGCCCCCTCTTCATGCATGACCCCGTGCAAAAAACATGTACCTCGAAAAGAAAACACGTCCGCCACCCAAAGCCTATGTATACACCAGCACCCAATGCCGCACCACGACGCCCACACCAACAGCCACCAAACGGGCCATAAAATCATGCACAGGAAAAGAAATAACAGTATTTCTTCGTTCATGAGAATGTCGGAAAAACAAGAGTCGTATCATGCGTCGCCAAAGTATGCTGCAGACAAGACAGGAACACTAGGCGTCGCCGTTAACGCCGTTGGGGAGATGGGGTCCATTCGGGAGATGGGGAATCGGGCCGGTGGTAGATATGTTGGAGAGGGGGTTGATCTCCCCGTCCACGGAAATGGGAGGCGTCATGTCGTTAGGAGGCGCCGAAGGCAGCGTGGGGCCTTGCTCCGAGGGCGACAGCATATCAGAAGGCGGGTTGACCCCCTGCTCCAAGAGGTGGGAGAGGCCTTGCTCGATACAGAGTCGTTCATAGTCCGGTTCGCCGGGGTAAATGCGAGTGAGTCCTTTCATCGGAACACGCTGCATGGGAAGTGGCTTGCTGCTCGGATAGCCCATCTGGGCTCCTCTCTGAACAACAAGCTGTCCGTTGACATAATACTTTGGACCAGGGGCGAAGCCATGATTGCCACCTCCGTCCGGATCCGACACCCATCTGTCATCATGGGCCCATGGAACCTCCTTCAGCCAAGACTCCTCGAGCGGCAGCTCGCGATATTCCACGTGCATTTTGAGATCCCTTAAATGAGGAAATGAGGGAACCGCTGACATAAAGTCCGAGACCTTGGAGGGTAGTTAGTATTGAAGCCAAGGCAAAGATCGGAGCAAATATATACCTTTACGAAAAACAGATCGAGTTCCATCCATAGGGGCTTTATCTCGACGTAGAGCTTCTCAATGAAGTCAGGAGGCATCGTTGTGAGATTCTTGGGGAGAGGACCATGCTCCCGAAGCCCTTTGCGGACGCAGCAGTAACTGCTCTGTTCGAGGTTCCACAACGTGGTCTTCGCAATGAAGGAACAAGGTATCCGTTCCCATCCAGGATCTACAATTAGATTGTTAGTAAAGGTCTACGGAGGTAGAGCGGTGGCTTACATTTAGAGAGCTGCAAGTCCTTTTCACCGAGCAATATGGCAACGTGGGTATTCAGGAGCCATTGCTCCTTTCCTCCAGGTTTTTCATGCATCTCGAGCTTGATACTATCATAACGAACTCCGTACATCGAGCAAAACAAGGTAGCGAGTTCGATCGTGGCCGGCTGCTCAAGCTTCTCAAACCAGCGAAGCAATGGAGGCAACTTGGCGAGTCGAGCTTCTTCTTCCTTTTCGCGAATTTGCTGCTCCAAACGCTCTTCTTCTGCGATGCGGAAAGCTAGCTTCCGGTCTTCCTCTTCTTGTTTAATGCGCTGTTCCTCTTCGTACAAACGTTTACGCTCCTCCTCTTCTTGAAGACGACGTGCTTCAGCTTCCTCTTTGAGCTGTTGCTCTCGTCGTTCTTCCTCCTCCCGTAGTTGCTTCTCGAGACGTTCTTTTTCGAGACGCTCTTTTTCGAGGCGCTCCTTTTCGACTTGCTCGTTTTCAACGCGTTCCTTTTCGAGACGGCCCTTCTCGACGCGGTCTTTCTCTTCGCGGGCAGACTTCTCCTTGGCAGCGGCCTCTTCTTTGATTTTCTCTAAGCGGCGTCGCTCTTCCTTTTCATCTGCTTCCTTCTTGATCCTAGCATCAAGCTCAGCCTGCTCGCGCCGAGCCTTCGCGTCAGCTTCTGCTGCCTTGGCTGCAATGTCGTCAACTTTCTGCGCCACATGATTGACTGCCCTGTCATGCTTAGAGAGATCGCCATTATGAGATTTGGCAGACGCGGAATCTGAGCCGCCATGCGGCGCTTGAGGTTTCTTTAACATTTCCGGGGAAGAGCGTCCGCCGTTTGCTTTCGCTTTCTTCTCCCGCGAACTTTGTGGCGCTGAAGTAGCCGTCCGAAGGTCGTCGCCGTTGTGCGCAGCCGACTTTTCACGAGAAAGGTTTGATTTGCCCGGTGTTTTGCGATCAGGCGACGCGTTGGCCTTGCTTCTGAGCTTCTCGCTGTCAGATTCCAGGCGGCGTCGTTTGGGGGCTGACTCGTCTTCGATTTTTCTACTCGTCGAATCGCGACTCAAAGACCTTGTAGGGGTCACACTGGTCCGAGGGCGCTTCGTAGGGCTCTCTCCACGCATGCTGCTCAGTCGATCTCTGGAGTCTTCTCTTTTCGGTGGCCGTGAGCGTTCCTGGCCTTCGGGGTCGCTGGTGCTGTTGATAAGGCGCGAAATCTTCGTTTTCACTGTCGCCTTTTCTTTTTCTGCCCTACCACCCACGACTTTCTCAACCGAAGAATGAATAGAAGTGGTCGATGCGACACTAGCCCTCCTTTGTTTCTCGCGCTCGGCACCCTTCAATTCTTTCCCAGAATATAACTTGCGCCTAGGCTTCGTGGCCTCTTCGTTATCTGAAGATGCAGCCATAATTTCGGATTCTGCACGCCTGGCCTTTGGCTTATGCTTTGGTGGAGCCAAAGTGCCAGCTTCACGGTCAGAGGATACGGTTTCAGGTGAACGCTCCTCCTTCTTCGGTCGACCAGGTCCTCGTCGCGCCCCAGGTTCTCCAGAAGCCGGGCTTTCATTCTTGACATCGCTCCTTCGGGCGACTGGGGTGCTTGCATCATTCCGCTTCTTCGAATCGGGATCGTGAGATCGAGGATTCGAATGCGATTCTCTCCTCGACTTCAATGATGCCGTGGCACTCTCATTACGCCCTGCTCGCCTTGCATCCCGATCGGCTTCGCGTTTTGCGTCGGAAGACTGGCCTTTCGAAGATGGGCTCGACTTGTTTTTGGAGTACTTTTTGGCAGCATTCGTCAGTAGTTCCATCTCTTCTTTCCATCTTGGGCCAGCTTTCCACCGCGCAACCTCTGCATACGTCATATTCTTAAACATTTTTCGAGTGGGATCAAAACTGGCTTGATTCAAGATCAGATTTATGACTTCAATGTAGTCCTTGCCAATGGCTGCAAGCATCGGTGTGCAAGCCTCTGGCTTCTGGCCTGCAACCGGATCAGGATCAGGATCAAAGCCGCCAAGTCCAAGGAGAAGGTTGACTACATTAGTATGGCCTCCCCTAGCCGCATGAACGAACGTTTCTGGATCATTGCAGGGAGCACGCCTTTGGAGCCAAGTGCCAACCATCTCCTCGTCTCCTTCGCGGGCTGCTTTTCGAACGGTCGCAAAGCTCGAATCCATGTAGAGCAGCTGGTTACTAGTTTTTGCCGAGCGTCCAGTTGCCTTTCTCCGGCTACTGCCCGACTGGTAGCCAGGCGGTTGCATAGTAGGCGACAATCTTGGACTGCCAGTTCCGTGTGAAGAGTGGCCGTCATTGTCGTGGATAGTCTGGTCTTCGGGATGACGGCGTAGCTCGACATGCTTCGCTTGAGCAGCAATCAAGGCGGCTCTGATTTCCTCAGCATGTTCGTGATCCGCTTGAACCTTATCCAGAGGCTCGTCGCCTTCCTTGTTGCCTATCCGGGGATTTACACCGGCGTCAAGGAGCAGCTTGACAACTGCCAGGTGGTTGTTTTCGACGGCGTCAAGTAAAGGGGTTTCTTTGTCCACGTTTTGACAAGTCAAGTCGCACTTGGAATCAAGGAGAAATTTGACAACATCCTCGTGCCCCGCGATACTGGCCATCTGCAAAGGCGTATTTCCGGCGTAGTCAGGGTCATTAAGGTCATCAGGTTTCTCCTCCAGACAGGCCTTTGCTGCCGCCAAATCGCCCAATGCACAAGCTTTGGCGAAACGCGTACGGCCAGTGGTATCTCGGTTCTTTCGGGGAACCGACTTGACTGGTGACATAGAATCGACTGGTCCAGGTGTTGCTAGCGCGCGAATTCGTGAACTCCTGGGAGGCGAAGAAACACTTGCAGAAGAATCATCGGAGTTGTAGCCAACCGATTGGCGATCCCGCGTGGCCCTGATGGGAGCTGGTATTTTGCGTCTCTTGTGCCCTGTCCCATTGACGCCGCTGGGAACTGACAACTGAGTCGACGCACTCCGACGGTGGATTCGAGCACGCGGGGAGGCAGATCGAGCGCTTGGTCTCGCTTCGACTTCACGGGCTCTTCTCGCAGCTTTGGTATGCTTGTCACGATCAGACGCTTCTGCCCCTGTGCTTCTCTGCCGGCTGAACTTGCGAGACTCATCCTCTCTGCCCGAGGCCTCGTCTTGACGTTTTCTCTTTGTCGATGCTGCAGATTTTGGCGCAGTGACTTCAATGGTCCCAGGAGAAGGAGGCTTCGATACGTCAGATTCCGAGTCGGCGGGTTTGGAAAGGGACGACCTATTCGTCGCAATAGGTGACGTTGGCACGGAGCTCAGTCCACTAGAGTTGCCGGTGTAAGAGGCCTCGTCCTTGAGGTTTGAGTGCTTCGTACGTTTTCGCTTTCCTAACGTGGTGGGTGCAACTTCCTTAACCTTGTTGGTCTCAGCCTCGAGCTCTACATGCTTTTTGCCCGATCTTTCATCATCTTCCTCCTTGTCCTCTCGAACCTCGCCCTCCTCGTCGCTTTCATCTTCGTGCTTGATCGACTTTCGCACTTTAGACGGACTATGCCCATTCTTTCCGGGTAGGACAATAGTCTCAGCCTCGGAATCGTCTCTTTGACCCGAGACATCAGGACTGCCCTTTGCTTGACCAGGATCTGCCACCACCGGAATGGCCAGCTGTTGGGGAGAAGAAGACCTCAGGGGCGACCTGGTGGCCGCGCATTCATCGCCAAGACCGGGGCTCGCGGCAGGTTTGTCTGCAGTCGGCGCTGAAGGCGCAACCTCCCCCGCTGCGTCCATGGCCATAACATCTACGCTGTTCTTCGCCGCTGGCTGCGCTTCATCTCGAGAGGGCTGGTTCGAAGACACTTTGCTTAATAATGATATAGGAGGACGAGGACTGTGACGATCCAAGTCCTTTGTAGATGACGTCTCGAGGGTCACCGACGCTATGGCTGCGGCGGCGACAAATTGCGGATTGCGTGAAGAGCGCTAGGATGCGGAATCTTAGCTGTCGAAAGAATGGCGCTGTCGGGGTCGTTGGTCGTTGTCGCGATGCGAATGGTCCGTTGTAGTGGAAAGGCTTCGTCGCCTCCAAAATGGCTCCGCCCAGATTATCATCACGTGTCCGTACTCTAGCGCGCGGCGATACCCGTTCCATGCCGTGAGTCTGCGGAGCCGCCAACATGATACTCTCGAAACCCCTCGGTAACATTTCGATCCAACATAGTATTCGACATTGGCGAATAGCAATCTCCGGAATCCGGGCACCCCTAAACGGTCAACAGGCACGAGCCTCACTCTTTTAAGGGATCATTTCGACTATGTTGCACGTTTGAAGTTTTCCTGATCATCGAGGACATTCTTCGCAACATCCCAAGCCTGTACCAGGCAATCAAAAACAAGGAAGTCTAACGGATGCTTCCGGAGAACCAGAGACTTGTGAGGCGGTGACTGTGCAAGAACAGAGACAGTAATCCTACGTCTCTTCCTCTTGTCTCCCACAATTCTGCCACGAAGTCCCCCACAACTCTCACAGGTCATCCTTTGCTACCCTACTAATGGCACTCCCAGCAGCTCTAGAGGATGTCAAGATCTCGACCTTGCCTTCGAGCGCTTACTACATAGCTGACTTCATCAGTGAGGCAGAAGAGAAAGTCTTGCTGGACAAAGTATGCGCCATCACTTCACCTCCGTCACTTCACCAAAATCAATTCTCATCACCTCACCTCCACCCACTTCACCACCAAAATCACAACCCCTCACTAACACCCCCCCCAGATCCACTCCGCCCCGAAACCCCGCTGGAAATACCTCTCCCACCGCCGCCTACAAACTTGGCCATCCGATCTCAATAAAGATGTGCTACTCGCAGCCCCCCTCCCCACCTGGCTCATTGAGCCCGCCATCTCGCGCATCCTTTCGATCCCCATCTCCTCCAACGACCCAACCCACCACATCTTCACCACCTCCCCCCACCACTCCCCAAACCACATCCTCATAAACGAATACGAACCAGGCCAAGGCATTATGCCACACCAAGACGGCGCTTCCTACCATCCAGTCGTCTGCACCATCTCTCTCGGCTCCAGTCTATGCTTGGATATTTATGCGAAGAATGATGAGGGGGCTAGAGAAGCTGAACCACGATGGAGGATTTTGCAAGAACCAAGAAGCCTCTTAATCACGACAGGCGAAATGTATACCAACCATATGCACGGCATCGCAGACGTTAAGGAAGATGTTAATCTCGATGAGACAACCGTTGCAAACTGGGAGCTTCTGCGCGATAAAGATGGGTTTGTAGGGGGCAAGAACGAACGCACGGTGAGGACGAGTTTGACCATTAGGGATGTGCTGAAGGTGTCGAATGTTGGGAGCAAGCTGGGGTTGTTTGGGCGGAAATGGTAAAAGCCTTGAGCTATCTGGGCTATTTGGGGTACGACTTTCTTCCAAACCACCTCCCAAACAAACCAACGAGAGATTGTCGAGTTCTGCTACTTGGCCTGTTTTCAGGAACGAGAGGTTTCCGCAAATACTTAACCAGCTTCCGGGATCCCGATTTTCAAGAACTCAAGTTGCTTCCGAGACCCTGACTCCTTTCGTGGCCTCCCGAGAACTCTCCTTGCCTTCTAGAAACCAACTCGTCATGTTCACCAATTCGATTGCAGCTGCTTGTTGCCTGGCAGCTCGGCCCCTGCGGACATCCCTCCGGGCTTTTAATACTTCGTCGGGACGAAACAGTCGATGTGCAACAAAACAACCTGGTACTGAACAGCCGGCAAATCAGGTCGACTTGCCAGGTTTTGTTGCACATCGATCTCGTCCGGACGGACGGGCGGACAGACGGACAGACGGACAGACGGACAGACGGACAGACGGACAGGCGAACAGGCGAACAGAGAAGAGACTTTGGGATTTGAACCGCGCGTCTTGGAGTCTCACAGAGCAATTCCGGCATTTGATATTGTTGCCAACTGCAACAACAGCACCGCAGATAGTGCAGCTCTGCTGTTGTGCCCACAATTTCACAGCCGAGCTGAGACGCATGCTTCTCGAAAAAGACATAGTATGTTGGGAGGCAGATACGGCTCTACTATAACATGTCAAGCTGGAGTTAGGTAAAACAAAGTGAAACTATGTTGGGTGCTCCAGCTCCTACGGTGGTGAGATGCGGAATTTCTGCGCTAAGGTACCTACCCGCTACGAATTCGAATACTCGTGTTTCTTGTTGCCATTTGTGGTTGAGGTCCTTCAAGTACTCGACGAAGAGAACACTCGCAACCACAGCTCAGTCTCATATGCACTTTGAAAACATAGAGCATCGTCATCAACAAGCCGGGTTTCCTTCATACAGTGTCTGGGTATGCAATGTATTCGTTATGTATGTTTGATCATATGTACAATCATCATCGTCCCTATTCGCATGCCTCGTCCTTCAACGAAACTCCCTAGAGTGAAGGCCCCCTCATGTTGACATCGCTCCAGCCAGTTCCAACTACTTGAAAATCCATAGAGGCGCCATCCATTCCGTGCCCATCAATCCCAATTTCCTGATATCTGGCCAGACGCCCCAAAATGTGAGAAAGCCGTCAGCAAGTAGCGGAAAGGAGAACCACGCCAATCATAGGAGATGCCAATGCCGCCGTCTACGGATCCCCCCAGACTGAGGATGCTAATGTGCCAATCCACACATCCCCATTGGTAGCCGATTCTAGCGCGCCACCCCACACATCATCACGCACCCCCCGCCCTTGATATCATCGAGCCCCCTACAATCACATACCCTCGCTCCAGCATCTCTCACAGCGTATGTCAAAAGCTCGCGAGGACGCACAACCAACTCAGTACTCACAAACTCACAAACTCACACGCACAACATCATCAAGCTCACATCAACGCACACCCCCCACTCCTCGCCCTCCTCCTCCTCCCCACCCCCACCACCCCCACACCCCCCTCCTCCTCATCAGCATGCATCGCCGCCGCCTCCCTCGCCCTGCGCCTCCTCCTCCTATTCCCCGCCCCCCCAGCACCCGCCTCCTCGCTAGCAACCATCCACTCCGCCCACTTCCTCTCCAGCCTCCCCGCCCCCGCAAAACCCCCCTTCAACACCCTCTTCATATGTTCATCCACCGTCTGCTGCCAGCCATAAAAGCATTTCAACCCTACCACCTCCGTCGGATAAGTCATGCAATTTACATTGTTGCTGCTGCGCATCTTGTACATTTGCGCGGCGTCGGCGGGCGTCTCGCCGTAGTTGTAGGCGAATGGGGAGAGGATGGAGGCGTTCCAGGAAAGCACTTCGCGGATGCCGGTCCAGGTTACGTTTTGGCAGTCGTAGACTACGAGGTGTAAGGACATGTGTGGACGAGCGGTGGCGTTTTCGGTGCGTTTTGAGCGCGTGCGGACCATTTGGCTGGCTTCGGCGAGCACGAGGTCGCTTATTCGTGTGTTGTCCATGTCGACACTCGACAGACTCGTGCAGGCGCGTATAACCGGGAGCATACCCGTGTCACCCAAATTTTCGCAGTACGAAATTGACAAGTGCTGTAGATGGGACGCGCAGGGGGCTTTGGCGAGGTGCTGAGATAGCAAAGAGTTGGTGAGTTCGGAGAGCTCTTCGAGATCAAGGTGCGAGAGGCGGGGGGTGGTGGCGAGGATGGATTCGAGTGCAGTGTCAGTGAGGGCGGTGCAGCCGGAAAGGCGGAGGCCTTGAAGATGGGGGACGTTGTGGGCGAGGGCTTTGACGCCTTGGCTTGTTAGGCGCGTGCAGCGGCTGATGTCGAGATGGCGAAGGCGTCTGGGGGGTACGATGGGGCGGTCTTCTAGGACGTCAATTTCGGGGTCGATGCCGTGGATGATAGTCTGCAGAGCCATGTCGTCCAAGTCTGCGCAGCCGCTCAAGACAAGTCGCTCCAGCTTGTTGATTTTGAACAGATCTTGGGCTACGTCTAAGTTGCTGAAGCCCCTGACTTCTCCAGCTCGCAGGTCACGAAGTCGGGGACAGCCGGCGAGGATTGATCGGATACCTCTGTAGTCCATGTGTGTGCACCAAGAGACGTTGAAAACCTCCAACTGCGGACATGACTTGGCGATGATCTTGCAAGTACCATTGTTGACAGCCGTCAAGCCCGTCAAGTTCAGATGAGCCAATCTCTGATTGCTGGTCAAGAGATGATGCAAAGTAGACCTCTGAAAGTTTCGGCATCCCTCCAGTGTAGCATTGATGAGGTTCATACAAGCCTTCACCACCACCTCAGCACGCTTGTAATGCTCGACCTGAACGCAACCTCGAAGATTCAAGTCCTTGACGAAAGGACCAGCTGCCACAATGATCTTTGCCAAAGACTCGGCCGGAATATCGGTGTAGAACTCGGAAGCATCGAAACATGTCCAGAGCTGGCCATCGAAAGCAGTCCTGTAAAACATCTTGCTCACAATGGAAGCACGAACAAGCTCTTTTGGCTGCAGGAACCTGAAAATCGCCAGCTTAATCTCATGTGGCATCTGGCCCCAAAAGTCAAAGGGGGTTTTCTTAGCTCTACTCTTGGTAGATACTATCGGGCGAGAAAAGTAGTCGTTGAACATCTCAGGGGTTTCGGCGTGTGAGAGAAGGCTCGTTGGACCACATCTCGAAGCTGGTCGAACATCCTGTGGCAAGGGAACACTGGTTGGTGTACAATGTCCGGTCGTCCTATAACCTCGCGATACTGGTCGAATAGCAAGTCTGGATCCTTCGAAAACAGGCGTATCTTGACCCGGCGTACCAGGAAAAGATGTTGGGGCTGTCGAATATCCGGTGTTGGATGATTGGGAAGAAACGGACTGGCCATAGTCGTGACTCGCACCCGATGGACCGGCTGCTGCCAGACTCACACAAGATATAGTACTCCTGCCGCCGTAGGGATTACTCTGAGCTCTTCTTCTTCCCATGGGAGACAGGGAGGGAGACGACGAGATGCGCTGAAGGCCTTGCAGTAATCGTTGTCGACCCTTAAGCTTGGGAAGCGGTTCGGTTGGAAGGCCTTCGCCATGTTCTTGGATAGTTGGTTCGACAGGCATGATGTTTGGCGATCCGGGGGTTTCTGGCGTTCCAGGAAGTGACGGGAAAGCGGTTGAATCCATGTTTAAGAGCAATTCCGACAGTATGGCTCAAAGCCAGTGGCGCATTTAGTTGAAGTGTTCCCAGAGAAATCGAATCAGTGGTTGACGAAATACTCTAGAGGCTGTAATCGGACTGCTATTCTTGGTCGATGCGGGGTCGGCCTTAGTGGTGACGCTTGAGTCGATAGCTTCTTGATTCAGCTGGGCGTAAGCCGGAGCCTCGTTCAAGCAAACATGAGGACTTGCAGTAATTGACGAGACAGCAGAATGTTGAGAGAGATTGACGATGACGGTGAGCGATTTTGGGACTGGCAAAGTTGCCGGTTATCGACAGCGGGGTCCGAGACACTCAAGTTGACCTGAAGAATGTTCAGCCGAAGTTAAATGTCGTTGGTGGAGAGACAACTGGTATAAAAAGCAACTGCCGGGCCCATACATGAGAGTCGTAGTAGAAAGCAAAGAGAAAACTCACAGAGTTCTGATCTTCCTCCAGCAGGATGAAATAGAAGTTAGGAAACCGACGTGGTTGAGAAACAGTCGTCTTCTTGCGCTGTTATCGATAACAAATGCTCGATTCCGGCGATTGGCACCGTCCGGCGTCGCGTGGACCACCGATGAGACACCTGACACCCAACATACACCACATGCAACGCCTTGATAAGGAGTGAAACGGCGTCGACGACGAGAAGTACAGCGATTGGACTCTGGAGACGACGACAAGCGACCGGACGAGGAAGAGAAGGGATGGAGGGAGAAAGAGAAAGAAAAAGCGAGCGAGAGAGGCTGGACCATTACTGAAGGATGTCGAAGAGCGGCGCATTCAGCTTTGGCCCCATGCTCCCACAGCCTCTTGCAGTAGCGTAGGGTTCGTAGCTAATCCACCTGGGGTGTTCGGACTTCGGATCTGATATTCCTGGGTCCGGCCTGGCGAGAAACCTATCAAATCTGCTTGTTACCCACGGAGGCTGTTCTTGGTGCCGACGTCTGACAGTTGCGATGCCACAGAAGCTAGGTACGGAAGAACACAAGGCAAAGGACGAGACAATTCCAAACGAACAGCTGGCAGGAGGCCAGGACTCTCACTCTCGTTCAGACGTTCTTCTCCCAGAATCCCCTTCGCTTCCCAAGGTCCGGGGTTCCTCTCCACTTCACAAGGCCTTCATGTACATGGTCTCTTAGTCTCCCTTTTAAGCAGCTAAGTCACTTTACTTGATTCGCGGGACAGCCGGCTCCAGTCGCCAGCCCACGCTGCGCCATCAACATTCATCCGGCGTGGTGGGAGGGGTAAGCTGAGAAGCCCATGTTGCTTATTGCCTCAACTATTCTCCCCTTCTCCGTGGCCCTTGTTCTGGATCCAAAAAAATGCTCTGACAGTTTGCTTGATCCTTCGGTCGCAACGGTACATATGTATCTCAAGTGGCGATTCTGGTGATCCCTGGTACCACGCTGCACACTCCCTGTTTTCCAGAACCTCCCCAAGATCCTGTGCATGTGGCGGCGAAACGTGCCACCCGCTTCAGCTTCTCACCCCCTTTTCCCTTGGCAACATCAACGTCTTTATGTCTGGTCTGAACTGGAAACATTCTGGAATCCTTCTCTTATCGGCCTTGCCCCTCCACTGCGGGGCACCCCTGTTGATCTGCTCGGCTAGCCCCCTTCTTTCCATCTGATCGTGGGGGAGACGTTCAAGATCCGGCCCGGGCCCCGAGGCCGTGCTGAGTCTGACTTCGAAATCCAATTCGGAATTTAAAACGCTCTGTTTGGCCAGAAAGGGTTGGGGGACGAAAGACGGAAGTAACGTCGAAAGTTCTCATCATTGAATGACATGTGCGACCGAGTTTACCAATGACGGGAGGACGGTGCCTGGTTTGGGATCACGATGCCACATCCGCCTGTCTCAGACTGCTGATAAGAGGAGAGAGTGTGATGCCTGCGATGCTTGTGACAACTGACATTGAAGCACATGATTTGAGACAGCCGACGGTTATGCTCAGGTACAGAAGTTTCGCTGCTCTCAAGTTGACTTCTCGAAGGCTTTCTCACTTTCCGTACTGGGCACTGTATATCGAAATCTCCAAAAGTGCTGTTAGCAGCTGTCAAATGGACGTCTTCTAGCACCTAGGTCCTGGTTAGTACGTAGCTCGAGTATCACAGCGCCATGCACCGAACCAAGCGCTTGGAATAGCGAAAAACGTACCAGAAAGGTAAATATTAGCCTAGGTAAGCGAATGAAGATGGATGACGGGTCGCCGGTCCAGATGTCAAAACTCAAAAGGTAATCAAGCTACAAGTGGTAATTCATAAGGTGGTAATTGATGGTCTGAAGACCGCCTTTCCTCCCATTTCTCAAACCCTCAATCAAGGCAAATATGTAATAAAATCAACTTCAGGTAGGGTGCTCGGCTCAAGAACAAGTGAAAATCTAGCCTTGGAACTTGGAATTTAGAATAAGGTCAATAATAATTGGGGTTACTGAAACCATCTATCCTACTACTTATCTCATGTCAGGATCAGGGGGGCCGGAGGGAAGACCGTTTCAATTATAATATACTGGATGCTCCAAAACAAGACAACAGCTCTAATATCAAGTTTTCAGCTGGAGCAATGAACAAACCCAAGTGGCTGGAGACGATCCGAATAATTCCTGATGACAACAATGATGAGTGGTGACATGAATCCCGTGGTCACGAAGCTGTAGATCCCTTCGATGCGCCCTTAGCATCTCATCCATGTCGCCCAACAACCACTTTCCTGATGAAACATCACATCATGAGCCCCGGTTTGCAACATAAGCCAGATTGAGGGTAGAAAGCCAAGGTAATCAGGCAAATTCGATTGGGCGCAATTGAGACTCCTTGCAGGGCCATCATCTCCACAGCAAAATTTGTAGCCACGCGTACCGAGCCTTTCCAAGACTTCCCATACGCAAGCCCTGAACAAAATTGCAAGCACTCGAAAAGCCAAACCCCCTTTCCTGAACTTTGGGCTTTCGTCGAGTATCGCGGCCCAAGGCACAGGCAGCAAGCACATGTTATTCCATGTCACGGTCGATCATCTCGAGGGCTGATTCAGACGAACTCCACTTTGTTCAAGATCGCGAAAGAATCTTTTGCGTTGTTCAGACTTAAAAGACCAGACGCCATCAATACTCCGCAAAACCCGAGCAACCGGAAAAGAAAAACATGAGACGGAAATTCTCCTAGGCTAGCATCGATTTACCATTTCTGGGAAAACAATAACATTCGTCCAGTAAGTGTTTGGGGAAAGGCTGGTCGGCCCTGCAATGCACGTCATACCAGCATCAGAAAAATAGCGTGGGCTCAGCTTGCCGCGCCACTTTCTTCGAAATCAGCTGCGCTCTGAGGGCAACGAAAACCGCGAGCACTCGGATCACATAGCCAGCCGAATCCCAAAGCTAACGAAGCCTCATCACTCACGAGGTATTATTGCAGCTGGAATACCGCCGAGCGGACTCCTTCGTGTCGCATAGCCGCCCGGGTCCCGGAGTACAAGGCCTCTGCCTTCCTCTGTTAGCCCTTTGCGAAACACCCTTACGTCTGGGACGACAAGCAACTGGCAGAAGCTCGAGTCTGCTCAAGTATGCTCGAGCAAAATGGACTCCTAGAACATGGCAAGTCGCTCCCAATCCCCAACCACCGACTGTCTGTTTCTCGGCCCTCTACGGGCATCTCTAGAGAGAGTAGCTTCGCCGAGAGATCGACAAACTGCGACCCTAATTGGGCGCTGTGCTACACCTTGAACATGCCGTCCACGCATGTGTATTTGGACGCCGACAAAAAGCGCTGGTGCTCCTCAACACTTCATCGAGCTGACGGCAGACAAACAGGCGACGAAAATCTATCTCCGTCCATCAATCGCGGGCCAAGCGACTCGCCTCCAAGAGCCGCCGAGCTCAGAATCCTGAAAACCCGCAGCACCAGCAACCTACATGCCTGTGGCAACGATAGATCGAGAATACGATTCTCTTTGGACGCTTCGACTTTGCCGTTACCGAAAGAATACGACACGATATCGAGGTTAGTCCTAGCCGCTTCCGACAGGTGCTACAGACGTCGATCTGTGAAGCTTCGAAATGAGCTTCGTGGAAACAACTAGAGGCTGACCGGCTGCAAAATACAGATCGCCCATAATGAACGACCACGATGGTCTCGGGACTTCTGGTCTGCGTAGGATCCGCCAGCAGTTCCCAGCCCGGGCTCCAACTCTGCCAGTGTCGCCCTCAGCTGCCTCCAGAACGCCTCCTTCGGTAGGAATATCGCGGGCAAGCTCCATGACTTCAAACCTTCCCTCAAATTCTCGCAGAAGCTCCATAGCCGCCTTGTCAGGGCCGACATCTCCTGTCCTTAACTTTACGGAGGACCTGAGTCGATTTCCCACCGAGTCTCTACACTCCTTTTCCTTCACGCAGCAATCAGAGGATAATCTGCATAGCCGACATAATCTGTTGAAACGATCAGTCGAATTCATGAAAGATAGGTTAGGATGGACAGCTTCGAATGCGGGTTTGGCAAGCGCACAAGCTCGACTCAGTGGTGACCAAGAAATGCAGAGTATGCTAGATTTGATTGCAAGAGCAAACCTCTTGGGTCCAGAGGCTCTTGCGGACCAAAGTTCTCGTTTATTTGGAGGCGCGATGACCGGTCCCGCTTTGAGTGACTCAGAAAACGTATTTGAGAGGAGTTTCATTCCACGGTCGACTAGTCCGGAGCCTTACGAAGGTTCGGTGATTTCTCCCACAAACGACAGAAAAACCAATAACGTGACTTGGAATTTGCAACGAGAACGTAGCCGGGAACTCGAAACGGGAGCAGACAACAGTAAAATGAAGGTCGGCACGGTGCTTGAGCCTGTGTCGGAAAGCTCATCACGAACTCCAACTGACGAAAGTCGCACCACGGCTAAAACCTCACCACCTGCAACGCGGAGACAAAGCCTGAAGCGCACCTATACCGACACCTCTCCTCTCAATCTGCAGAACAAACTCATGGATGCTATGGCCCAGCCATACGTCGTTGCAGAATCTGTTCCAGACCAGCTTGTGACCTCCGTCGTTCCTTCCTCTGCTGGACCTTCATCTCACGCAATGAATGGATCTTACACCATGAATCCAGCTGTCCATGGACACGCAGCGCGATGGGCTCCCGCCGCTCAGGCCATCTTCACTACCGAAGCAAAGTCGCCCTACACGATCCTTGCCGCCAATGATCTCGCCTGTCTCGTGTTCGGTGTCACCAAGGCTGAAGTCAGAAAAATGGGTATCCTTGAGGTGGTGCAACCAGAGCGACGAGCCTGGCTTGAGGAGAAGCTGGAGCAGCCAGGATCGGAGCAAGCAAGATCGCCATCCAGCGCACACGTGCAGAGCCAGCAGACAAGTCCTACTTCAACCACTTCGTTCTTACTGGGAAGAGCCGGTGTCACAGCTCAGCTCCTCAGCAAAGGGCCATCCTGGCAGCAAAAGTCAAGCCGGAGAGCCCAGACAGACGATGGCGCTGGATCTAGTTTGGCGGCCAGGAAGAAAGCTGGCAAGGGCAACGGTCACCATGCAAACAACAAGTCGAGGGGAGTTTTGCTCTGTGGTGACATTGTTCCCATCAGAAAACGCAACGGAGTGTCAGGCTCGGCTAGTCTGTGGGTCAAGGAGAAGAGAGGCGGACTGATCTGGGTTCTCGAGGAGATTCACGAAGATGTTGCCTTCATCAAGCTGGAGAAGAATGCAACTGTCAAGGAGGTCACTGGATCTATTGGGCCTATTTGGGGAGAGGGCTCCAAGAAGACCGGCATGGACATTGGAACCCTGCTACCCCGGATACCGCGTCAAGGCATTGATCCTAGAACAGGTGCGCTCGATTACGCCGAAATCTCGAAACGCAGATACTTCACGGCCCGCAACTCTGCGAGAGTCAACATCCCTGCCGTGGTCGAGAGGATTCCCGATTCGATAGATCTACGCGTTTCTAGCTTCCCGCACATTGCAGGAATTATTGTCTTGACTGCAGACGACCTGAAGATCAAGAGCTCGAACTCGGTGTTTTCTTCGGCACTCTTCGGACAGGAGCAGCCAGATGGTCTCCCTATCACTGACTTGATACCCGACTTCGATGATCTTCTGAACATCTTGAGCGAGGAAAATGGTCATGAATTCGTGGATGGGATGGTGATTCCGGAACACAGCTTTCGACGTGCAAGAACCTATCTCGCATTACGAGAAGGAAAGTTAGACCCGGCCTCGATCTTCCTACACCCGGATGGACTGCCCGCCAAGCACCGAGATGGATCTGAAATCAATATCGATGTGCAAATGAGAGTAGTCCAGAGTGACAGGCATCAGCCGGTGGCAGATGAGCATGTGATAGAAGAAGAGGCTGAGGATGAAGACGAAGACGAGCCCAAGAAGCAAGCTGGATCTGAACTTGTGTACGCATTGTGGATTACTTACTCAAGACATTTGCACGCTAATAGGCAAACCCACGGTACCACAACTCCTGGACTACTCACTGGAACAGCAACTCCGATGCGTCAACCTTCCCCTGGCCAGACTGAACCTGCGTCTCCTGTTGATATGGATTCAGAGGATGAGCCCAAACAAGAGGCATTCACCGTGTCGACTCTGACGAAACATATCAAAGACACGGCCGTCAAGGCAGCTCAGAAAATCACACGCCAAGATCCTCCCACTCCCGCGAAGACAGAATCGCAATCGCCATCACCGCCACCAGTTGCTCAAAAACCAGCCCACAAGAAAACCATTGGCGATTTTGTTATTCTTGAGGACATGGGACAAGGAGCATACGGTCAAGTCAAACTAGCGCGGTTCAAAGAGGGTGATGAACGCAAGGTGGTGCTGAAGTATGTGACAAAGCGACGTATTTTGGTGGACACCTGGACTCGAGACCGTCGCCTTGGTACAGTTCCCTTGGAGATACATGTTCTCGACTACCTACGACGAGATGGATTGAAGCATCCGAACATTGTGGAGATGTCCGACTTCTTTGAGGACGACATCAATTACTACATCGAAATGGTTCCTCATGGTTTGCCTGGAATGGACATGTTTGACTACATTGAGCTCCGCCAAAATATGGAAGAGGCTGAATGCAAAAGCATATTTATTCAAGTGGCTAGGGCAATCCACCATCTGCATACCAAAGCTCTGGTCGTCCATCGAGATATCAAAGACGAGAACATTGTTCTGGACGGCAGAGGCAATATCAAGCTCATTGACTTTGGTAGCGCTGCGTACATTAAGAGTGGGCCGTTTGATGTGTTTGTCGGAACCATCGGTAAGTACTCAACTTTGCAATGCGTGCCGCTTCCCTTCGCTCGACTCCTTCTAACATGTTTGTAGACTATGCGGCCCCGGAAGTACTAGCAGGCAAGCCATACAGAGGAAAAGAGCAAGATGTGTGGGCGCTTGGCATCTTGTTGTACACGATTGTCTACAAGGAGAACCCATTCTACAGCATCGACGAGATTATGGACCATGATCTTCGAGTCCCCTGGGTCACGAGCGACGACAGTCTTGATCTGATCCGCAAGATGCTGGACCGAGATGTCTCGAGCCGCATCAGCATCGAGGACGTCATGAGTCATCCGTGGTGCCAAGTCGAGGATGATGAGTGACGGATAGTGATGAGCCAGGTGAAGCAGTTCTTCTTCGACCTAGACGGAAAACCCAAAGAAGTGGGAGTATAAGGTGGTTGGTTGGTGGGTGTGAAAACCACAGCGTGATCTATTTTTCCGTTTCCTCAATATACCCTGCATTGCAGCGATTACGACGGACCACACGATGTCTCTCAAGAAACACAAAACACGACGATATCGAAAGACTGGCAATCGGGCAAACTTCAAAATGAGAATATACGACAACACACAAAAAAGCGCCAGACGAGACAACACACAAACCAGTACTTGAGGATCGCGAAGAGCTTCCTGAACCTGGCACGTCACCAAATCTACAGCACGTTGGCGCATTCTTGTTGCTTGCTTGCAAGTCTTCCTTGATGATACCCGATGATGATGACAGAGATGCCTTTGCATGGAGGGGGCACATGGCGAATTCTTTTTCCCTTTTTTTTTTCCCCTGGCGGGGGCCTGGACAATGAATACGGGGTGCATGGAAAGGGGTACATATGGCTTACATACCCGTTCCGTGTCCAGAGGGGAGCTTGTGATGGGGATGAGGTCGAGAGTGAATGACGCAAAAACTTGCAAGCTATTGATGCTATGGAGATGTAGATGGCAGCCCCCTTTCTGCAGACTCGATGGGAGGCGTTTGGCGGCACAGCGGATGGTGAGTAGCTAGCTATAGCTCAATTCACAATAGCAGTCAGTTTTTGGTTGCGTTTGGGGATGTGTAATGAGGACCTGTGAATGTTTTAAGCTACACTTTATTGCCCTAATGCATGTATATAGTTTTAGCGCAATTTATGAAGAGACATAGGGGGTTCTTCAAGTCTAGTAAGGCTGTACTCGGGGCCCGTGCACTGATGTCAAGCGTCAACTCTAAGATTCCGCCAACCTCAGCCTCACGGACAACATCAACTCCTACAATTGCTTCCACTCTCGACGACTGGCTGTGCTGCAGCACTTCTCCCATGTAGCCACGATGGGCCCGCCGCCAGGAGCCCCGACTCAGCTCCAGCCGCGGCCAAAAGCCCTTGCTACAGCCAACATCTCCGCCGCCGTTTCCTCGACGTCAAACAGAGCCCCCATATCACCTTCGATCCCACGAAGCAGCAGGCTGTTGTTTGGCGACCCTCTCTCCGATAGAGCCACTGAGGCCTTTATTCGCCGAATTCTATACCCTCAGGCCGTCTTGGCAGAAAAGGGCCGAACCACGCCTTTGCCTGTCGAAGCAGTGCTGCCGCCCTTGACGAGCAGCAATGATGTCGACCTACAGCTATACGCCTTTATTGCCATCATAATCAAGGAGTTCGTCTACCCTTGGTACGCCACTATTACGCCCGATCAGACGTTCGTGGAGGAGGTCGTCCAGATCATCGCACACTGCACGCGCGCCCTGGAACAGAGGTTGCGGAAGGTCGATTTGGAGAGCTTGGTGTTTGATGAGATCCCAGACCTTGTCGATGCGCATGTCACAGGTCAGTTGCCTGGAGCAGATCTGTCTTTTCTTTCCGGGCGGAGAACCCTGTCATGCCCCGAGCGAGACGAAACACGAAGCTGATGATGGCGCTGGCAGCATATCGAGCAGCTCGATATCCTCTGCACCCCTCGCCCGTCGAGACTGACTTTCGCGGCATCTACCATTCGCTATGCCCCTATCGGCCTCTCTCCCCAGTCCCGGACGAAAAAGATCCGTTGGCTTTGCATCAGCAGAGTGAGAATGAGGCGGCATATAGGCAACTGTTAGTTCAAGGAGTGCTTGCCGTCTTGCTACCAACAGAAGATCTCGAAAACGACTGCCTGACGTCCTTGGTCGGACAGATCTTTTCCGAGATGATACTGGGCAACGGTATTGGAGGGAAGGCATGTGAGCCATGGCTGATATGGGAGGGCATAACGAAATTACTCGAGATTGTCGAGGCCTCCTCTACAAGTCCGAAAGCGCGAGAGAATATCGACGAGTCGAACTCAAATGCGACAGATGCACCGGGCGATTTGTCAGACGGCGGCAAGAGCATTGATATCTTACGCCCCATTCAGAAGACCTTTCTGCAGCTGGTTCAGTATGGAATGATGCTATATGCCGCTGTACGATTCCTACTGGTCACCTTGATCTCGTCTTCCTCGGCTCCATCACGGCTTCCTGGTGTTAAGGTCACGGCGAAACCGTTAGATGTCGACTCGCGGTCGGCGCCTATCTCGCGAGTCCAACCACCTACCAAACAGCCGATATTGGCCATGAAAGTGTGGCCGTGTCTGTCAAATCTGCTGGATTTGTCGACGCGCATGCCTTGGCTGAGCTCGACAATGTCATTGTTACAGTGGGCCGCGTTACATGGGCCGGGCGAGGTTGGTGGCTCGGACGGACTGCTCGATAGGTATGTGAAATTTTCCTCGTCCTCCATGGCTTCCCGCATCCAGGCCCGATTTGCTCAAAGTGAGACCGGTGCATCCCTCCCTTATGTCAGGCCGCATGAGATTTCAGTCACTTGACTTGACGGGCTACCAGTGAGCTCGCAGAAGGCCTTCAGTGCTTGCGCCTCGTTCCACAGAGTTGTGCAGCGAGCAGGCATTGCTACAGGCATTGGGCAAGCCCCCGTTATCGCCATGCATGACGTTCTGCACGTTGCCGGGTGGGTGCCTTGGTCCATTTCCTCGATTCGTGGGCTGCGGGGGCTGCGGCCGTCCATGCGACCTCCGATTGCTTGGGGCACCCAGGACATCAGCCCACTCTCTCCAAATCCCACGGCGCACACCACCCCCGACGGCCACACAAAAGCAACATCCATCAATCAGTAATCTCCTCTGCCGCCGCTTTTGTCATTCTTTGAGCATCTTCTCCTCTCCCCTGGTCCACATAAGCATCGTCTTATTGCTTCTCCCCAGCTCGAAGTTCCATTGGGACTTGCGGTTCGATCTTTGCGCCCCCACTGGCTACCATCGAGCCTTACGAGAGCCCCCGTTACGCGCCCGGCCTTTCTCGGCACTGCGCCCAATATTGACACGGCCGCTGTGTTAGCTGCAGTGAGCTCGCCTCGTACCGCACCTGGCGTCCGCAACCCAGTCTCTTTGGAATCATGTTCTCCTCCCTAGGGAGCTTCTCCGTCCATCCATCGGCAGCGTAGCGATCGAGCGAACTCGAGGATCGACCTCGAGGATCCGACTCATCAGATGGGGGCTATTGCTACAAGCTGCGCGCTGCTTGTACTGGAAGCCTCGGGTCTTACAGGCAGGGGCGTATACATTCCCCATCCTCTAGAAAGGCGTATCTGGCAAGCCCTGCATCTCTGGAGACTCCTGAATGGCACAAGAACGAACATTCTTGTCACCCTGCCTGATGCCTGCAGACATCCTCAACGGTCGTCTATGGTTTCCCTCCACTGCATCCGCAGATTCCTCAGTTCGGCTCCCTGGTCCGCTGATCATATTCATTTGAGGCAATCATCCTCGTTGCTGCCTTGCCTATCTTCCCAGCCATCATTGCATTCACCAATAGCACGTATGCCTCGGATAGTCTGATCCGTGGTTCATAGAGCAAGGCTAGGCGACTTCCAGGGACCTTCTCCGATTACAGACGATGCTGCAGCGAGGGCCTTCTCGGGAGATAGATACTCATTTCCAAATTTCCCTATCGTCTGGTACTATACCCCAGGATCTGCAAGCAAGCAGTCGTCTCGGCCTGATCAACGAACCATCATGGCTGCCTGCAGTAATCGCCCATGTCAGCATGTATGAAAATTCTCCGATGGACCAACCGTCACAAGGTGGCATGCGGCCTATAGGCATCATTCTGTTGCTTTTGCACCTGCCTGTGTCCTTCCATTTTCTTTACTCTCTCTCTCTCAGAAGAGCGAAGTGAAGTGAGGGGAGAGAGTCGCCTGCCGCCTCTTTTACTCTCATGGCCGAGGCCGAGGCCGCGCTGCTACAGAAAGGGCGTCCGTCAGAGGTCGAAAATATCCCTGTTCTCGGTGTTTTGCTGAGTCCGGCAACGTTCCTCCGATATGGCCAATATCAAGGCGGCCGCGAAACGGTCGCGGGACGGCGTTGCAAAAGACGCAGTCGCGGCGTCGCCGACGTTTCCGAGTACCCAGGGTAGCTCTGGTGATTACGCGCAACTCCCGCCCTTCCCAACCGTCCGTTTCGTTTACTTTTAGCCGCTGCGCCTAGCCTCCTTCGCAAACCATCTGATCTGACTAAATCTCCTCTACGGCGTCTCTCACACACACACGCTTTCTGCCTTCCTTCCCTTCCCAACAGCATGCATCTTTCCTTTTCCTTGTTTTGTTATCCAACACATTCGCGGCTCAGTTCCCTTGCGAGTCTTATTTGTGTTTCGTAACGTTACCTTGCCCGTTTGACTCACGACTTGGTACTGACATGGAGTTGTTTGTTAATTTTTGTGATGGCAGGTTACTGGCCCAGGTCATCTGCACAAAAGTGCTGGATCCGGCGCTGCTGCCGGAAGTGCTGAGAAGCGTGCGCGGCGCGCTGTTTCCGAATAATGGGCTGGCGCCTGCTAGGGCGGTGCCTGATGCTGCGGAGTGTTTGTTAATCAGGAGGAAGTGCGCGGAGGGGGTTTTGAGGGTGGTGCCGGGGTGGGTGGGGGATGTGTTTTTTGGGAAGGTGGGAAATGGAGATGGAGATAGGGATGGGGAGGAGGACAAGGAGAGGGAGAAGGACAAGGAGAGGGAGAAGGAAAGGAGGATTAAGGAGGTGGAGGAGATGCTGGATGTTTTTGGGGATGCGTATGCTAATAAGCATTTGATGTTTGGCATTTTCGAGCTGATCGTTGTGAGGCTGATTGGGGAAATCGCGGAGAAGGGAGTGGAGGAGTTGCTGGAGGAGAGGTTGAGCTAGATACTTTGCTGTGTGTTTTTCAGTGTTATATACCCCTTTGTTGTCCTTATGAATCAGATCACTGCGCTGCAATACTGCGTTACCTAGGTGTGAATAACTGTACAAGTCATAGATGTAAAAGGACCTTTAAGGGTGTTTGGAGCTGGGACGCGGTGATAAAATTCGCAGAAGGGGCCGCCCATGTTCTCATTTCTCGTTCTCGCTGCCGCAATGTCTCAAGTCGACGCCGCCATTCACGCGGCACATGGACAGACATCCATTTCTCCTTGTTTTTTTGGCAAGCCTCCTCCTGCTGCTGCTGCTTGCCTCCAGTAACCTTTCTCCCCGAAATATCAAACGTGCCGGTCCCGTTGGCCACCTCGACGATGCAATCCACCCGCCCATAGCCCATGGGTATATCCCTACGTACCCCCAAATTCCAGTTCCAGATCCAGCCTACTCCCGCCCATATGTGTGTCCTGTTTTTCCCACGTTTCGCTCTCCTCGCGAGACGCGTTTTTGTGAGAAAATCTGAAATACGCAGACAGATAAGAGATGTACCCAACAAGAGGTAGGATACGCGCGAATGACGAAAGTCGGAAAAGTTCGAAAGCGAGGTTTTGAAAGACTTCAAACACGGCCACGGGACCCGCTGCTGCTTCCAGGGTCCTGGGACCACGGGTTTTTGGGGGTTCTCGAGCCGCATATCCTGACAAGCAACGTGCAGGATTTCAGAATAGCAAAAATTTGAAACGCGAAGCATTGAACACCGAAGGATCGAAGCCGCGTGAGCGGAGTGAAAGTGTCTTGGGAAAGTCGGAAAGTGCCCGGGGGAGTCGAAAAATCGGCGAGTGACCAATATTAGGGGTATACGAGAGCGGCGGCGAAGATGAAATCGACGAGAAATTCGAGACGGCGAAACTTTTGGGAGATGGGTTTGGAGTTCGCTCCAGATGTGCTGCTGGTCAACGGTGGAAAAGACGAATGTCTGCCAAGGTGACTGGTTGAAGCACCGAGACGCGTAAATTGTTCGCTCTGGTGGGGGAAGTGCTGGAAAACAAGATATATGTATGTGTAGATCGAGAAGTGGTGATGACGGTCTTGTGATATGTACGGCGAGGCGGCGAAGCAAAATAGTACTTTTGTGGGGAGTAGAAACGACCGAGCCAAAACATGCTGGCAGATTCGGAAGCTCCAGCAGATTCGAAAGCAACGATAGTATATGGCTTTCCCTCGAACCTCCTTGCAAAGTCCTAAACGCTCATCCCCTGCTCCATCTTCATCCCTCCCTCATTCCAATCCTCCGGAATCCTCTGCAATCCCCCTTGCAAACCCTGTAAACTCCCCACACTTCCTTGCCTCAACCTCAGCTTCTCCGTCAGCTTCAACACCGTCATATAATCATTCTGATCCACCAACCCATTCGGCGCCGTGTTGAAAAAACACAACAGTGTATCCAACGCTCTCCTCGCATCATCTTGTGTTGGTGAGATCGGCGAACTCGTCGCACTTGCATTACTAGACATCGGTGGTGCCATGGATGCCATGCTTCCTTTGCTGCTGCTATGACGCAGGTGTGGGGATGAGACGGAGGAGTCTAGGGTTAGGGGGGGCAGTGCGTCGTTGCTGGTGGGTGAGTTGTTGCTGTCAAGAGCGGAAGCTCCGGAGGTTAAGCTAGGTTGTGTTGTGTATTTTCCAGTAGGTATTAAGGATTCGGAGGGGGTTGGAGGGCTGATGTACGAGGGGCCTAAAGGGTCGAGGTTGAGCATGGGGAAGGTTTGGGAGCGGGGGCGCTGGAATTCGGCATTGCCGCCATGTGGAGCGCGGGATGAGGATGAGGACATGTAGGTGTCAGGGGAGAAGTTGTAGGGGGTTGTGGGACTTGTTGGGCCGGCGGAGAAACTGGATTGTGCGGATTCGGGAAAGCCGTTTGCTGGTCTATAACTGTTGTCGCTGTTGAATCCCATGTATCCTTCGAGGGTTTCTTTGATACTGTCTTCGCTCCTGGAGACAGCTGAGAGAGGGGACGGAGAAGGAAGGGTCGTTGGCGAGACGGGCGAAATGCCATTTGGCGTTTCTGGTGCTGATGCTCCATTCGAGTCGGGATGCAGAGAACCACTATCGGAAATGTTTGTCTCGGAAGCTCTGCGTGTCATTTTACCTCCTCCAATTCCATTCTTCTGCTTGAACTTTTCTAACCAGCTCGTGCTGTTAGCCTTCAAGTGACTCTCGGTATTGCCGACTGACTGAGCGAAGAAACGAGCTTTCTCTCTGATGGCCGCGTCTGTTAATGGCATTCCTTGCTTTTGAGAATTGCGGACCCAGTTGGCGAGGGCTCGCTCGATGTCGGGGAACTTCCCCTTGGCTCTTTTGACGGGTGACAGGCTGCGATCCTCGGGAAAAAGATACTTTTCCTTTTGACGAAGGACTTTGGATATGGTGCTAGTGATCAGTTAGACCGTGGGTGCAGGTTCTTCAAGTTTCATCTTCATACCTTCTCTCCACCCCAAACATTGCTATCAGAAGTTTAGTAAACGATATACGGGACTTGGGTGAACAGAAGACTTACCTCCAATTTCTGTCTGTTTGACGCTTGGGTTTTCCAGATTGAATATACAGATTTGCTTTCGATCAGAATCCGAAAGTGTCTTCCTCGCGGTCGGCGCCGTGGTGTGTATTGCTGGGAGTTTCGTCGTTTTCAACGATTGAGCCGGTGGAAGAGCCACTGGAGGAGGCTGGTAATTCGAGGGATTCGTCAACATACTCGGCCAGGTAGGATGTGAAGGCATGATCAAAGGAAGTAACTGTTGATGTGCTGGATGATGATGAGATGGAAGTGCCATCCGGTGAAAAGAAGGCTCGACGGGCACGTTCTGGGACGCCGATGGCATGTAACCAAATCCATTGTATTCATGGATGGGCGACTGGTGGTGTGATGAATATCCAGACATCTCGACCCATCCTTCCTGGCAATAGCCATGATTCTCCTGCTGGTTGTGGTGTTGGTGGTCCATGTCGACTTGGCTCATCATCGACTGTTGCATGACTGGCTACTGACTGGATTGAGGGTCCACGAAGCCAGTTATCAGCAATTCTCTGATCCGCCACCCCACTCAAGCTTTTGTTCTGGAAGCCAAGTTATCGTTCGGAAGAGGGTTTTGAGTTGAGGTTGTTCCTGGCTAAGGCAACGCTCCTCAACGGGATACTGCATGCATGATAAGCAACGAGTACCTGGAAGACCTTTAGGCGAACCTTGCCGCCGGGCTGGCGTGAACTTTAAGGGCGGATGGAAGGGTAAGATATTGTATGATGACCGCTTTTTGAAACGAATGGTGGAAATCGGCGAGATGCTTAGACGCGCATCAGAGGTAGTAACAGCGGTCACAGCGAGGGACGGCGTGGAGGCCGGCCAGCATGGCATAGACTGCAGTACTGCATACACTTAAGAGTAATAATAATGCAAGACGAGTGCCGAAAGACAATCTGATGTATTCTGGCAGAGGGTCCAGGGAAAGGCAGGTACACCAGGCTAACCTTACTACAGACTGCACAGGCTCGACAGGGGCAGGCTCGGCGGAGGGGGGGTTGAACAAGGATGTCGAAGACTACTCTAGCCCGTACAAGTATTAATTGTGCGGACTGCGGAGAAGCTTGTGCGGTGGCTTTTTAAGCATGCCAAGTCGAGAAAGCGGCCATGTGTGTGTGGTGTGGGCGATGATGGTGTGGAGGACTGGGTGCCATCCAAGTTCACGGCCCCCCCAGCGGCACTGCCAACCTCGACCCGTAGCGTGGGAGCGGCTACAGGCGCGAGGGGGCCGATATGAAAGAGTTATGAAATTGATCAAGCCACCCTTTCCATGTCAGAAGACATGGCTCGATCAGAATGACGCTGGCCTCCGGTTCGGAAACATGTATGATGTGCCTATCCACCAGATCGACCTCGCAGCAAGACACTCACAAGACTGCCATAGGGGAATCTCGGAGCCCGACAGCTTGGAAAGAAAGAGATTGAGGAGCATTGAAGTTCAAGGCGATGCTTAAATCTGAAAAACGAAAAGTAAATCACGCAACTTGACTCACCCTAACAGCCCGCAGGCCGTGCCAGCCTTTCAGGGCAGATTGATGTCAAATGAGCGCCGGTCGCGGCAACTTGACATCGCCTGGCTCATCATCCTGATTTCCCAACTGGGCAATCTCCAAGTCAGGAGGAGCATCGTAGCGTTGAGACACCTAGGCTGAGTAGTGGGTTCCTAGTACCAAATCCCAGACTTTCGCTCCCGCCGCTAATCCACGCCGGTGGCATGAAATTGAACCTTGGATATCATCGCTTGGGAGATCATATGTCCACTCTACATGTATCCCGAAGTGGAGCTCAGTGGACCCCATATGGTCATTGCTCCAGATCCGCGAGGGACCAAAGCGGCGCTTCTATCAAGGGCAAGTGACCAAGGGACATCTCACGACGACGATACCCAGACGCGGCCCCATTGATTGAGGCTAGCCATCGATTCCTTGATTGGCCGGCGGCGGCTGAACTGCTGCGATCAGCAGTCGCAACGGCGTCGGTTGGGCAGCTTTGAGGTGCGACCGGACGGACCGTTTTTCGTGAGGCAAAAAGATGATTGGCCGGGGCTGCTTCTGTCGTGCTGCTCCCTGCCCTGAACGTGCAAGCGATGTCCAGGCCGGATCTGATCCCAGTGGTTGGACGAGACGGTGTTGGTGTCCGAGAGGAGCCCTGCGAAATATCTTGATCAGGACAAGGAGGAGAGTCAGCATGGGAAGCTGTCCATATGGCCTGTACGTAATCGCGATGATGCCGCCTTTGCAGCAGGCCGAGGACATGCGGCCGTTGCTGTCATCGCTTTTCGACGTCCACGTTCACTTGGTGGTTGTCGCCGGCGATGATAGTTGCGACATGTTGGTGAAGTTCAGGGCTGACGGGTCGCTGCTCTAAGCCGAGCTTGGTTTTTGCCATGTTATCAAATGCTGACACATGGGGATTTTCTTTTTGGGCATGCCGCATGCGAGATCTGCAAGATCTAACGGCTTTTGAGGCGTTCGTGAATATATCCCTGCTGCGGATAAATGAAGTGCCAGCAGCCAATAGCGAAATTCCTTTGGCGTCATTTTGCAATTTATATCAACTCGCTTGGTCACTTACAGGCAATCCAAGCAATCCTGATCGAAACTCTTATCAAACTTCGTTTTGTGTAAAATCATGTATTTTGTTAACATTACTAAAACAGCTTTTCATAGCTTTATCTCATTATGTGACTACGTAACTACCGGCCTTCCAACTCCTACACGTCAACATACAACAGAAGAAAATATATAGAAGAGATCCCGAAAACTCCGACTTCCGATTCCTGGCGCTATGTTCCCATGCAAAAAATGCAAATATCCACAAGCCGCTGCGGCATCCGCATCTCCACCTGAATGCTCCAGAGTCCAGGTTCCCGGCACTGGTGCCTGGCAATCTCTAAACCTACCCTCCCACCTTTTACCAACACACACCCCGGAGAACTACAGCGGCCATCATCGTTCACCCATCAAAACCTGTGTACACAGTACAAAGTACAAGTCCCCGAGCACATTTTGGATCCAATCACCCGACCGTCTGGAAATCCGGCTCACTGTGAGATCTGTTGTCTCATGAGGAAAGCTGGAAAAGGCCTTTTACGGCATAAGTTGTGCAAAACTCGTAGGATGTTCGTAAAGTATTACAAATACTCAATTGTGAATTCGGCGTTGTGGCTTTGGCTTGATATCTGCTTTAATAACCCCAATGAAAGAAATTATGCAGCCCATTCGGTACTAGCAGAGCTAAGCAGACGAACAATAACTAAATTCATCATTATCTTCTAAAATTGCGATGGACATTTGAGCCTTTGGTGGCGGAGTGGGGTCCGAGGATTGTCGCCATCAATTCAGAGTTCCAAACTTACTCCTTACCAAGAACTTCCTTGTCAACATCGGGTACTGATATAAAATCAAATCAAGACTCTAAGTGAAGTCGCACGAGCATCCTAGAATCCAGACCAGATCATCTTCATAAAACCTCCAATTTTCCCTTCCCGACATCACCAAGCCTCCAATACCACCCGTAGCTAGCGCTCACCAGACAATTTCCTGTCCCCAGACCCTGCCTCTTTAAAGCCTTGAAAACACATGGCGATCTGATGTCCACTATAAAGGGTACCAGGTGCTTATCGAACCTCGTGGTGAAAAAACTCAACTCAGAATGCGAAAGTAACAGCGGGAGCATCTTTTCCAACCTTCTGAAACACGGCGGACGCTCCGCTCGGTCAGGGCCCAGCATGCTAAATCAAATCATTATGCTTTCCACCTCATGGAGTCATGGTTCATGCTTTCAAACCTCGCGAGGCTAGCAAGCTTTTCGAGGCCCCCTGGCGAAAGTCAGAAATGATGCTATGTTTTTTAATTTTTCACCACCTCATGGAGACATGGACATGGTTCATGTTCTCAAACTGTCAAGCGTCGTTTGCAATTGTGCAAAAGCCTTGATGGAAAGCCAAGAAAGCTTCTAGAATCTATGAAATCCCGGAAGAACTTTACTTGCCGTAGGGTAGCAGCCTAGAATTTCGTGGGAGCGTTCGGCATACAGTCATACTCGAGCATTGGAGAACTTCGAGAATCCATACCTCATACTCCGAGGCATGAAATACAGCTTTTATTGTCCGTTTCGGATGAGGACACGAGCGAGGATGTTCATGAAAATCGAGAAGAGGAGATCTCCGCAGTGCGATGTCCTTACAACACCCAAAAGGAATTTCTGACTTCTGCCGGCTCGTCATGAGTGGACCCGTCGATTGGTATTCAATTGCGCCGGCCTCATCTCCGTCGTTGCAAAAAGACCCTATCGCGAACTGTATGCATCAGCCATCTCCGAGGAGCTGGGGCCAGTATCCACTCTCAGCAATGAGAATCTGGGGTAAAGACGAATTCCGCGCAGACCTCTCGTTGGCCGCTGTCATTCTTCATTCCCGGAAATGAAATGACCAGGACCCAGGTCACAGGTCTCCACCATGGTCTGAACTCCACATAACAGAACATCACTTCAATATGTTCCACCCATGAAGACTCGATGCTGGCACGACATTCCTTCAAGCAAAGTGCAATCACCACCGCGGTAATGCAAAACGCCTCCCTGAAGACTGCATTTGAATATCGTCATGTTCTTCAAATTTCCCTCGGCGCCTGATATCATTACAACGAAAACGCCATGCGTTTTGAAACCTATTAGACTTTTCCCCATCTCCCAGCAGAGGCCCCTCCAAGCCCAAAGCACCAAAGCTTCAGAAGTCCCGAACCTCATGTCATGTCCCGTCTCATCGAAAACGTGGCTTTGACAAAGCCGCGAATCTAAAAAGTGAAAACCTTCATGTTGCGCGGCTTTTAGGCCGCACGGTACACAAATTGGACTTTCCGTGTGGAACCTTGCTTTGGGATCCCGGGAGGCGGGTAATAGATCATGGTAGTAGCAAGCTAGGCTTAGCTAGCCTCGCCACTACTCCCACTAGCTCAACCCGGAGAATCTGATCCGAAGATTTTGACGCGCAGGAAGTATATCGGGCAACGGGCTGGTGCCTACAGTAGAAGCCCAAGCTCACAGAATAATTGTCAGCTGCGCCGCTGTTTCGTCTTAGTTCGTTTCGTCTTGGTTTCGAAACCAAGTATTAATGAGACTTGCCGAAGTAACACGTTTTTGACTAGCCGAGGATCGATCGAAGACAGGAGTTTGGAATTTTTGCCTTTGGGATAACGCGGACCTGCGGCCGTAGTGGCTAGATCATCGCTTGATGATCGTGACTGAGAATGTCATTGTTAGCCTTGTTTTATGTTGGAGATGTATTTGTTCATGCGAGAGCTGATGAGATTGGGGGACGGGAACTTACTGATATCTTCATCGGCGAGCTCGTGGCTGAGACCGACTCTTTGCGGTTGGTGCTTCACTGATTTTCCGTACACGATGGCATGGCGGAAGTGCTCCACGATGGTTTTGTGGATGGCGTTACACTGCGATTTGGTCAGGTTTGGTCTATCACAGTGAGGTGAGGGTGTCTTACAAAGTCTTCCACAGTGCACCTTCCTTGCTTGAGCACGACGGGAGCGGTGTAATCTGGAAGCTTGCCCTTGGGTTTTGTGTACACCCGGACGAGGTTCAGCTTTTCCCACCTAGATGTCGGTTAGTTGTGCTCTGCCTCACTCATCCATATGACATGCTCGGAATCCAGCAGCAGTTGTTGGGCCTCGAAAGGGGATTCGACAGCTGCCATACTCTCCGTAGGCCGGGGATTTTGGGCAAAGCAGACAAATACTCACATCTGTTCCAGGAGCTCATCGATATTCCAGCCATGCTCTGAACTGATCGGACAAGCATTAGGTATCCGATACAGCAAATCCAGCTCCTCAATCGAAATCGCATCAATCTTGTTCAGCGCGTAGATGACCGGGATATAACTGCGACTCTTCGCCTCCAACACATCGATCAAGTCGTCAATCGTGGCGTCGCATCGAATCGCAATATCGGCCGACGATATCTTGTACTCGCCCATCACAGCCTTGATCTCATCATGATCAATATGCGACAACGGCACCGTATTCGTAATCGCGATTCCACCTTTATCCTTCTTCTTGAAAACGATATTCGGAGGCTGCTTGTTGATCCGTATGCCAAAGCCCTCCAATTCAGCTTCGATAACCTTTTTGTCCGTCAGAGGCTTGTTGACATCCAGCACGATGAAAATCAGATGGCAAGTCTTTGCAACAGCAATAACCTGTCTACCTCGACCCTTTCCGTCCTTGGCTCCTTGGATAATACCAGGCAGATCGAGCATTTGAATCTTTGCCCCGTTGTATTGCACCTGACCGGGGACAGTTGTCAGGGTTGTGAATTCGTAGGCGGCGGCTTCGGAATGTTGGCCTGTGAGTCGACTCATGAGAGTACTTTTGCCGACGGAGGGAAAGCCTATGAATCCCACACTAGCAACACCGGTTCGCGCAACATCGAAACCAGTGCCTCCTCCTCCGCCACTGCTGGTGGGTGTCAAGAGTTCTCTCTTCAGTTTGGCGAGCTTGGCTTTCAGTTGACCCAAGTGGAAAGACGTCGCTTTGTTCTTTTGGGTCTTAGCCATCTGCATTGAATCAGCATCGCGTCCAAGGGTGAAGGTGGGAGTCGTCGTACTTCGGCCTCGATGTCCTTGATCTGCGGTAGGAAGTTAGCATTTTGTCGCAATTGTTGATAAGCAGCAATGGTGCATTTGCCTTGTCCACGGTGGTCGCCATCTTGAATACTTGCGAAGTAAAAGCAGGAGTCTTGAAGTTGTCTTGGTGGCAAGCTGTGCGCCGATATGTCTCTTCGCGTGGATGGTGGTTGAACTTGTTCGCCGTCGCAATCTTGTGTGGTTTCCAAAAAGTTCTGGAGGGGCTGCGTCACGGCTTTGTGACGGAATATCTATTTATCCGCCTTCCGATATTCCTGTCTCACTTCTTTGTTTCTATTTGATAGAGTATTATTGAAGACTGGAACTCTGCGTGTTCTCAAGAATTCCAAGATTCAGCATGGAGGCTGTACTCGACCTTCTCCCTGATCCCGTCACGATCATCAGGTCATTCTTTATTCTAGCTTCAGCCGCCATCCTCGCTGGAAGTCTAATACCTTCGCTACACCAAAACCTTTTCCTGTACGGCCCACGACAGTCGACCGGAAAATCGAAACCACCCGATGAATCAAAGCCATTGGCCTCTAGCAATAATTCAGAACAGTCACTCATTATACGTCTCGGGTCTCTGATTCCAGACGTGCCGCATAGCTGGTTCTTCCACTTCTACGTCTTGTCTGTTGCCTCGTCATTTTTATGGATTGATCAGCTCGTTCACCGTGGCTCCATATTCCAGTGCCTGGTATCCATGACACCATACAATCCAGACGATGGCCACTCTTCCATGTCTCGGATCCAAGTATTCATGGCTTGTGCTTTGATGGGTGTTCAAGGTGTGCGGCGGCTCGCCGAGTGCCTTTTCCTAAGCAAGACATCGTCGACATCGAAGATGCCACTTCCACACTATGTGCTGGGCTTGGGCTTCTATCTCGTGATGGGCGTAGCGATATGGATAGAAGGAATACGTAAGTTTGTTCCATTCTTTTCAATACTGATCTGTTGCCTTTGCCTTTGCCGCTGCTCGATGCTGATAGTCAAAGCATCACTCATCGACTCAAAGGCTTCAACCTGGAAGGAGCTCTACTCCGTAAAGACCTACCTCTTAATTGCATCCTTCTATCTGGCATCAGCGATCCAGAATCGATGTCATCGGATTCTAGCAGAACTGCCAAAGTATACCCTGCCGGAGGAGTGGCCCTTCCGGCATGTCCTCTCACCACATTACACTGCGGAATGCTTCATCTACCTGGCCCTGGCTGTTTTCGCAGCTCCAGAGGGAGAGCTTCTGAACAAGACGATTGCATGTGCACTCGTTTTCGTGGCTGTCAATCTGGGGGTTACGGCACAGTCTACTCAAGCCTGGTACTTGCAGAAATTTGGGGCGGAAAAGGTTGGGAAGCGGTGGAAGATGGTCCCTTATGTGTACTAGGACGGCGAAGCGAGCTCCTGGTGGAAATTCTCGAGTGGTCAACCCGAGATTCTGGCGTTGGTTGTTCTTTCGAATAAGTCGAAATGGAAGTAGAGTCCCAATAATCGAGAGAAGGGTGAGGAAAGAGGGCGTTTATGGGGTTCTCAATTACCCTAGAACCCTAGATGTACAGTGTACAGTCCTAATAAGTCAGAATTAACCGGATAAACCGGAACAAAGCCGATGATTCGAGAACAGAACCAAGTAACTGAGAGGAAGTCGAACAGTCGAATCAATAGTTGGAAAGAATGTAAATCGGTGGACACAACTCATTGGATGTTGTTGCGGCCAGACGGGAGACTGCAATTTTCGCAGGCAAGGTGAAGGAATGAGCATCACGTACAAAATAGCATCACGATAGCTTTAGTATTCCCAAAGCCGAGGTCCTCACGTCATAAAGTGCGAATTAATGGTTGGCGGTACAAACATGTAGCTGTCTGGGAAAGGGGTGACACGGCAGCGTGATCGACGCCCTCAACCCGAAAACACTATGTTCAGATCTCACAGGTGAACGCTGTCCGACTTCTGATGAACTGATTATTATGTGGACATGAATCTCCTGCGCTGAGGAAACCTCGAGGCCTCGACCCAAGTAAGCCTGTCTGCTGTGTCCAGGCCTGTAGGAGAGAGCCGAGGTGAAGCAGCAAGTCGCCGTCGCAGCGAACACCGTGTCCAAAACACCACGTCCAAACATCGCGACTTGCCATGTAGCAGCGCCAGGCTTCGGCGACAGGCGAAGCCTGGCGCAAGCAATGTAGGATATCCTTCGGGGTCTCCTCTGGCGCAATTTTTGATTGCCGATTCGTGATCTTCGGACTGTGGAAAACACTTTTCATTTTGCTTCTTGGCTTGCTTTAGTTTCTATGGGAACCAGTACGGACAGTACTCCAAAACACCAAGTCAGGACATCGCGATGTGGCCACACCAGACATACCCATACAGCTTCACAACCACCGATCCAGTCTGTTGCAGCGACATAGAAGCCTTCAAGTGTAACAGAAACCCCCATCGAAGAGTCTATTGCGCAGGGCGAGCCCGTGCAACAGGCCAAACACCAGACTCTTCTTTCCGTCCCAGCTCGCAAGCCAAGCACAAAATGAAAAGTGTTTTTCACAGTCCGAAGACCACGAATGGGCAATCAAAAATTGCGCCAGAGGAGACCCCGAAGGATATCCTACATTGCTTGACTCCGCGCTGTGCAATGCAGGTCTCGCAATGTGGTCGAAGCCATTCATGAGCGGCCAGACCCCGACAAGGTAAGTATGAAGAAGAAAGAGAAAAAGAAGAGGAAAGGGGAGAGAGAGAGCGAGGTATTTATCCTGGAGGGAGGCTGGGGGGATGGCGCTAGGGTTTTAGCGTGGTTTGGGAGGGTGGATTGTTTGCTGAGAGTCCAGTCGAGATGGAAAAGAGGAGGCTGGCTGAATGCTCAGGCAGGAATGGCTTGCTGGGGAGTGTGGGTTGGTTGCCGGGTGGGTGACCAAACTTGGTGAAACTGCGGAACCGAGAAGAACAACTGAATGTCTGACATGGAACCACCACGTGCATCGATCGCCTTGAAGGCTTTGTCGACCACCAACCACATCGTGAAATTATGCTTAACGGGAATTTTTCAAAACTCGATGCCCTTTCTCTTCTCCTCTCTCCTCTCCTCTCTCCTCTTCTGGCCGCTCATGAATGGCTTCGACCACATTGCCCCCTGCCGGGGGCCGTCCAAAGCTTCGCGATGGAATGAGTTCGGGATCTCAGCTGTCTCTTCTATGGACGAAAACTAAATGCTTTCTGGGAACTTGGATTACTCTTGGATACTGGGAGGGACTTCAGTTACTTGGTTTATTCTTGGTGACTTGAGATATTCCAATATCCCAGATGATTACTCTACAGACGATCTGGACCATAATCATGTCAAACCAAGGTGTCTACGCCATCTATTCCAAACTCACCACAGAATATGTGAGGAACAAGGTAGAAGTTTCCAAGTCTTTCATATGTTCCCAGCGATTATTTGAATCTGTTCAGGGTAAGCCATTGTTTTTTAGACTTCAAGCATCGCCGAGCGTTCACGGTTGACACACAAGATTTCTTGATGCGTCATGATGCGGACGCCCCAAAACGCCGCTTAAGACCGATACTGGAGTGCTTCACCTTCAACTCCAACAAATTTATAGGACCCCCTTATCACGACACCACCTCTCCCTCAAAATCCTCTCAATATGTCGAAAACAAACACCAACAACCCCCTCGATTTCTCGGGCACATCGAAAACGGCAGACGCCTGCTGCACCTGCGCAACTCTCCTCCCGGATGTCTTGCCACTCTACGATGAGAAGACCGAGAAACCCATACAGGACAGGAAACTCGACTGTTGCAGCAGGACTATATGCTCGAACTGTATAGTTGTGAGTCTATATCCTAAGGCTTGTTCAATGTTGTCCTAAGTTTTGGCGCATTGTCCCAAGTCGTCCAAATATCTCAAGTTCATAGATGCTAATCAACCATCTACAGAAAAACCCTCGATTCGCCACATATTGTCCGTCTTCCCAACCTCAAGCCTCCATAAACCCACCACTATAACAACTAACCAAACACCAGGCCCCTTCTGCCAAATCTCCACAACCCCCTCCGCCCTCCCCCCATCCCGCCACCTCCCACCAGCCTACACCCCACCCTCACCAACCACCGACACACCACCTCCCTATTCCTCCACAGCCCCGTCACATCTCCCTGCCGAAAAAGAGCAAAAACAAACCCCCGTCGAAGACATCCTCCACTTCCTCCACCCCACCGACACCCTCCCCGGCCTCTCCCTCGCCTACTCGTGTCCCCTCCCCGCCCTCCGCCGAGCCAACAATCTCACCTCCGACCATCTCCTTGCCGCTCGGCGTACAATTCTGATTCCCGGCGAATTTATCGACCGCAGTAAACCTATACAATCACTATCGCCTACACCGATTGAGGATGAGGAAGAAGAAAAGCGGAAAATCAAAATAGGAAAGTTTCAGAGGCAATGCAAGGTGGCGGAATATGAGGTTGCGGTGCTGTATTTGGAACAGGCTGAGTGGGATTTTGATATGGCGATGGGGGTTTATAAGGATGATGAGAGGTGGGAAGCGGAACATCCGCAGAAGGGGAAGGGAAAGGGGGTTGGGGTGGGGAAGGATGGGGGGAGGAGGAGGTTTACTGGACAGCGGTCGTGAGGGTGTGAAGTGAATGCAGGATGGCGTTTGGGGATTGGTTTTTCATGCGTTGATTACTGAAACGGGAAATGGGGTGAGATGAAGTAACGAATCAAGATGTTGTTTTGCTGCTGCTTGACTTCAGGCCCTTTCCCTGAAGAAGAGAAGAGGTGCATGCACGCTGCACATGTAAGGGTCCTGATTCCTTGGTATCGAATTCTTTCCGGAGAAGGGGCATTTCTGGAGTGCTGGGCTAGATTTCCACGACCTTGTTGCGACCAAAGGTGTCCTGCGAGGCCGAGTCTCTCAAAGCATTTGCTCTCATAGCTGGCTGCCAGGAGCGTATCCTGGAGTGCACTGCAAATGTGCAGTCGGGGGCCTGAATCACAACAAGTGCTGGCCATCCATGCTAATAAGGGAACAAAAAACGGACAAAAAACAAACAAAAAAGTGTTTCTCTGCTCAAGCTGTCTAGCCACTGTGATGGAAATGTTTCTTACCGTCATCCCATGTGTCTTCCCCATATACCCTCTCTTCTCCATGTACCACCATCCCACTGCAAGGTTCAAAGCACCCTGCTTAGCTGCGTATTTTAGCACTCAACGCCTTCGTGATAGTAGGTAAGGCTTGACTCTGTGGTCGCACCTTTCAACACTTGTCGAGTTGTCGATCGTATTGATTGCACCGGGAATCAGAAGCTGTGAGGTATTAGCGAGTTGCAGTTGACCAACTAAACGAGTGAGATGGAGAAGAAACAGTGGGCGAGACAGCTTGTTTAGCAAGATTTATTGTTGTGAGATGGGTTCGTTTTTTGGTTTATAGCAGTGTGGAGCGCTCAAGCTCGAAAGCAGCCTGTTTGCGCCAAGCGAACTCCTCCACCCCCCTTTCGCCTTTTCCACTCCCGCGAGCCAAGGATTGATTCTCTCATCAGATCGTCGTCTGGTCGAGACTCGGTCCTACAGGCTAGAAAGAAAGCTCTAGCCGTGGGTTGAATTGCAACTTCCTAATCCACGGATTGTCTATAGCAGTAAAGTTTCAAAAATAATCATAAAAAAATGTTCTCTCTTCAAGCTGTCTTGCTACTGTCTGTGATGGAATTTTATATCTTACCGTCATCCCATGTGCCGCAAGTTTCAAAGCTCCTTGCTTCGCTGCGTATTTTCTCTTTAACACTCAACGCCTTTGTGTCTTATCTAATGGTTCGTTCTTGCGAACTCATCCAAACTCAGACGAATTTGAACGTCTTCTCCTTGATCTGAGTTCAGGGCATTCTTTTCTTCTGAATCCTTATCTGCCACTTTGAGTTTGGCGAATTAATCTTTTTCTTCTCAAATGAAATCTCTTTCTCAAATGGAATCTCTTTCCGTAACGGATTTTTGCACCGGGATCTGTGATTTGTTAGCACGGTGCAGTTGACCAACTAAACGAGTGAGATGGAGAAGAGACAGCAGGCAAGACAGCTTGTTTAACGAGATTTATTGTTGTAAGGTGGATGCGTTTTTTGGCTCATCTCCTGAAGCGCCACACGGCAAGCGAGTGTCCACATTTCTCCGCCTATATTCAAGACCGTCTTCCCAAAATGCAAGCGTCTCGAGGGCAGTAAGCGCTTCCACTTCGAGAGTTGTTTTCGCCGGGTTGCTGATTGGCTGGAATCTGTCATTTGATCCTGATTGACTACATTCTGCTCTCAGGGGGTTGGGCACTGTTTGGAGCTTTAGAGAATAAGTTGTTCAAGTTTGATACGGCCTAACTACACTTGTCAGACAAACTTCTCGTGACCCATCTCTGCGCCTAGGTCAGCGATTCCTTTCTCGTCCGTCTGGTCAAGGCTCGGTTGTCCAGGCCAAAAACAACGCTCTCTACCTGAATCGAAACGCAACTCTTTGATTCCTAGCTACCTATCCATAACAAAGGCCCTCCAAAAACCTGCAAAAAAAGGCGTCTCTCCCCAAGGCGTCCAACCCCTCAACAGAAATCCATATATACCGTCACCACCACATGCCGCAAGGTTTCAAAGCGCCTTGCTGCGCTGCGTATTTTTTGTTAAACACTGAACGCCTTTGTGTTATACGTAACGTGATCTGACATAGAACTTCTGCCCTGGGACACCACTCCCGAAACTTGTGAGGCATAACCTCTCGGAACTCTGAGGAATTAGTGAATGGACTTGTCGCCTGTTGAAATTGCATGCGGGATCTGGGGGGATGTTAGTGATTTGAACTCGAGGAATGATGGAGGGATGACCAAGTAAATTGACGAGAGGGAAGGGAAAGGGGCAAGACAGCTTGGTTGGAGAGACTGATTGATGGGAGAGGTTTGCGGATTTGGAATGATATGTTGGGGGGTGGGAGTTTGATAGAGGATGAATCGGTGCGTCAAACATCGGGGAGCGGAAAAGGGGCTCCGAGAAGGGAAGTCGACGATTCTCTTAGAAGTTCATCTGCCCAAGGCTTAATTGGCCAATTAGCACCATGTCTCTGAATAAGATGTATGATGATCTCTGCTCTCATATCTTCTTGTTGCACGTCGATGGAGGCAGCATCCATCAAACGAGTAAGACGTTGCAATACTTTGTCTCTCGGTCTAGGAATTTACTACTTCCAAAGATGAAGCCGAACCAAACTCAGAGGAAAAGACGTTAATCAGCGGGCATCTCTGGGTGTGTTGATCAGCAAGCAGTCAGAGAAGACCGAGTTTATGCCTAGAAACCGATGCTATCGTATTACGCCATATACGGATAGAAAACCTCGCAGTTTACAGCGCACACAGTGCGTAATATCTGCAGATACAGATCTGTAACACACTGCCTCCACATCCTGTAAGGCTTTCGGCATATCTGGGTAGTTCTGCTGTCAAGGGGCTCAGGGGTCTTTCCTTGGCAGACTGGGCAGCCTGACATTGCATAAATATCATTTGTCAACATGCAGTTATACAGGATAACCTATACCGCAAGATAAGAATACTTGGTCCATTTCTTGGAGAGCAAGAAGCTCGTGAAACTACAAAAATAACCGCACACTGATAAACCTGATAGCAATATCCGCTTGCGTTACATGTCTCCTCCGTCGAAAATATGCATCAAGCTGTGGGCCTGTGGCAGGCTCGTGCTGCTGGAAGCAATACATAAGGATAGCCCAGAAGTGTCCCGGAGGATTTGCGGTTCTATACCGTAAGATCAAGCCGGCATTACATCCAAGATAACGGAAACTCCATCTTGTCTACCTCATTGCCCAGAGTTATATTGTGCAGGTGCCAGAAACAAGCCCAGTTAACTTGTACCTAGCAAGGTTAGTCAATTGCGAATACTCGAATGTCCCAAACTCACATGTTGCCCAAAACTTTGCGCCTTGGTTGGGGCGCGCTTAATCTCGATTTTTGCGACTGATGAGTTCGGCCCTATTCTGAAATTGAAGCAATGGCTTTCACCATACGAATCCAGTGTATGATGCCTTGGAACGCCTTCCCAGAGAAAGATTCTGTCCACCTGGTCCTCGGCAATGCGTGCTTCGTCCCACCGTCCCAGAGTCAACTGACTTTTGTCGGCATATGTGAACATCATAGCCGGGCAACACCCGTCTTTGCGCCAAACGTCGATGGCAGTGACATTCCGGAAAGGAGCGCTCATTATAGTTTTGCCCTGGGCAGCGCATGCTTCGACCATGAAAGCTACCAACTCGTCCTCTTTCCGTAACATAGATAGGATAGCGGGGTAGGTCACGTCCGGGGCCTTGGGTTTCTTGCTATCAAAGATAAAACCGACGTTGTCGATTGCTCGCTCTGGGTTGAGGACAGTCCAGTAAATCCCGCAGACTCGGCCTTGCCGGGGGCTTGCCACAGGAATCTCGGCCACGTCTTCCCACGCCGAGACGTTTTCGGCTTCGCCGGGGAAAGCGCCGAAAGTGTGCAATCGACCTAGGTTGGTCAGAAGCTAGTAGAACCACCCAAGTATTGTCAGCCCTATTCCGTGATCTGAAGAATTTATGTCATCTTACCGCTATCTTGATGAATTGGAGTTGGTAGTCTGCACTGTCCCCATCGATGGCCCAGGCATGAGTGATAAACTCTTCTTCTTGAAATCTGATATGCTTGGGATTTCCAGAACGCCTTCCACTGCCATTGGTGATTTTCCGCCCGTCCGGGCCTTGAAAGTGCGCCTCAAACCCAACTATACCTTCCCTGTCGCAGAAGGCTGTTAATCCGTACAACCGACAATGTTCCTTCCAGAGTGTAAGATGCATGTTGAATTTCCAGGATGGGTAGTACTTGATAAGCGTTGTCCGTTCCGGATCCTTCACCTGCCAATCGTAAGATAAATCTTCTGAGTGAATCTCATCCCATGGCCAGTATTGATCGCGTCTATGACTGTGATAGAGATATGTCTCCGATGGTGGACTATTCCACAAGGTCTGTATAACCTGGTATCCGTCGAAATCTACACGAAGTAGTTGATTCTGTGTTGTGTTAGCGAAAACATTATGGTAGAGCCGCTAATTTGCGGGTTAAACTCACGTCACCGAATACCCGCAGACGCTTAACACGCCGATCTTCTCTTTCAAAGCCTCCATGAAAGATAGTCTGTCCATACTTAGGATCGGTGTCGCCGAGCCAGTCACTTTTGCCGCCCCTGTAACTATGAAATCGCACAGCCCGAAGCCCATGTGTAGCCAACATGAACTGCACTCTGAAAATAGGCGTGGGAATATCAGTCACATTCCAAGAGCCATCGGAGTTTTCTGGGCGTTGGTTCGTGATTGAAGCCAAATAAGGTATTCCAAGCACGGGGTTGGTCTGCCAATAAAGACGATCACAAGTCTCCAAGTCCAATTCTCTTGGAATCCAATTATGGACGAAAAGCGTGCGACCTTTATGGGAACGGCCGACTGCTTCTATCTCTTGCTTGCGCGAAAGTGTCATGAGCACTCTCCGCAGAGAACAGTCATCAAGAAAGCTAAAGATGTGACGCTGGAGTTCGTTGGGCAAGTTTCGTCGACAGCCGTCAAGCAGCTCTCGGAGGGGTGTCATCTCTGCCTGTTGCTGTTGGAGATATATCTCTTGTAACGTCTGGTACCCCTCCTCGCCCAACATCTTCGGTGAGCATAGGCGGTCCCACCAAACACGGTTCTCGGGTTCAGGGTAGAGTCCGTAAGAATTCTTGAATATCTGTACCCAGACCCGGAGAGGCAGTTGCACTACTCTTGTTATCAAGTTCCAGCAAGACTGATGAACAGTATATGCGCAGCCGGAGTGGGTATAGGCGAGAGCCAACGTCAGCCTGACGGGTGGTCTGGGTTTACACTGCGAGAAGTACAGTAGGGCGAAAAAAGTCTGAATACAGTAGACATTTAGCGCGACAGCACCACTTAGCGACGCGCTAGAATAAAAGTAAATAAACCAAATTAAAGCTCTTTTTCTCCTTTATACAATCATGCAAAAATAAATATGCCTGTTAATTGCATGCGCCATAAAGCGCCCCTTGAAAAAAATGGCCCTTAATTTTGCCAGCCTTTTTAAAAACGAAAAAAACCAAAAATTAGTGCCATTTATTTAAGCCAGAATTACTCAATTTTGGGAAATAAATGTAAGCTATAATAAAATTGCTGCTAGCCTTAATTTTATAAAAGCCATTTGCCAATTAATTTGCCATAGGGCTTAAAAATTTAAAAAAAGGCTTGAAATTCAGCCCAGAATTAATAAATTACGCGTTTTTATTAAGGAATAACGCAATTAAATAATAAATATAATTAAAAATGTCTAGCCTAATATTATATAAAATGCCCTATTTACTTTTATTGGTTTTAAAGCCAAAATTCGCTTTGCCCAAAATATTTTTTGAAAAATGGATAAAAAAAATAAAAGCAATTATCCAGGCCAGCCCTTAAGCTTAAGCATGCTGCCAAAAGGCTAATTTGGGCTAAAATTTATACAGGATTTACAATTAAATAATGGCGCCGGATTAGGTGGAATAACAAATATTTTATAAAGCTGGGCAAAGAAAAAAGGCTAAATTGGATATTTATAAGGCCAGGGTAATAAAAATTTAATTTAGCCATTATGGATAAAAGGCGTTGTGAAAAGGGCAAAAAAAAATGTTTTGGGCAGTATTTGGGCATATTATTTATTTTAAATTAATTGAAATACAAGGAGATTCAATTGCTGCAAAAAAAGAAATTATAGTTAAGGTTTATAAAAAGATTTTAAAAAAGCACCTGCTTTCCCTGATATTTAGGGGGCTCATTTTTATACAAAATAATGCCCCTATTTATATAGCATATATTACTTGGGACTTTTTTATTATACGCTGCTATATAGTTATAATATAGCCTTTTTATAATTTAAATTTAAATTTTATTAAGAATTTCTAGGCCTTATTTAAGGCAGCTATTTACAAAGCTAATTTAGAGCTTTATAGCTTGCCCAATATCGAGGCTATTTTTAAAGGCTTATATAAATTGCAAAAGTATAGTGGAATACTGTTGTAAATAAATATTCAAAAAAATTAAGCTTTATTATAGGCCATAAATATTAGGCAGTTATTCAAGCAAATGGGTGATACACTAAATATTAATTTAATTGAAAATGTCAAGTGTATTCAGACTTTTTTCGCCCCACTGTAGGTAGCATCGACCTCATCAGCTTTGGAGGAGCCTTGTCCAGTTCCTGCCCACTTTACTCCGGCTGTGCTGACGTCGGTGAGAAGGATATCATAAAGTGGCTTTCGGTTTCCCTCGTGGTGGTGGTAGCGTTTGATCGGTATTACTACATAACATTGCATTAGACTCTCCTTAAGAGCGGGCAGGTATAACGGAAAAGGGCATCGACTTACGAGCGCGCACATCTTCGTTATCCAGAACTGATGATTTGCAAAGCTGGCAGGCCTTGGTGGGAGAAAATGACATTGGCCAACGTGGGTCGAAGTTCTTCTCGAAGTACTCCTTATCATCTTCGACTCTTTGCAGATCTTCTTCCTCCTCACTGTACATGTCGTCATCCTCTGGGTGCGTATACTGAACAGCGTCGTCCCCGTCACTGTCCACCTCCGCTCCGACTTCATCGTCTGGGGGTCCTCGCCGGAGATTAGTCCAGTATAGCGCAAGTTCGTCGTCGGGCTCGCCGTCCGTCTCGGCAGGCTGTGGAAGAGAGTGGTATTGACGTGGCAGGTGGGAAATCACCTCACCACTCGAAGGTTGTTTGCTCGATAAAAAGCAACTTGATGTACTTCCCTGCCGCGCTGTCACGTGAGTTCGCGCCACACTATCTGTTTTCGGTCTGAGATGCAGGATCTCTGTCAAGTGCAACATGAATACTCAGCTCTAGGCTACGAGTCTAGCACTATATATGTAATCATCCCTTTTTCCAAGTCCATGACTAGTCTCGGTAATTGATAACAATAATAGCTTACCGTGCTGACTGGCAATATATTCGCTTTAGGAGTCCAAAACAGCCACGGCGCACGGGCCCACTCAGCCACAGGTAGTCGTTCTGCCCACGTGCACCAACCTTTTGTCTCGTGACCATCCCTTATATATAACGCGTAAAACTAGGTGGTTGTTTATTAAAGGCTAGAGTCGGCGGCTAGAGCTAAACGAAAATTAGTGTCATAAGACTTCGCACACACTTAAACGGGATGATAAAAGTTTCTAGTTTCTCGTAACTTTGGTATTACCCTAGTTGGGGACCGAAATTAATCACTTAAAAGGTAAACGACGTAGGTAATAGGAAATCGAGTGTATTCATGGTCAAGTCTTTCTACGAGAGAGCTCTCTGCATTGGGTAGAATGTAGATATACCCAGCGGCTAGAATGGTGGCCTGAGTCAGGGTAGGGGGTAATTGTAAAGCGGTGGTGGAGCTTTGGGTAAGGGGCTCTGACCACACCGCTTTATTGCAACAATAACTCTTAAGCGGGAAATCTGGCTGCGCACAGTGAGACTGTCGAGAGAGGGCTTTTCAACGAGCCCAGAACCATCAAAAACGGATGCGATTTGGTGGAGTGGCGCGGAAAAGTCTGCTGAGCAGGAAAGGTAGGCCACGGGGAGTCCGCGCGGACGGTCGATGTGCAACAAAAATCCTAGATCCGAAGCCATGGCGCGATTGGTAGGCCTAAGGCTCTGTCGCTTGCTGACGAGAAGTATCAGGATGGTGAGGATGTTTCTGGTTCCCGACAGGTGAGGCTCTTATCGACAGAAACCTCTCACCACCAGCCATCACCACCGTTATGCCCTTAACCTCCCACCTGCAGCCGACTTGAAAATCCCAAGCGCTAAGGATAAGCTTGGAGCCAATCAGATGCGAGTGTTGTGTATAAGCAAATAAAAAGCTCTTTTGTTGCACGTCGACGGAAATATAAAATCATATACCAATAGACTCCAAATTGCTCGGAGATAATAATAGAGCTAATCTTGTTTTTATAACTTTTAAAGTAAAAGCTCTAGGCTATATTGGTCCACTTTTTTGCGTAGATCGACCTTGCTTTAGAAAAGAAACCACCACGTGGAGAAAAAAGCCATATCCATTTTTCTCCGCCACTTATTAGCCATCACCACCGTTTCGCACTCCATCTCTTGTCTGCAGCCGGCTCTCTAATTTTTAAGAGCTAAGGACACGTCTCCGGCCAATCATGTGCGAGTACTGTGTATAAGCTCGAGAAAAGTAGTTTTGTTGCACGTCGACAGAAATACGATGCCATATACCAATAGACTCCAAATTGCTTGGAGATTTTAATGGTACTAGTAATATTCTTATAACTTTAGAAATGGAAATTTTAAAAAATTCTGCCCTTTTTTCTCCTATACACCGGCCTCATTTTAGCAAAGGAAACACCATATTGGTAGAAATGTAAAGTCCCTTCTCCTCCTTCAACTCTCCCAAATCCCAGCCTCCAAGGAATCAAACGTATACAAGATTCTAGATCGGCCAACAGCCAAGCAGGAAGGACTAAGACCTTTAAGCGCCGAGTCTGTAGAGGCTATACACGTCGCCTAGGACAAAGTTCGACAAAAGACCGCCACTCCGCAGCTATTACCACCGTTCACCTCCTACTTCTCGCTTCCAGCCCGCGCGCCAAGTCTCTAGCCTAATAAAAAACACCTGCCTCCAACGAACCAAAGGCGAGTAAAATATAGTTTGTTGCACGTCGACGGGAAAAATCTGGAAAATCATGTTATACACTAGTCGTCTCCAAATTGCTCGTAGATTCCACATATGCTGGTTTTATTTGTATAACTGTTGGATTGACAGCGACAGGTTACTTTCAGCCATTTTACTTGTATACCTACCTGCGTCGCCGGCTGGCTAGGGACAAAGCTCGACAAAAGAGCGCTAGCCGGCAGCCATTACCGCCGTTCGCCTCCTATTTCTCGCTTCCAGCCTCCGCGCCAAAACTCCACGGGCAGTCACCTGCCTCGGCCAATCAGATAGGAGTACTGTATATAAGCCAAATAAAAAGAATTTTTGTCGCACGTCGACGGAGGAAATCCGAAAAATGAAATTATACACCAATAGCCTCCAAATCTCTTGGAGATTTCAAATATCGTGGTCTTATTCTTATAACTTTCAAATTGAAAGAAATAGTCAAATTTTGACTATATCGCCTTTTTTTTATACTGCTGTCGTCGTAAAGGGGGAACCGCTACTGGGATCTGAAGTGGATGTCAAGTCCTTCCTTATGCTGTGACTACCTCGAATCCCGGGAATCAAAAGTGCCCAAAAAGTTCGAAGGGCGGAAAGGCGAAACGGATGGACTGAGAGTTTGAATCGCCGACTATGTGGCAGATAATGAACATTGCGCAGGCCAAAGCATGGATCAATGACCCATTCAGGGGCAAAACTTGGCACTGTCTCATAGAACGCCATCACGGCACAGCTCAAAGTCAAGGTGCAAACAATGCAATTACATGGATAATCAAGATCTCCAAGCCAAGCTACAGACTTCAGAAAGCCTGTCAATGTAGGAGCCAGCAGTAAGGCCGAGGTCCGCCAGACATGCTCACGATCACAGTCACGGAAGCGGGTGCGCAGCATCAACTTCGGTCCTGGCGGTACCCTGGCGGCACCCACGTGGTATATAAACATGTTCAGCAGATAGAATTGGTAACTTTGGTTTAGTGGTCAAGGGCAGCCCTTACTTGGAGCCGTGGACTAGTGTGCCACTATCAACATCCTCAGAATACCCCACCAACCTTCTTCCTCACACCTCACTTCCCCCTATTCAGTATTCCTCACCTCCCCCCTCAGCACCTCCTCTTCCATCCTCTCAAACCCCTCCAACACCTCCCCATACTGCCCCCACACCCCCTCCCTCCACCCCTGATCCACCTTTTTCACAGCCTCCCCCTCCCTCCACCTCCCCCCAATCAGCTCCTCAAAACTCTCCCCTTCCCACTTCACCCCCGCTCCCTCCCCAACCCTCTCTCCTTTCCTCTCCACCGCCCAAACAGCTTTATAAGCCCCTCCCAGCGCACAAGCATTCCCTCCCACATCCAATTTGAAAACCCCCTCCTCACCCCCCAAAACATCACCCAAAATCCTCTGAATAGCTTGATTCGCACTTCCTCCTCCCACCAGGTAAACTCTTTTTGGCTGTGCCGGTTTGCCGTTTCGCAGACCTGGTGCCTCTGCTTCGCCTTGGACGAGTTTCTGACTTCGAAGACGCAAGGAAAGAATTTGCGATTCCACGATAGCGCGCGCTTCTAATCCAGGATCTTCCCACGCCCCGGTGTGTTCAGATAGGGTTTTGGAAGCGGTGTCATATTCATACCTCCACGTCCCCGCCCTCACATTCGGCACAATCTCCGGCAGCGGGAAATACAAGCCCAGTTTTGCTTGTGAGTTTTCTGCTTTCCTGCCCAGTGCGGGAGTCTCCAGGGCGTGTTTATTGAAGGTTTCCCATGCATCTTCGGATTTCGAGGAGGTGTTCGACACGGCAAGAGCATCCCTAACCTTCTCCCTAGCTAACCCCCCGTTCTTGTAACAAAGCATAAACATATACAACCCCTTCGTCGTCGGATGGTTGAAAAAATGATACGCAGGATCTGGAATATAATTCGGCGTGCTCATTAGGAAAGTCGTAGATGTGCCCAAACTCACAATCGCCTCGTATGGTTTGAGTGGCAAAGCGAGGATTGTTGCTGGGTTGTCGCCCGTGAATGGACAAACTTGGCAGGAGGAATTGATGCCGTATTTTGTGGTGAAATAGGGGCTTATGGAGCCGAGGCTGCCGCCGCCGTCTTCGCGCACTCCGCCCAGCTTTGCGGAAAGGTCTGCGGTGCCGTCTTTGCCAGCTGCGAGGGAAACGAGGGCCTCGGACCAGGTGCCGCGGGAGATGTCCCAGAGATTCATGCCGCAGACGTCGCTGATGTCGATCGGTGCTATTTTGCCTAGAAATACGGACGCTAAGAAGCTTGAGACGAGGGAGATGCGTGATGTTGCTTTGTACACTTCGGGATGTTTCTTGTGGAAGCGTAGGATTTGGGGTCCTGTGAAACGCTTTTTTTTTAACAGATGTTGGTAAGTAATTCTTCTTACTTGGAGAAGGAAATGGAGGGGAGGGACGGGAGGGATTCTTACGTGATGAGCTTTGCTGCCTGTGACTTTGGCGAGGGCTTCTTCGCCGCCGGGGAGGCAGGCGTCGAAGGAATCGCATTCGGTTTGTGTGGAAGCGTCTTGCCAGTTTGGACTCCAGGGGTGTGCAAAAGCTCCTGATAGAGGTCCCGCTTGGGGGCTTCCTCCCATTTTGTTTCCCGCCAGTTGCTCAACCAAGCTTTTCTCCGCCCGCAAACTTCCCAACAATCTCTCACCATCCTGACTCCAGTACACACTCCCATGCTGCTGTCCCGCACCGCTGATTCCTGCCAAGCGATTCAATTGTGCACCAGCATCTTTCAAGCGGGACATGAGGAGATCGACGGCTTCGAGCCACATGGCGACGGGGGCGTAGACTTCATGCGTGGAAGGATTGCTGAGGACGCCTTTGTGGATGCCATATTTAGAACCGAAGTCGGCGTCGAAATCTACTTTGGCGTAGTGTTGGACGGTGAGGTTGGAGGAGATGATGATTCCTATTCTACACTGTCAGTTCAGTTTCTGGCGATGATCCGTAGCTAACAGGAGCTCCATTCTGTAATGATAGTTTCTCGGATTTCTCCAAGGAAACGGTACCTTTCAATTGCTGCGTCGATAGGTCGAGACCCAGGTAGAGGGGGCCGTTGTCATCAGCCATGTCGTCGAGTACGTCCTGTGCTTTCCTCGGTCCTCAGTTCCGTCCGTTTCGATCAAGTGAGAAAGAAGTAGCGTGAGATGTGAATTGTGAAATATGAAGTGAGAAGAGCTGTCTCGAAATCTCAACTGAGGGCACTTCGGTCTTGGAGTAACAGACAGGTGTTTCCTTCACTTCTTACTTTATGCGATCATGCTCTACGAACCAACGTGACGTTGGATTGAGCCGTCAAACCCCGAGGTGTACCGTGTTGATCGTGGAGGGGTACGTGGGGCCCCGGAGCGGCTCCAGACAGGGGTCTTACCGTCTTCATCCCAGTCGAACTCACGAAATATCCGGCTACAAGCGCGCCAATGTAACCGGCAAGAAAGGGTGTTGAGTTTAGGTCGAAAATGTTCCTGAATTGGCAGAGTTCAGCCGAAGTAACTGCTGCACGTCATCCGAACTCGGAGGGACAAGTGTCCATATAATGATTTTAACATCTCGATAGAGGTCCTCACTGCGGTCAGATAGAAAGCATCGAATTTCGAGACGGAAAAAAAAGGGATGGAATTGATCCCCATCTTCTTTTTATTCCTGTGCTGCCTGATGCTAGCTCGGTACCTTTTCTCCAACACTAACAAATCTAAAAGTCTCGAAGTGACTCTAGATGTAATGTACATGGCGCATTCTGCCGATGTCGCCCTTTCTCTCAACTTTGTCGATATACACAATGCGACGGATAGCAACGAGCCCTCCGTCTGATCCTGCCCCTGGATGTCCTCAACGCCATGAGCAACCTATAACGCCGCCCATTTGCGATTTTCTGCCTCCCTGGTCTCTTTTCGACCACTAGTAGTTTTCCGCATATATGCAGGGATAAAGGAGATGCCAAAGACCTATTTCGTCTTATGGTCATGGTCGTGATCATGATCATGATCATGCTCCTCGGGCTCAGGACTGCTCCTGGGACTCACATCACCCGGAATGAATTCATCCAAGAAGCTCGTCTCCTCGCCCTCCCTGGGCACAAACCGACACTTCACCCTCCTCGCCCCCCTAACCTTCCCGCCCACAGCCGGTCTCACAACCTCCTCCACACTCCTCACCTCCTCAACCGTCCAGTTCTTCGGCACCGCAATTTCCAAATCAATCAGATAGTTCTGTCCTGACTTAACACCCGCAATCTCTCTCAACTCCACCTCTTTGCTATTTGGCAGAGTAGCAAGTGCTTTTGTAGTATGCTTGCGAACAGAGGATTTGACTTCTTCGTCGATGGATTTGTCGGCAAGCTCGAGGAGTGCGGAGAGCGTGTTGCCCCAGCCGGCTTTGATTACGAGGAGAGAGATGAGGAGGCCGCCGACGGGGTCGAGCCAGGCGGCGTTGGAAAGGAAGTTGGCGCCGAGAATGGCGGCGAGGGTTACGATGCCGGTGAGGGAGTCGACGCGGTGGTGGATGGCGTTGGAGGCTAGGACGGAGGATTTGCGCTCTTTGGCTACTTTCATGGCTAAAGCGACAACTTTTGTTAGCAATCTTGGTTTCCTTTCCCTCTTCTTTTTTTTGTTCCTGGTTTTGATGAAGGATGCAGGATTTCAAAGGGTTGACGAACTTGCGTGGTATAACCATTCCTTCAAGAGCACAGTTCCAAGCGCAAGCCACGCGGCGTGCAAACTGGGAACAATATCCCCATGGCTGTGACCACCGTGACTATGTCCATGACCATGCATCGCCATCTCAGCCGCCGCAGCAGCATCCAGAAAGAAATGCGCATAGAGCAATTCACAGCTGTTGATGCACATAAACACACCACCACCCAGCAGCATCCCACTAACACCCAAGCTCCCCAAGCTCTCAATCTTGCCAAAACCGGTAGGGAAGCTTGACGTCGGCGGCTTGAGACTCCAGGATACAGTTGCGAGCGTCAGGATGTCGCTGGCTAGATCGGTCAAGCTGTGCCAGGCGTCGGCAATCATGGATTGCGAGTTGAAGGCATAGCCTCCTACGCCCTTGGCGACGGCCATGCCCAGGTTGCTGTACAGGCCGATTCGCGTGATGCGCACGCCGGCATCGTTCTTGTTGGTAGAGGTCAGGAAGGAATTGTCATGATGGTGGTGGTGGTGCGAGTGCGACCTCGTCTGCTCAACTTGCTGATTTGTCGTCATTGTAGGTCGTCGTCTGGTGTGCAGATGATGTGTGTGCAGAGTTGAGAGGGCGTGCGAACTTTGCGAGCTTTGTACGAAGTGCCGGGTATATAGGCCAGGCTGGTCAGTAGCCAGAGTTTGCAAAACGCGGGTGAGTCTGGGTTGTCTCGGTGGCCTTAAGGGGGTAGCAGCGCGCAGGCATGTGTGACGAAGTAGCTTCTCCCAGGGCACAGGCTTCGCGCCAAAGGCATTGGGAAAAGGCATAAATGAATTGACGTTTTAGGTACTCTCCGGAAGGTCACAGGCGGGAGATGGGGAGGGCCCGGAGGCAGGGAGCGGGTTGTCCAAGCCAAGTCTTGGACGCGTAACTCGCAATCATCAAACTTCGTGTACTCCGTGAGCGAGATGATGCGGGCGGGATGGACTTGTATCGAGCGATAAAATAGAGTGCCTGCAGCGGTTTGCGAGCGATTCAGGCCTGGAGGATGGCCAATTGCAGCTTGGACCATCGCGCTTACAAGCGGTAAAATGCACCCAATTAAGTGGCCGAATTATTGCTGTCTACATGGCGCCATCCAGAAACATCCCGCCGGGACTCGTAAGACCCTTTGTCGATCATGGAAAGATTGCCGTAAATATCTTTCTGTTTTCATGCAGACATAGAAATATTCTAGAATATGTGAGCAGCTTCAGAACTTGTTCCACTGGTTTCAAAGCATTGACATTAATGACAAGAACAGCACGTTCAAAACTTCAGATGAACGGGCATGGTGAGTAGGAGGTGCTCGGGAGGCCACCAAAGATGAGGGGATCAAGCTCCTTTTAAGTTTGCCCCTGAAATTGGCGATGGCACACTACCAAATCCTACCTCGTATAACCAGTTTAATAGACCCACAGACGTAAAAGCCTAACCATCCAGAAAAGGGAGTCTCTAGCGGTCCAATTTACCTAACAAACTAGAGTTTCTTTTCTTTCTTTTCTTTCCTAATTTGTCGAGTTAGGAAACAAGGGTGTCCACGGAACAACTTAGTGGTGTCTTCCTACCCTCGGAATTGCCATTCCAGAAATGCCATGCCGTCGGCCGATGACGCTGTCTCGAGGTCGTCGAAACACCACACAGCCTCTTCCACCACGCAAACCACCACGTCCTCCTCCGTTCTTCCTCCCAATCAACACCAATGCAACCCCCATAAATGCCCAAACCCCTCATGCGCATCCCCTACACAGGGCCCCTCCCCGCGCCAAGAATCATTCCACGCAATGCCAATACAAAAATAGGCGCCATCGCCGCCCTGTCCAAATTTCTCTATCCTGCCGCGCCTCACCCTCCACCACGCCCTCACCCCCACATCCCGCACACAGCCGCACATCCTACCTCGGCTTCAGCATCAACAGCTTCACAATCATCACAACCATCGTTTGCGCAAACAGTAGTTCTATCAGGCGCAGGAATTTCGGTAGCTTCAGGATTGGCAGACTACAGAGGAAACAACGGCACCTATCGCCTCAACCCCACCTACCGTCCCATCTACTACCACGAATTCCTCGCCTCGCACGAAAGCCGAAAGCGCTACTGGGCACGTAGTTTTCTCGGCTGGACGAACCTCCACAAAGCACGTCCCAATGCCTCGCATTTCGCGATTCGCGACTTAGGTCGTATGGGAATTGTCCAATCCGTGATTACGCAGAATGTTGATTCCTTCCACTCAATAGCGCATCCGGAATTGAGCACGATAGAATTACATGGCTATCTACGCAGTCTAGTTTGTACGACGTGCCATACTGAACTGGATAGATGGAAGTTCCAAAATGACCTGGCGAGGTTGAATCCAGCATGGGCCGCTTTTTTAGAAGAAGTTATTGCCAGTGGTGCGCTGGACACAGAGAACCCAGATGAGCGGCGCAAAAAGGGGTTGAAGACGAATCCGGATGGTGACGTGGATTTGCCCGATGCGCCATATTCTACTTTTCGCTATCCGGCGTGTCCAAAATGTTTGGCACATGCGCCGGTTGTTAAGGGTGTGAAGACGAGGGTGGAAGTTGATGGCGACGGGGCTTGGAGGGCGGGAGGGACGGCGGGGGTGCTGAAGCCGGCGGTGGTTATGTTTGGGGAGAGTATTAGTGAGAGTGTGAAGGGTGGAGCGGAGAGGGCGGTTGATGGGGCGGGGAGGGTGTTGGTGATTGGGAGTTCTTTGGCGACGTATAGTGCGTGGCGGTTGGTGAGGAGGGCGAAGGAGGGGGGGAAGAAGGTGGGTGTGCTGAATTTGGGGGGTGTTAGGGGGGAGGAGGCGTTTTTCATGGATCTGGAATCGTCTCAACAAGGTGAGGCTGGGGTTAGATTGGAGATGCCCTCAGATATCATGCTTCCTGAGCTTGTGGAGGAGTTGAGAAGGAGGGGAATCGGTATGGCTGAACATGGTGATAGGCAAGTGGGTGAGGAGGGGAAGTTTGATGGCAGTGGTGTCTTTAAGGACATGTTGTCGTAGGTAGGATACCCTGACAAACTTCGCTGTATATATTTGTGTAGAAGAATAGGACTAGAATTCTAATAGAATCCCGGAGGCGCCTTGCTTTTCGTCATCTCTGGTTTTCGTTGCTCAGCAAAAGCTGGCTTCGACGCATCTTGATTAGTCTCAGGCTTCGGATCAGAAGCCTTCTTCCGCTGGCTCGTCTTGAAGAACTCTTCTTCCTGCTCAATCTCTCTCATCACTGTTTCCACACATTAGCCAATTACACAAATCTATCTCAGCTTAGCAAGCTCAGCAAGCAAGCAAACATACCTTCTTCCCACTCCTGCTCCTTTTGCGCATTCCCCGTCCCCAACAAGCCCTCCACATCCACATCCTCGCCCTTGTGCACCCTCTCAATAACCTCTCTCAGCAATCCAATCTTCGCATCCGCCCTTCTTGAAAAAGTAGCAAACTCATTTCTCAGCGCGATCATCTGGATTGACATAGAACCGATGAGAAGAAAAGCCCAGATGTAGAATGTTGCGGGGTTCCATTCTTTCGATTTGGGCTTTTTGGCGGAATTGGGAGCGTATGGGTCTTTGCGGAAGGGTTTGGGAATCAGGCCTTTCCAGAAGTCGACTTGGGTAACGGACTGGACGCCGGGGGAGGAGGTGGAGTAGGCGTAGGAGGGGGAGAGGGTCGAGGCGCGGGAGATTTGGTGGATGATGGTGCTGCGGAGGTTCGGGGGAGAGGAGAGGAGGTTGCGGGTGATGGCTGATCGGAACATTCTAGTGGTATGAGGGGTTGGTGTTGAGCTTGGAGCTGCGAGAAATCGGTGTTCTGCAATTGGTATAATCCGCAATCAGAAATCGAAGGGTGGTCGAGTGTGCCTTGGGTCGCAACAGATCCGTGTCCAGCGGGACGTTTCAGCGGCTCGAACCGTTGTCGATGTTGGACGGCGGGTTTGGCGGTTGGATGACGGATTTGGCAGATTGCTGGTATTGCAGCTCGTGAGGTGGGGGATATCGTAATGCTTTCAGCTTGACGATCGAGTTGGCTGAGAGACTTGTGAAAAAGCGTAGAAGTTGCAAAAAATGTCGCATTCAAGTTCGCCAAAGTCCAGGCGAGTTCAGACCCCACGGAGTTTTCGGCAGTTCGCTGGAAAGTTAAGCGCTAAGCCCGTTGCCATGGCAAAGCGCCCCATGTTGTCATTTCGCGACGTCTGGACGAAGTGTAATCCGTGTGGATCCTGGAACCGACCAACAATCATTTTTCGTGGCGGACATAGCTTCAAAGACATTACAGGCCTGACAGCGTCATGAGAATGTCCCTTGGATAACACCAAGCATAGCTTTGGAATCCTCACATCCAATATGGATTCCCTCAGAGCGCGTGCTGAGTCTGCCAAAGCCAACATCCAGTCATCAACGACATGTACGGCTGCCACTGTTCAGATCCTCACCGAGTTATTGCTTCCCAAGACTGGCTGTCAAGAAGATCCGCCTGCGCCATCTGCCGGTGCTGTCGCGAGGAGAAATACTGCTTCCAAGACGAGGCCAGCAAGAACCGCGACGGTTGGAACGAAAGGCGCAAAGAACCCATCCCAGCGCAATGGAGAGCCCGCACAACTCTCACTGAAAGAGCGATCGATCCTGGCCTCCGAGGTCATCAACACAACCCTGAAGACGTTGAAGCCATCCGCGAAGGCACCCGAAGAGGCACCCGCGGCAAAATCGCGTCCTGCGCTGTCGAGGAGGTACACGAAACAGCCCATTACAAGATCGAATACCGATGTTACGCGCTCGCCCCTGATACCGAAATGTCTCAACAGAGTGTCGAGTTCGCCGGTGGTTCCCCGCTCACAACATACTCGCGCTTCGTCGTCCGCTTCCTCGAGTCCTGTCGGTCCATTCGCGTTGGCTGAATGCGCCCGCATTGGGTTCGCATGCATGAGGGGGTTGCAGGCTTCGAGCCCCCCTGTCGTGGATCTGCCACCATTGCAACTCGAAAGTGGGATGTCGGCGTTGGTTGGGAAGTTGATAATTCTGGAACTGGATGAGCTGGCTCTCAAAGAGTTGCGCATACTGAAAAGGCGGCTAGAGGGTGGTCTTGCAGTAGAGCCGCAGGCAACCAGTCGCAGCAGATCGAATACCAAACCCGCAGCGGACAGAACCACAATGGCCGACTTACTGGATTATGGGGACAAACAATACGAGGGCGCCCGGCTCGGTCTCGTGATCACTGCCCAGATCCATGCAATGAAACTCATCGCGTCCTTCAAGAAGAAAAGCAATGTCGAGGCCACTGTCCCCAAGCTACTACCTTCGCACAAGTCTTCGCCCGTCAATCTGGTGAAGCAGTTTGCAGGAGCGAAAAGCCAGGCCGCCAAGGCCGTACGCCACTTGGAGACTTTGTCTCAGTTGGTCCTCTCACTGTGTCCCAGGTCCTCTAGTTCCCAAGACGACATCGCGACTACCCCGAAATTAGCTGCCTCGCCGGAGGCCGTCATAAGACTACAAACCATCGCTTACCAGTACCGGTTTTCTCAGTGGGCTTTGTCCGGACACAAAGGCAATTCCGCAAGTGAAATATGGGAGCCTTTTTCGAAATGTCTAGCAGCATATGCGCGTCGGAGTCGGATTGATGCACAGCTACGATACATGCTTGCCTCAGAATTAGTCGAGACTCTCTCAGGGGAAGGACGAACTTACGGTGATTTGGTGTCCGACTCACACACGCCTCCGTTCATAAGCATATACCACATACTTGGCTCTCTGGCACAAGATGCTGGTATATACAAGGAAGCCATTTCTTGGCTTGAGAAGGTTCAGACCTCCATATCAGACGCCGACAGTTCAGATATCCAGTGTTGCGTTGTCAGAGCGAGGCTCGTTTCGCTGAAATTGAAACTCCAGGAGAAATCTCCAGACGTGGAAGACCTGCTATTGTCAGTAACGCAAGATATGGTAGGGAACCTGAAGGGCGAAAGCAGTGCGCTGGACGAGCTTCTCATTGCCTTGTCTATGGCTAGAAGAGCTGCGGTCAATGTTCTGTCTACACAGAGTAGTCCAGACTCTCGTGGGACGCCCAAAGATGGCCTGCGTGAGTTGTGCGAAGCTCTCGTTTTTGCTTGTCCGAAGTTCATCGTGCGGTACATCGGAAAGAAACCGGATAGGGAGTCAACCACAAAATATTTCGTTCAGTATGAGCAGCGGCGTCATAATGCGATCAAGTGTGGTGCGAACACTGTCGAGTCAGCACTCTACCTGACAAAAGTGTTCATTAATGAAGGAAGGGCGTCGTGGGACAAGCTGGATTCCACTCTTCAAGATTGCTTGCTCTTGCTCGAAAGCATACAAGCAGACAACAATTCGGCCACCAACAGCACGACCACTTCTCAGTTTGTCAAAGCATCTCATATCTATTGGATCCAACACTTGAATGCCAAGAGATGTGCCAAGGACCAAAAAGATCTCACTTCCTTACGGGCACTTCGACGGTCAATCGATTGTGTCAAGTCACGACCAAATCACGAGAAGAAAGCAGCAGCTCTTGCATCGAAGCTAGAGCGTCTTGCTGAGATATGCAGTACATTAGGCAGGATTGATGAAGCCGACGAAGCCTTGGTCTGCTTGAGAGATGAGTTGATTGCCGACGGAGCACTCTCTGCCGTGACAGATGCAGCATCCTGCAAATCCGCGACAGAAGCCTGGAACGTTGACGGAGATACTGCCATTCTAGCTCGAACTCTGAAGTCTCTCATCAAACTTCATTTGAGGCGGGATGGCGGGAATCCTGATTTGGTCTTGCTCAGCAACGAGCACTGGTCAAATGAAGAGCATGGGGCGTTACTTGAGTACTGCCTGAGTATTTTGTTGTCCCAAAGGGGTGCTTCGATAGGGTCTTCACGATCTGCGAGTCTCGATAAAAGCATCTCATTCATGGTCCAGGGCTTACGGAAAAATTACACTATCGAAAACTTCCCAGTCCGCCGGTTTCGCAGTATGCTTCATCTGCAGTGCCATGCCCCTGAACTTTACGCCAGTTTCACTGATGACAGTGACGATACCGAATTCTGGACGAATATTACGAAAGCCCAGATTCTTGACACGAAAGACGCAGGCCTTAGCTCTTATCTTGATCATATGCAGGCTTTTGCATCAAGCATGGCAGAGCTAGAAAAGGAACAGCCTGATGTCAACGCTTTGAGAACGGCCATTGCGGTCTGGCTTCGAATATGTGAAGAGTGCGAAAACGGCCAGCACCCAAAGTCTCGGGTCGACAGTATCCCCGACTTGCTGTGCCATTTGCGAGGTATTGCTGACTTCTGCCACGTCAAGGGGCATATGAAGCTACGTATTATTGTCCTCAAACTGGTAGCTCGTCTTAACGAGGCCTCTGAATACTCGTCTTCGGTTGATGAAACTGTCATAAGCTACAGTAATCTTGCATCTCAGTATCTTGAGCTGGGTTACTCTGGAAAGGCCGGCCTTGCATTCGACAAAGCTCAATCATATGCTCAGCAGGCAAATGTTGGTGTGTTTGCTCGGCTTAGGTTGCAGCTTTCCTACTCCGAATACCTCTTGGTTATTGGGGACCTGGAAAACTGGTATGTTTTGGTCGATACTTCGCTGTTGAACTGTGCTAATACCAATTCAGTGAGCAAACCTTACTCCAGGCACATGCCCTGGCCATGTCAGAAGGACAGGAAGCTTGGCTGTCGTATCAATCCTCCTCGAAACTCCTGGCAAGGAATCTTTGGAGCCGTCTGGTAGCCGACGCTTATCTTTGCTCTTCGTTACTTGCTTTCCAGCGTGGGTCCATCGAGATAGCTGTTCAAAATGCCAGGAGAAGCGTACGGCTGACTGCTCGCACATGGACATGCATTGAGCAGCTGGGTGCTGAGAGCGCGAAAGCTAAAGACATTCATGTTGACAAGCTGTCTGAAGACATTTCGAATCTGAGTATTGCAGATGCAGAAGCGGCGGCGTCTAGACAAAGATCATCTCCCACTACCGCACTACTCTGGCCCTTAGTCAACCCAATGTTCAAGAGCCTGACCCATCTGTCGACACTGTATTCGCATCTCGGAATGTTCCAGGAGACTGTCTACTACGCTGAACAAGCACGAAAGATTGTCTTCTCCGTCAATTCTGACTTGTTCGCCGCCAATACGTTAGCTTTGCTAGGCAGTGTGCATCTTCGGGGAGACGAAATGGAACAAGGCTCAGAGCTCATTGTGCAGGCCCGCAACATCCACGTATCTTCAGGAGAGCACAGTCGATACTCGGTATTAGCTACTTGCCAGTTGGCACGATGTCATCGGATGCTTGAGGATTACGACGCGGAGATGGCTGCATACAAGTCTGCAGAAGCTGCGTTGGCGACTATCATGGACACTACCCACATTACCGGTCTCGACAAACTGGAAGACGAAGCATCAATGCTTCAGGAGAAGATGGCAAAAATGGCACTCGAAGACAAACCGAAGCCTACACGAAAGGCTGTTGGCCGACCGCGAGCGAAGCCGGTGGCAAAGAAAGCCCCCGTCAAAGCAACTGTCAAGAAGACAGCCGCGGCGAAATCGAAGCCGATTCCTGAGAAGCCATCCATAGATCTGGAATGTTTGGAACTGGCGTCCCTGAAAGCCCAGATATTTCATTCAAGAGCTTCTGCTATGATGCTCGTCAATGACCTGACCGATCTTACGAATATCCTAAGCCAGGCGGATGTGCTCTCTAAGCTTCGCGGAGACCATGTCAGTCAATTGGTGACCATGGCCCAGCACCTGCTTCTTGCCAGTCTGGAAAAGATGACTTCTGATCCTGTTCTGTCCGTTCTGCAAGACTCAACACTATCGTTGCCCTCGGTGAAGTGGCCGAGAGCTGACAAGTCCACTGGTACACACTTGTCTCCTCGAAGGGGTTCAACACTTCAGGTTCCCGCAGCATCGCCAGCGAACCGCAGACGATCAAATACACGCCTTTCATCTTCTGTCTGTGATATGCTTTATGATGCTTATGATCACTTATCCCAAGCCTACGTGGTGGCAAGTGAGATTTCGGCTTCGTCCGTGGTACGACAATTATCGGGGCTGCTCAGCAATATCACCATACTTGTTGCTACCACCTCTGCAACTCAGGGACAACGCGTAGCCCGGCCAGGGCTTGCTACATGCTCCATCGACATAGCAAGGAACATCGCCGTCCGTCGCGAACGTCTAACCATACGAGCCAACGCCAGCTCTTCAAAAAGCGATACACTCGAATGGCCAACTGAGCCTCTGTCTTCCCCAAACAGCGTCCCCAAAACACTCATATCCGACCTTTCCGACTTCCAAAAGTCCTACGTGGACATCATCCCTCCCTCCTGGACCGCCATATCCATCGCCCTCAGCGCTAGCAAATCCGAGCTCTACATTACCAAGCTCGTCGCCACCCAATCCCCCTTCGTGCTGCGTCTTCCCCTCGGCCGCGACACGTCCCGCGACATGGACGAAGAGCTCTTCGATTTCGACACCGGCCTGTCCGAACTCGCCGAAATCATCTCTTTAGCAAACTCCTCAGCGCAAGGCGCTCGCAGCATGAGCAAAGAAAAGGGCGCCAAGAGCGCTTGGTGGTCCGAACGCATCAATCTCGATGAACGCTTGAATTTCTTGCTGGAAAATATTGAGAAAGTGTGGCTTGGGGGTTTCAAAGGGATTTTTTCACAGCATGTGCGGCGGCCGCAGTTGCTGGCGCGGTTCCAGACGTCTTTTACGAATATTCTGAATAAGCACCTGCCGTCTCGACAAAGCGGCGGAGGTGGCAAGAAACGCGGTACCTCCAAAAAGCAAGAGCAGTCCCAAACGCCCATCAACCTGGATCCGCGAGTCCTCGAGCTCTTCGTCGGCCTCGGCGATGCGACGAACGAGTGTGAGGATTTCGACGAACCGCTTACCGATTTGCTGTACTTTGTGATTGATATTCTGCAATTCCACGGCGAGAGGAATGCTTATGATGAAATCGATTTTGACTCGATGACTGTGGAGACGCTGGATGCGTTGCGCCATTATCATGCCGCGCAGAAATCGCTAGCCGTACATGATCGTTGTGGAGATGTGAAGTATAAGCATACGGTGCTTGTGCTGGATAAGGAGTTGAAGGCTTTTCCGTGGGAGAGTTTGCCTTGTATGCAAGGAATCGCTGTGTCGCGTCTTCCTTCGCTGGAAGATCTGCGCGTGAGGATTCTCGCGATGGAGAGGATGTGGAAGGGGGAGAGCATGGTTGATGAGAATGAGGATGAGTTGACCTGCAGCGTCAGCCCAGAAGAGAAACAGCGCCAAAACGGCCGCTTACCGGGACACTACATCTCCCGCCCCTCAACCTCCTACGTCCTCAACCCCTCCGGCGACCTCACCAGCACCCAACAAACATTCATCCCCCTCCTCTCCCCTCACTTTTCCGGTCTCGTCGGCACACCCCCCTCCGAAGACCATCTCGCCCACACTTTACAAACAAACGACCTGTTTCTGTATTTCGGTCACGGAAGCGGCGCGCAGTACATCCGTTCATCAAGTATTCGAAAGCTGGAGAAGTGTGCCACGGCCGTGCTCATGGGCTGCTCGAGCGTGGCGGTCGAGTGTAAGGGCGAGTTTGAGGGGATTGGTGCGGTGAGGGCTTGGATTGGTGCTGGGGCGCCGGCGGTGGTGGGGACGTTGTGGGATGTTACGGATAGGGATTGTGATCGGTTTGCTGTGGGGATGTTTGGTGCTTGGGGGTTGAATGGGGGTGGTGATGGGGATGAGTCTGTCATGGAGACGAAGGTGGAGAAGGTTGAGAAGGGGAGAACACCAAAAACCCCGGGGAAAAGTAAGGGAAAAGGGAAGAAGAAAGCTGCAGAGGTGGAAGTGAAGGAGGTGAAGGTGCAGCAGAGGAATAAGGTCAGTCTGGTGGAGGCGGTGGCGAGGGGACGACAAGCGTGTAATCTGCGCTATTTGACGGCGGCGGCGGTCGTGGTTTATGGGATCCCGGTTTATTTTGACTGAGGGATTGCATTGTGGGATTTGTTTCGGGTGCATGGAAGAGCGAGCGGGAGTCGGGACTGTTTGTTGGGTAATGAGCGACGGCATGGTCTGCGTTGCATGGCATGGGCACGGCGTTTTTTCTTTCTTTGTCGGGTACGAAGATTGTCGAGGATTGTCTTGGATTCCAGGATTGATGAAGTAAATAGCTACTAGGATGGCCTTTGTATAGAATGCTGAATTGACTGAGTTCTGAACCCGATCACGCTTTGACATTGGCCCCAACTTGACAGTGACTACCTAAGTTTTGATTTTTGAATTCATCGAATTTCCTTAAGTCCTTGCGTGACCGTCTGATTCCATGCTACCTACCTAAGCTATATACAGTCCCATCCTTAACCTTCCTTCCTTCCTTCCATGAGTGGGGACTGGTAACCCTCATCATCTGTTTGCTGGCATCACTTCGTTGAAGAATCTGTCGTCAAGGGTATAAAAACCATGCTGGCGCTCCTCCCAAACCACCTCAAATCCCCTCAAACGCCCCGTCGCTCACCACCATCCAAACTCGTCGGTAACATTGTCATCTCCAAATCCCCATCGATACTGGTACTCCCGAACGTATCCATACTCCCTCCCCCGGCAACTTTCCTATACCCCCTCGTCCTATACGCCCTGATCCCCCACCTAACGCCCAACACCATCGCAACCACACTTCCAACCAACAGGCAAATAACCGCGAATCCGGAAAAGTAAACTCGCCACCCGCGCAAACAACACGGGTATAACTTCATGTAAAGTGTGACAGCCGACTGCAACCAACTAATCTTATGTCGCTTATCAGGAAACAAACCCTTTCTGACGAGCTGTTTGTCTAGCGGACCAGTGGGGCCGGTCTCGAATCGTCGAATGCCGAATTTGGGGACGAGGCGTTGGCGGGGATCCGAGTCCGCATAGGTCACGTCGCCCCAGCGGCCGGTGAAGTGGAGGAAGGAGTTGATGGTGTTGGATGAGAGGGGAGAGGATGGCGAGGAAGCGGGCGAGGAGAGGAGGGTTAGGGTGCTGTTAAGGGGGGAAAAGTGGAAGAAATAGGCGGAGGAGACGGGGTCCCAGAGGGGGCCGGCGTTGCAGTAGTCGAGGAGGACGGCGTCGTGCGTGTGGATGCTGGGGGCGGGGTGTTAGTCTTTGTTTGGTGAGATTAGGGGGAGAATAGGGTGAGGGTGTGGGGTGTGGGCACGTGATGTGGGGGAGTGTGCGGGGACTGGGACTGGGACAGGAGAAATTGCGGGGAAGGGAAAGTGAAGCGAGGGGAAGGTGAGGCAAATGCCAAGACGAAGTCAAGTGGAGTGAGAAAAGTGAGGGGTTTGAGAAGGAGTTCAGAGTCCAGAGAAGAGACCAAAAACTCACCCTGGCGTGGCATAATTGGCATGCGAACCCAGTGCGCTATAAGTGGTCGGCTAATGAGTAAATTAGAAATGCGTTCATACTTTGCGATTCTCAGAGGCTTCATATTCAACATACCCGTCCATCTGTCATTTCAAGTGTTTTATCATTCCACTTGTATGCTCTCCCATCTGCATGTTGAGAGTAATATATTCCAACCGGTTCTCCATCTCTGAATCGAATCATGTTGTGCTCCCTAAAAGGGGTTGCTCAGCATAGGCCCAAAGCGCGAGAACTGGACGAAAACAATACTCACCAATCGCCAACGTGATTTCCGAAATGCATGCCTCCCGTCGTGTCCTCCATGATCTGGTTAATTGGCTCCAATACTTGGGTAATGTTGGCGCCTCGATCGAAAGAATAGAAATAGAAATAAAATGCATCAATGTCACGTGCGCTCTTCTCAACGAGAATCACTACACAGGGGGTGGCATTGTGGACTCTGCCAGATTCATCTGGAAGTTCCCCAAGAAGCCATTCTGGCTGTGGATCGCTGGTGATGTCGTCGTTTGACGTGAGACAAACTTCATGATGTTCGTCACCATAGTCGTTGAGGATGGCCAGATTGTCCAGATCTAACGGAGGTAGACCGGGAATAGTCGAGAGATTCAGCAGGGGTGTTGAGTGCTGAACATGCTTGAGAATATCGCTGGGTTTGTACTGATCTTCTGAATGAAGATAGACAAGCGGTGCTGCTCACGATGTTAGATTCACACATTCTGCGATGAGGGGTTCGACAACACTTTACCATGGTTTGTCACGTATTCTGGAACGGAGAGGTTGGTTTCAAGGAGGACTTGCATTGAGAGGGCTGGAAGCGGGAAGAAGCCGAGCGTGGTGATGGCAATCAGACGTCTGAATAACCCGGTGAAAGCCATCTACATGGTACTGCGGCCCAGGATATTAGATGAAGGGAGAGGGAGAGCTTCATGGTAGACGAAACGGCATTTGATGTCAATAAAAGCTGGTGAACTTGGGCGATCTTTGCCGTGGTATCCGGATTCCCGGTGACGGACGAGTGAAGTTCCATTCGGAGGAAGTGCGGGTCCGCCCTGCTGTGACATATGACGTATGACAGAATGACTCGGATATGTGCTTGCATGATGCGCGAAAAACACCGTACACGGCATTTTTTTTTTCTTTGAAGAATGGAATGCCTTTGACGAGTCATCCGGTCTTCCTGGGTCGAGTTCAGAAGGTTTTCAACTGGGTTGTTGGACTTATGCAGAGCCGTGAACTGTAATCAATCAAGAAGCCAAGTCAGGTACGGCGTCATGACGGGTCAAGATCACCCGAGCGACGGTCAAGAATCTAGACCACACCCGATCGATGGTAGACCATTTTTGAACTTTCTCCTTCTTTTCCATCGCCACTCTCTCTCTCTCTGACTCATCAAGTTCTATCAAGACATCAAGTCATCAACTTTCGGAAGTCGAGACACCTCACAATACACTCCAAGCCCTGGGCCCCTGATGTCAAAACGTGGAGTTTCAAACGAAGTTAGTGGAGTTACATCGTTCATTCGTTCGTTCAGAAAGAAGTCGCAGCTTCAACAATCTCCATCTGTCTGCGGTCGCATAACAAATGTTGAGGTGATGAGGTTCGGGTCGGGCCGTCGGGGTGTCCAGGTTGCACATGCTACGGGAGATACCAGCTGAAAGTTCGGCTGAGGACTGTGAACGAAGCAAGTTCGTGTAGCTTGAAGACCGGGTCACCGATTCGGGTTCCGCAGATAACCAAAGTCAACTGTACCAATGCAAGGAGTTCAATGTCTCGTGGCCTTGCAATTTTGGTCAAACCGAGGGAATGGGGTTGATGAAGTTGTATATATGTGGTAGGTTTTCTGATCTTCAGGATCCAAGTGCAGATTCAGAAAGGGGAGTTTGAAGTTCTTCAGTCACATGCGTTCATGACAAAAATCAAGTGGTTCAGAGTTGTTCAAAGTTTTTCAACAAAATTGCCGGCCGGCGTTGAAATTAGAGACTATCAGAAGAAGAACTATAGACAGATAATAGGAGGGAGCCGAGAAATGAAGTCATCAAAGAGAGACAGACTCGTGCGCTTCATAAAAACACCACTCCAGTCCCCCTCATCAATCACACATTGCAGCCATATCCTGAAAAAAGTCCTTGCAAAGTCTCGACCCACAGCCCACCTAATCGCCACCCTTCTCTTTGTGCACCATCGATGTTGATTTACAAGGGAAGGCCGATCAAGGCGCTGACGAGGTTCGTCAGGGTGGTGACGGCGGCTTGGAGGAAAACAACGGTGGCTCCGGCGGCGCCGGTGGCCGAGTCGACCAGGCCGACCAAGGGGTCGATGAAAGGCTGGATCAGGTTCTGGATAGCGGTAAGCTCTCCTTCGATGGCAGTGGAGGTAGCTGAGATTTTGGTTAGCATTTCATGATATCAAGGTATTTCTATAGGCTAGAATCACTCACCTCCAAGGATGGGGTTCACGAGAGCAAGGAGCTCAGCCTGAAGAGCAGCCAAAGTAGTGGTGACGGCAGTGACATCAGAAGTAAGAGCAGCAATCTCAGCGGCAGTCAGACCAGTGAGAGCGTCGCCACTGATTGCTACAATGCTGGTGGTTGCGGCGGTGATGGCGTTCTCGATGTCGTTCAGGTCGGCCTCAATCTGTGCAACGGCGGTGGCGGTGAGTGCCCCGCCGCTGGCAATGAGGGTGTCTGAGAATACTGTTAAATACATGGAGTCTTCAGATGTGGAATTGGACTATCTTACTGATCGCAGCGATGTCGGCATTGATGGTGTTGTCGAGGGTGGTGACAATGGTGCCGATCTGGTCCACAATGGAGGTTTGGCGCTTGGCGGGAGCGGCGGAGACATCGCGGCCAGCAGAGGCATCAGCAACAGGGGAGGCAACTGAGATGCCAGCGAAGAGGCTGAGAGCGGCGGTGAAGATGGTAGCGTATTGCATCTTGACGGTTTCGAAGGTTGTCGGTGGGAGACTTGAGGCTTGAAGGGTGGAGATTGGTTTGGATGGTGAAAGTCTTGAGAAGATGGTTGTGGAAGTGAAGCTGAGTGTGGTGGTTGAAAAGATGACATGAGGGGAGGTAAATGAGGATCTTTATACCTCTCAAAGGAGAATCCAGGAAGGCGATGATGGAAACGTGGACAAGGGGGCTGACAGTATTGTTGCCCAAGGTTTCACAACATCGGAGGGAAAAAACTGGGGTAAACTGTTAGGTGTGGCCAACCGGTTCCGGTAGTCTGTCAAAATAGCAAGTTTAGTTTGGATGGTGAGCCCAACTGGCCCCCAACGTGGTGCTGTGAGCAGCTACTATCACTGAATAGAAGGAACTTCCAAGCATTTGGAAGACGTAGGAGGCTTGTCAGGTTCCTTCTCGAGCCAGAAATCATGTCGAATATTCCTAGTCAACGATGGATATCAAAGTGATTCTGTCACTTCAGCCACTTCAAACTTCAAGCTGAACTGAAGTCCTGGGCTGGATTCTTGCCACCTCTACTCCCGGCCAATAGTGGTTGACGCAAGGGGCACGAATCTGACATACAGATTCTCTTTTCTTTTGTCTTGGGACTCCTAGGAGGCGTTCTAGATTGCGTGATTACCAAATTTGCAGCACACACTTCCAGATTCCTGAAGGATGAGTATGAAAGCCATGTTTCCTGTTCAAGTCAAGTTTTGGGCATGATCCTGGTCCTCTACGATGTCGGATTTGAAGTCAGTTTCTCGCAACATGCTCGATTGTAGGTCAAGTCCTCGAGGCCTGCTCTAAACAAATCCAGTCGAACTGGCGTTGGCTTGGATTCTCGACTCTCGGCAGGATCCACATTACTTCTTCTTTAGACAGCTCTTGCTGATAGATTTGTGATCTGCTTCTCACTGCTCCACTTCCCCGCACGGAAGAGAGCTTGATATGAGACATTACTGCCGCTCAGACACGACCGTCTATCCTGGTTCTCGGTTTTCCAAATCATCCACAGTCCACGCAGTAACAGCCTATGATTCATTGTCATGTTTGACGAAAAGTGTGGCCTCCATCTACCAGATGAGTAGACTGACTTCACGAAAGTCATATGCCGGTACAGCAAGGCCAAACCTACTGAATGTAAAATAATGCAGTCCACGGCTCGGCAGTCCAAAGATAGGCATCTATGAAGTAGTCATAGCTGACCTGCAGCTTGGTGAATCCGTCTGACCTGGTTCCTGGGCTCAGCGGCTAATCCATCCACACGGCTCTGCGCATGACTTGTCTAGAACCCTGCAGATACATCTGTCAGGGTTCAGGGGATTAGGAACCCAATGCCGCGGAATTCTTTACTTTCTTCTTCACAGGTGGGGAATCCGTTCGGTAAACTGGTATTTGGGAATGCTCTAGATCTGCGGTCTTACCGTTGAGTGGACCTTAAGGCCGAAGGTATGCACATATGAATGATCATCGTCAGTGCTCTAGAAGCATATTCGCAACTCACTACTGTACTGAGTTGGAAGTGCGTCTCTCTAATTTCTGGGTGGCCCCCACGCAATATAGCAAACACGGCGGGTTTTCCACCACTTGGCAGAGATCAACGTGGAGAAGGCTGAGCTGTTGGGGATTGACCTGCCTTCCTGAGTGGAATATGCGATGAGAGTTAAGCACATCCTGTAGGCTGTATTCTGCCTGTTGTGGCGATATCGCACTAAGCTCGTTTATTAAAATCATAACCATCATTTTTGAGATTGGGAATTCTTTCACCGCTAGTGTGTTGCCAAGCCGTGCTCCGTAAAAATCAACTTCGCTCTCGCACGTGGTGATAGGGTGGGAAAAAAGCATGACTACGTGTCTGAGCGTATCTTTGGCATTCTTTATTTTCACAGAAAAGAAAAGAGGGATCTTGAGAACTGCTAGTAGCTCGACGATGTGATCCAATAAAGGAATGTTCTTAGATCCAACTCCACCAGGTTGGCTCTACTCTCGCACGTGGCGATAAGTCACAGGAAGGCGATCAAAATCCTGGCTCACGATTCTTTCCAGCCGACTTCGCGTCCGGTGATACACGGTCGCTTTGTTACTCAAGACTAAGGCAATCTTCTTACGACCTATCCTGCATGGTTTGCCAGAAATTCAATGCACAGATGCCAAATGAAACCTTGGCTGTCAAGCAACATCGTTTGCCTGCAACCTCTTCGACCCATATTGCATTATCCAGGACATCTTAGTCAATCTTCATGTCACCTTACGGGCCGGAGGCTTATCCGATTCCGGACATCAAGGGTCGTGAAGTGCGCAAGGAATGCATGTTTCGAAACTGTGGGTTGCTTAGGTACCGACGGTGTAGCACCCCAGCCCAGTATGTATTTCTTTTCAGAAACGTCTAGGGCCCGGACCAACTACTGCAGAACCTGTTCAATCAGGAAGAGGACATGTGCGAAGTTTATTGTTTGGCAGATCTGGAGCCCCGGGATTTTCTGGGACTTTCTACCTTGGGGGTTGGAAACAAGCATTTTCCCCATTCTACACTTGGTTGATGCATGAGACGTAAATTTATGTATGACAAGCAATATTTGGAATTTTAGGCTTTCACTTGTCATTTGTATCCATGCTGAAAGCAACTACCAGCAGTGAACACGACCGAATCCTCCAGTTATGGATGAAGCATTGACAGACACTAGGACGAGAGTAAGGATATACCTTGGGACGATCTGTAGGTATGCATCGGTGGCGGAGGCACAGGATTGATTCTCCGGGGTCTCCTCGACCAATGGTGTGTTTCTTCTCATCAGAGGGTCCTTCAGGGGCGTTCTACTTCTCTCAAGGAGGCTCTGATGCTTTCGGGCATTATTGCTCACTAATCATCAGCCATCCTGACCATCACCTGGTAGGCTCGAGCTCTGTAGTTCAGTCCAGGTCTTGGACTGGGACACCCAGTCCGGTCGAAGGCCCAAAATGTAGTGAACCAGTGTGATCCGTGATTTGGACTGGGTTTCCCGGTCCGAAGTGGCAGCCGAGAGTTAAGGGTCGGACCGCGATCGAAGCAAATCGAAGGGATAATTGGATAGTCGAAAATGAACCAAAGTGAAAATCAATGTAAGACGCAATAAATGACGTGACAAAAGTCTAAAGTTTAAAGTAAAAAGCAATTGCCGTAGCTTGAGCTGTCATGCAGCTATCCTCCTTGGCTGAAGTACCGAAACGTGGGGGACGGGACACTCTCTACACGAAGGTCGGCGAGAGACGGCTGAGTTCCAAATCCATCGTACAACATGAAGCGGCTCATTAAGCTCAATGTCAAGATCTGACAGAATGATTACCTACAGATTGACAAAGGTAAATTCTCCATCCGTAGTTCGGATGAAAAGCAACTGAAGTCTCGCAAGCAGTCATCTCAGGCATGAAACCTTCTCTAAGTCCAATCCTGAAGTACAATCGTTGATCCCACGCCCTCGGGCATCATCTTGCATCGATACCGGTGCTCCCATATCCACACAGGTACCTTAAACAATTGTCTCGACAGCCAACGTTATTCTGCCTCGGCCCGCGTGGAAGTCCCGAGATACCGGATCATGGATTTATGCAATGGTCTGTATTTGACATAGAAGATTCTGCATCTGTATCAAAATGGTTTCCGGACCTGGGTCCCTTCTCTTATTCTGTATTGCTTTTTGTGATTCCAGCCACTCTCAGCTCCTCAACCCCGCAGGCTGCCTGCACATCTGTCACACAGACTCGAAGAACGGCCGGATATCAACGGTCTTATTACGTTTGGATTATTATCGGCTCTGAGGGACTTTGCGGCTGAAAAACATGATCGAGAGCGGTCAGTGGTTCTGGCCTCGGCGGATAGTATCCCGCATAGATCACGAAGAGACTCGGGCCGGCCCATCTTGGAGATTCCGAATTCTCGGTTTTGAAGTCCACGGACCACGGCCCATGGGATCGCGAGTTCTTGCTGGAATATGCAGGTGGTTCCAGATTGGAGTCGTTACCCCTCATAGGAGATATCTCGGGAACTCCATAGCCGAGGAAGTCACCACCACGAATCTTGTCACGGTCACAGGTGGACCTAAACGCCTCCAATCTTCAATTTGACCAAGTAAGTTGTTGAAAGGGCTATTATGTTGTTCGAGAGGTGGAGACTTGCTGAATCCTAGGCCGCTGGGGTAGGTTTATGGTTACACAAAGTTGACTTAGCTCGAGAGTCAAAACCCAACCTCATCACATCACCTAACACTTTGATCCTCAAGTGAACATGACAGCAAAAGCCAATGACATTGTCATTGCGATTTCAACCAAATTTCCAAGCCAATTCGAAAATCCGAATCTCTTTCGAATATATGAAAATCGCTACGAGTGTCCGTGTCAGCAAGTAAGTCGATATTGGCGCTAACATAATCTAATGTTCATGGCGTGTATATCGACGTCTGCATTCAGCGAGCAACACTTCGCTTTTACAATGTTTTGAAAAGCACGATTGCTTCACAAGTTGGGTCAATCTTCCCTTTGACTGGATCCAGAGGAGGTCATAGTTTTCTTGTCTTGCGATGTATCTCAACATCATGTCCTGCTTCTCAGTCATCCAAGTTTTACCTCTTGAATAGGTTTCATGTGTCTACACCTCAGTATCGAGACACTGCGGCTGAGAATGCGCTCTACAATATTCATCCGTTATTTCCAGTCACCTGACTTCGGAGTCACGCCCCAAGTGGCTGAAAACTTTGGAACATGTCCGATCACGGGATTCACATGACCTGCAGGAGGACAAGATTTGTAATTGTGAGGGCGGCTATCCCCGACACCAGCTTTCAGCCCCCAATCTAGCCGCCAGGAACTCACTCAGCTGGCGACGTATCAAATCCATGTCAGGTACAACGGTACCACCGCTTCCCCTCTCAACCCCCACTCTCCCCACTATCACGGCACGATCCCTTCTTTCTCTCTGTTAATGCCCAGTATCCAATGAAGCGGGAAACGAGCCATACTTTGCCAATCGGAAGTGTAAGTCCGACAACCTTACCAAGCACCACGTTTGCAGTGACGAGGCTCGAGACAGCCATGTCTGAATTCTGCCTTGGGAGAACAAGGCGAAGCACAGCTTCGCCTCAGGAAAACAAATGAGTGACGCTGAGTATGGAGATTTAGGAAGTTTTCATAGGTTCAATTATGAGCAGAACGAGGCAGTGGAGGCAGTGACGGGACAGAGTGCATACAGAAAGCAGGGCAGAAACTAGGCAGTGGCTGCCAAATCCTGGCGGATAACCATTTGGCCCCCATTCTTGGCTCTTTCACCGAAACGTCCGAAAGGATTTCGACGAGTATGCAGCCTTCGCCCTGCATGAGGTCTCAAAAGTGGCGCTTTGGTGAGCATGATGGGTACAAGGGAGGGGCTCACTTCAGCAGCCTCGATCATACAAGAGGGTGTAAAAAGTCAGGATACATTTCAAACCAAAACTGTCGCTTGTCCGTAGCCAGACTTTCTACACCCCGCTGTATCTACAAGTATCTTGAGGAGGAAGTTCTTCGACAAGATATCTATAAAGAATGTCCAATTCCTCTTTATTTCAGGTATTGCTCTCACCGAGGCTCTTCAACTTTCATCATTCATTCAAGTCTCTACAGATTTACAATATTCCTTTCAAGTATACCATCCAGGTCTTGATAGGGTCCCGACATAGTCCACAATCGAGGAAAGATCTAGAAAAATTTGTTGCAGCATTGACTCCAGCATCGACGGTGTATGGAAAATGTGGCCAGGGAAACTTTCAGACCCATACTACTGATTACAGGATTTCTAGTCAGACGTTTATCAGTTAGGGCGCGAATTCTGGACCGACTGAAACTACGAGATCGAACTTGATCTCTCGGTTTCTGGTAGCTGAAAATTAGGAGCTTTCACGCAAAATCTCGGCTGTAAGTGACTGCATATCGCACCGTAATGTCACGAGACTGAAATTCAGACTGGTGGATGCTAAGATTTCAATCTTTACATCAAGCTTGGACTGAATTACCAGGGCTTTCAAACCAGAAGCTGCACGCCGTGCACGTTCTAAGCTGCGGGATCACGTGGGACATGGGGGGAGTGGGCGGAACCTTAGAGGTAGACGCAGCCTGTTACGTCTGCCCGAGGTGAAAAGGGCAAAATCGATAGCCTCAGATAACAGGACCTAATCCTAAGAGCCTCATAAAATACCACTTAGACCAGAGAGGCTGTGCGGAAGGCATCCAAGTCCCTTATAATCCGTGACTCCCATCATTGATTCATTTCCCAATGATCTTCAATAACATCTTCCCGACTCACCAATATCTCGAACCCTACGCAATAGTGACTGTGCTGTGCTCGACTCCTCCGCATTGAAGAATGAACCCTCTGACTACTATGGTATGTCTCGTATGCATGCCTTTGTGACCCCGTTGTTGTGAAGCTCTGATTTTGGACTTGTTTCGCTGCCTTGTCGGACAAATTTCTCCATTCTCATCACACACCCGAAATTGGGTTAATATCTGATTCATATGTTACTAGGGTGACCCGCTGCAGCCTATCGGTCAGGGTCTGGATCGGGATGACTTCGAATTTTCTGGCTCCGACTACATCAACTCATCATGTGAGTAATCCACATTACAGCCTTCTCCAAATGCGAAGTCACCATTCTAACCTTATTTATCTATTTGATAGACTGGCCATCTTTCGATAGCACAAACCCAACGTCCTCTCAGAACTTGACGCAGAGCTTTTCTGCAAACGCTCCCTTGCAGTAAGGCATCTCTCTGCTTGCTTCGTGGAGTAACATAGCTGCTTTGTGGATCCTTGCTGGGGTTATCAGTCCTACGCCCATGGAGGTTTGCTACAACTTACATCAGGGGCGTAGGCAATGAGAACCCGTGCCACAGGCTGCAACCAAAGAGAGAGAATGGCCTGGACGCCTCTTTGTGAAAAATTAGGACCGCACTGATTTCTGGAATAGGATTTCAACAGACCAGGCTCCCTACCAGCCTGATGAAGCTACGCAGCAAGAACAACCCCAGCGCCTTGGCTTGCCGACAATCCTTCTAACGCCTTCGGCGTCTCCAATCAAGGAGAAGCATCAATGCCAGCATTCTGGATGCCCTGAAAAGCCTTCTTTCTCAAGACCTTCAGAACTGAAGTAAGCCCATATTATCAGCTGTGGTGTCTTTTATGTCAATCACGAATGCTAAAGAAATTCCCAGAAGGCACATAGACCGCCATAAGAAACCGTACTCTTGCTCTCAGAGGGTTTGCTCTATCAGATTCCCGGACAAAGGCAGTCTTCACAGGCACCAGAGAGAAGTCCACGGCCCCAAGTCCACGTTCTTTATCTGCCCTGTCGCATCTTGCAAACGCCATATCAATCGTATAGGATTCGCCCGCAAATCGAACCTAGAGGAACATATAAAACGGTCTCACCCAGCTACCGGCAGAAGCCGAAGATCCTCGCTCAGCAGTAACGGCGCACTGCTGGGACTCCAAGCCCCCTCGGTAAACACAGCAGCCCCTGGTATGAGCCGCACCACCAGCCACCGCAGCGCTACGAGCAGCTCTACCAATGCTTCCAGTCCAAACACCAGTGTCAATTTATCCTCTGGCTTTGGTGCCAACGGCGCGGCTCCTTTCTACTCCACCCAGCAGCCCAGCTTCCTCGAAGCCACCGCCAACAGATACTCCAATCAGTCGGCCATGCCCAACATGCCCAACATATCCAATCTGCACCTGTTCACAGCCATTGAGAATCCTACCCTCATCCAGTATCCCAACCTGAGCCCAGACATCCTCAGCCAGCCCCAAGCATCCATCCCAGAACCAGCTCAACAAGTCAGGCCAAGGTCATGTCCAATTTTGAGGAATTTGCCATCGAATGCGCAGCCGTCCAACTACTTCTACGCCCAGCTACAGCAATTTCGCGATGAAAGACGTCAAGAGCTTGAGGATATTGAGCGCACTCTTCAGCTCTGGAACAGAGACTCGGGTCGGGGTACGCAGTCATAATGCTATCTTTTGCACCTTGTTCTGCAAAACTTGGAACTTCCCGCCACATCTTGGATCAACTTCACCCCTTCCACCTCATTCGCTCTTGTGCAGCTCGCTTTGTCGGCATCGTACCTTCGAGCGTCAACCTGGCTAGGCAGAGCCGCACGCTCCATGCCTTACCCGTCACAATCATGCTGGAAAACCTGCACAGCCCAAAATCGCCTTCTCTGCTAGCTAGCAACTAGACTTTCCAATCGTTAGTTCATCATTCTGCCGTACAACCGGGTCAAGAAGCTAACTATCAAAACCTCCCAGCTCGATATCTCTCATGTCTCCATTCTCTTGACCTCAACCGGGCCGGCGAGCCAACGGTGACAGCACATTTCCCAGCCCTCTGGATCACCTATACCTCACCGATGAGACGCTGTCGAGTCCAGCAAGACATTCTTCTCTGCCAGCTGGACTTGTATTTTTCATACTGTTTCCCATGTCTCATCAACGAGATCTTCAATGCCGCCTTCGGCGCCCTCATCGTGCCCAGACCCCCTCTTTTTCATCGTCATCATCACCACGTCATGAAATCGTCCGATCAACACCTCTATTTTCCGGCCTTAGCAACGGGTAGTACTTGAAGAATGTTGGACGCGTTAACTGGTTGGAAATCTAACTGTATAGACTTGCTTCTTATTCACTAGTCGCCTCCGGGAATAGCATGGGCAAGTTTTGGATTTCGGTTATTTTCACATTGGGCTCTATTCCGTATAGCATTGCATCGGAAGGAAGCACTGCCTGATCCAAGGCTGTATTCCAACTTTCTATTCATATACACAATTTTATACATACATGCTTAGGATACTGCTTACCCCTTTTTCATCTCTGGTAAATTGCAGGCGATAGAACAAAATGCTGCATCATCAGGCAGCATAGTTATAGGCTAGCATAGTATCTTAATCCATGAAGCCGAAAGCAAGTTTTTTATGTATATTTGAGGTGTATACTGTTGAAGGTCTGAAATGTAGGAATCGATGTAGATTCTAAGTAGAGCTAGCTAGGTACCCTATTAGTAGCTCGCTGTACGCTAAGAATAAAAGCCTAAACTACAAAGGGCTAGCTACAAAGAGCCTCGCTACAAAGAGATCTAGAATAAGGAGCTTTGAGCTCTCCAAACAAGGCGCTTAGCCAGACAAGGAACTATCGGTGCTCCACACAGCTCAAAATATACAAATCATAACGGCAGTAGATTATACTTAGTACTTTTTGTTCTACCCTGCCAAGCACCATTAACACATCCCACATCGTTAAGAACGGTTTGATTGCCATTATTGCGGGCTCTTCTTCTCCAGCTAAAATAGTATGAGCTCTCAGCCCCCAATCTGGCCTAGAGGAACTCTCTCGACAGGCACATGGCAGCCTGTCACACGGCACACCCCTGTCAGGTACAATGGTACCACCGCTTCCCCTCTCAACCCCCGCTCCCCCATTACCTTCACATGCCGTCCTTATCTCACCAGCCCTGTTCAACATCCAACAATGGAGTGACCACCAGGCCACACTTTACTACTGAGCGGACCTTCAATTTCGTCAACGACTGTCTATCAAATACGCCATCTTGAGGTGACGAGGCTCAAGACAGCCCCATATGCAATCTGCATTGGGCTAACAGGGCGAAGCTGACGCTTCGCCTCAGAACATCGCATATACGGGGCGTAGGCAGGACAACTGGGCGCGATTGATAGGCTGGTGGTTGAGAAAACAAGGCAGAGAAGACAGGAAACGAGGTGGAGAATGGGCAGTGTAGGAGAACATGATGACAAGAAAGGCAGCCTACTTTGGTTGTATGGCATTCTGGCCCGCAGTTGCATGTAATCGCGTTGTCTTCTGTGCGTGCACAAAAACATGAAGATATTTCTCCCAAGTTGTTTCATTTGCAAGTTCAGAGCTGGGGATTCGACGTCTTTATATAGCAGAGAGGACAAGGAGACAAAGAAATTGGATCATATGGATTGGGTGATGGGACTTCAAAGGGTCAAAGCTCAGAGACGACGGTAGTTCGAAACGGAGGTCTCCATTGTCTTGATCCCGAATCCATGCGACGCATGCAGTAGGCAACGAGGCGCAGCCAACGAGGCGACTATGCTCGGTAATGGTCCGATCGACAGGTTTCACGAGCATCTGTAACATTGAGGCTCTGCGGACGTGTAGATAAATGGCCATGGGGTCCCCTTTTCAGGGACTGCACCGTCCTCGATATCTTGATAGCTTTCGAAAGTTCATCTCACCTCAAGAGCCTCATCTCAGCATACTCATCATGATGTACAATGTCCAGAAGGTAATGTACATACCGATATGGCTCATATCCTCCGAGTAGTGAGGAACTCGAAAGTTCCTTCGGCAGAAACCTGGACTACCTGCCCATCGGTGCTATTGCAGAATATGTTGACAGAAATTGCTCGATTCTCTAGTCAGAACTCAACCTAGCAACGAAGCTGCTATAGTAGCAATTCTCAGTTGGGAGGATTCTCTCAACAAATGGAAGCAAGTTGCGTAAGTTCTGCAGCAAGAAAATACCACAAGCTATCGGCAGAGGCTAACAATAAGTAACAGTCTTACACTAGACACGTAGAGTCATACGGTCGGTTCTCTTATCCGAGAATCAGGGGCAGGGGTTGAAGATCTGCCGCTGCAGGATTTGTGCTTTGTGGGGCAGGAGTTTTTATCAGTCACACGCAGAGGGGCTGGTCACGCATATCGAGAGCGATAGTGGTCTATTGTGTGTAGCTACAGCTCCTTAAGGGAGTCTGGAGCGCCGCGCTAGTCTTAGCGCCAAGGCTAGGGTTAAGCCCAAGCCCTGGGAGTCGGAGGTTCGGGAGGAGGAGTAGGATTTCTTGTATTGGTGGGTGTTGAAGCTTGTGCTTCACCCTCTCGCGTTCGAGCAGGGAGTGGTTGCTGAGAGCTGGATGATGGTGTTCTTTGATTGACCATGTCAGTGTTCTTAGCACCAGCAGTTTGAGCTTCTGAGGAAGCTACTGCGTGGTATGCTGCAGGGTTTGCTGCAGTGAGGGAGGGTATTCAAGCTTCTCTTGAGTTGCTCTGCGGGTTATGCTGCACAGAGGACTGGAGAGCTTGAACTTGCAAGGTGTCGATTTTGCAAGGTGGGAAGCTTCGTTTGTTTTGAAGCTCTAGCTCAAGTGCGCAGGTGTTCTACGGGCTTGGCGGGGTGTAGCTTCACTCAGCCTGGGGCGGAGGGAGCTTGCAGTGGCAGAAGGTGAGTCTTGCAGCTTGCCAGGCCTTGCAAAAAGTCTCTGGGTGGTGTTGAAAGCAAATGCTGACTATACGTGCCACCAGGGCGGATGTTCCTCATCCTATTTATCTTATATACTGCACCGCATCTCTGCCACAGTGGCTTCAGCTAGCGACTAATGAGATCAAAAAGGAGGGGATTCAAAGAGAATCAAGAATTAAGGCGCAGAGCTCAGCGCCGGGCCCATAACCTATTAGTTACACGCAGGGGGGCTGGTCACGCATGTCGAGAGCGATAGTGGTCTATTGTGCGTAGCTACAGCTCCTTAAGGGAGTCTGGAGCGCCGCGCTAGTCTTAGCGCCAAGGCTAGGGTTGAGCCCAAGCCCTGGGAGTCCAACAGTTTCCCTGTAAATGTAGATTCAGCCTAGCTAGTATCAAAACTCGACGTACCTTCAACGTCTGAGGCGGAGAGGCGAAGCAACAGCCTCACTTATGAGTTCTCAGGCCTTAGCGTCTTTTTTTGCGGCTCTGTGGTTTCTGCTGCAATTCAGAGGGCTGTGTAGATACGTATCACTGTAGAGGGTCAAGCACTCGTTCCCACTTATTATTAAATCACTGCTCCCAGGTCTTACGATCCTCCCACTGTTCACAGATCGCCTTTCCCGACCCCTTCTGCCGCAGATTCCGCACAATACCTAGTGTCTGACTCGTCTTATTCGAACCAAAGGCTTGATAAGTTGACTGTCATGGTACGCCCTGTTCACTTGTTTGCCATGTACATGTGTCCTCTTGCCTCGTACTTGGTTCCCTGCCTTCTTAAAGACTTGCCCGCTTCACCACTGTCTAATTCATCTTGTTAGGAGAGTACACTGCCGCCTGTTGATCACGAGGATTTCTATTTTTCTGACTGGGACGGCGTCGACTCGTCAAGTGAGTAATCCATAGCCTGACACTTTTCAAACTTGCTCTGCAGCCTAGCCTGACTATCCAATTAGCAGGCCTGTCTTCCCATGACATAGGCTCATCAACCAATCAAGATGCTGCGCAAGGCTTTCCCCCAAACGCTCCTCTAGGGTAAGTTTCTCTGTACTCGGACAGTGGCGGCCTTGTAGATGTTTTTCATTTAGACATGAAACTGGGCTCTATGATGTTGTGGAGCCTTGTCTATGTTATCGATGCAATGTGCATAGCAGCTTGCTACCACTTTCACATGAGTGGTACTGGCACCAACGAGAATGCTCACCGATGTTGGAACTGTGAAATGAGAAACGAAGTATGATCTATGTTGAAGATACCCAACTTGACTAACTTGTGGCTTAGGACCCCTGTATATCAGGATTCTTACGACCCTGCAGAGTTCATGCAGGAAGAACTGCCTCGAGGCCCAGTCCCGCCAGAAATTATCGTGACACAATCGCCACCTCCAAATGGGGAGACACTCAAATGTCCGCATTCTGACTGCCTCGAAAGAACCCCTTTCGCCCGACGCTCAGACTACAAGTGAGCTTTTCTGCATTGAAACCGCCCCCGATCTCTCCTTAAGTACTTAGGTACTCAATGCTATCTCACGGTATCTAACAATTTACGCCTAGGAAGCACGTCGATCGCCATGAGAAGCCCTACTCCTGCTCTCAGGGTTCTTGTAATCCTCAAAACACGAAATTCCCGGACAAAGGAAGTCTCCACCGTCATGAGCGAGAAGTCCATGGAAATATGAGCTTCCACTGCCGAACTGTCACATGCAGACGCCATACTCGTGGTTTCGCACGACGAGCAAATCGCGATGAGCATGAAAAGCGCGTACACGCACAGTCACCGATGAGCAGCAGCAACAGCGGCAGCTTTGCAGCAGCTCCCCAACTTCATCCCACAGAAGTAAGTGCGCCAAGTATGAGTCGTACAGGCAGCCATCATAGCCGTGCTAGTATCTCTTCTGGATATTCGGGATCGACTTACAACTTAAGCAATAACGCCAACCCAAGGTCACGGTTCAATTCAGTTGCCAGTCTCAGTGTGGATGATGGCTCCTATCCCAGATTACAAGGATTTGCTCCCAGTCCAGAAGTTGGCTCCTTTAATTTTGGCCATCCCGACATGCCAATAGATCACAATTTCCCCTACAGCTCGGTGATCGACTACGATTTTGGATTGGGTTCCCGAAACACACACCCAGGCACATTGCCCGTCCAGAATTTGAGCATCAACTCAGATTCCAACTTCGCGGTAGAGCAAGACCAGATGATACCCCTGAATCTGGAATTGGAACGCCTTCATGATCGGAGACGACGTATCAACGAAGCCATTCGAGTCACGGAGCGAAAGATGCAAGTGGTCCTCAACGGAAGTCGACACGGTGGATGACACCATCAATTGCGAGACTCGCTCACCTGGCACTTCAACTACGTCTACTGGAAACCTCCCTATTGGAACATCTCTTCACGATCTCGACCGCAATTTGACCGCAACTTGACCGCAAGCTCAAGTGCATAGCTCGGACTTAGCTGGGGTTCCCAGCATCACCTTATCAGCTCCCTGGGAATGTTCGATTGGTTAGCTCATGCTTCCCCGTACATACCATTCGAGGAGCTAGCCATGCCTGGTCCCAGCTAAATGTCTTTCATGCCTTTCACGCCTTTCATGCCTTTCGCGCCTTTCGCACCGTTCACGCTTCCATATTGTTCATGCCTCCATCCTTTTCTTGGACCACCTGACACCTCAGCCTGGCGAGGCGACCATTGATCCTGTCGAGATGCGGCTGTCAGGCAAATGGAGATCACAAACTCTGCGAACCGGACCCTTGTTGCTCCTCCCCAGCGGCAAGACTTCCGCAGCCTCCTTCGCCGTGCCTCTACCTCGTCTCCTACAGCTGTGCTACTGCCCGAGTCAGCCATGACATCGGTGGACACAGCGTTCGTGCTCCCCCTGGACCATTTCTCGTGACGAAGTTCTTGCTTTATTTCCGAGAACCTACGCTCAGCTTTTCGGCCTGTGCTGTGCTTCTCATTTGTTACCTCGGGGATTTGCACTACAATTTCTTAGGCAGGCTAGGCAAAATTTATAGGGAGCGTCATCTTGTCCATTTCATGACCGTGTCCAAACTTCATCTTCGTGTACATATAGTCATACATACACGCTTACTTGTGTCATATCCCTTTCCGTTTCTCTCGCATCGCAGGCGGAAGGATCAGGTTATGCATTACCAGACAGCATAGATGAACCCAGGGAAGGAGAAGAGGTGAACCTGCTCGATGTGCAACGAATTCGATTTCGATTTCGCCCCTGAATGCGATCCCGAATCCTTCAGAGCTGGCGCAAGCGCAGCGCGCCGCGCGGCCTCGTCGACGTGCAACAAAACAGGAGTTCTCCCTGAACGCGGTCCCAAACGCTCCGGGGCCGGCGCAAACGGCTGCGCGGATTCGTGCGGATTCGTCGACATGCAACAAAATAGGAGTCCCCCCGAACGCCTTCCCAGACCCTGTGCAACAAAGTCAAAGTCGCCCCTGAATCCGGTCCTAGACCCTGCGCATGAACAGCGCCCTGCGCGGACTCGTCGACGTGGAACAAAACAGAGGCATGGCTACCACGGGGCAGGTATTTAAAGAGCCCAGGGGATGGTGTTAACTTGTCGACGTGCAACATAAGTGAGACCACACAGGCTCTTATTCATTCCACCGGGTGGAATCTTGGGCGAGGAAGGCAAGAGCATGCTCCGTACATAGATCTCATCACACATAAGTTTCAGCACATATCAACCACCACAAGAAGAAAGACAGGGGCGTGGGAGCAGCAAATTGTACTTAGAATTGATGATCTTTAATCTACCCCTGAGCATCAAAAACGTTCTAAACGCCATTAATAGCAAGTTCTTTTCCACTACCTGGAAGCTGTCTTGCAAGCCACGCACGGATTGGCGAAATCCTAACCTATGCATGCAAATTTTCGTCATTTTCCCCGTTTCCATCTAGTATCTAATCAAGTACGAGACAGCAAGCCGCGAGCCTCGAGCACAGCGCCCGAGCAAAAGAGATATGTCCTTAAGCCCTGACGGCAGCGCCCAAAGCACCGCCTGTGAACTGCGTACCCCCAGCCTGTCTCTGCACATTTCCGCCCCCACCACCACCTCGTCCACCACCGCGTCCACCCCTTGCACCACCACGGCCACCGCCGCGACCACCACGACCGCCTTGGCGCTCAAATGCATTGGCCATACCTTGCGTCCTGGTCTCCAACGTCCTCTCATTGCTCTCAATCAGACCGCTAGCCTTGTCGCTCAAGGTGAGGGCCAAGCTCTGCAGCCTGCTCAACTCAACGCCCTTGCGGAAGATGATGCTGCTGTTGACCTGATCCAAGGCTGCGGCAAGCTCCTCGTGGCTGATCATCTTGCTGACAATTGCGGCCACCTTGCGTTCAGAGAGCTCGAACATCGTCGACAAGGTGTTGACGGACAGAGTGTCGTAGAAGGGCGCGTAGGTGAACAGGTAAGTGCGAAGACCCTCCTCCTGGATCTGCTCAGAGAGCATGGCCTTGATGGCATCAGGTTGTGCCATCAGGTCCCAGATCTTGATGGAGTGGATGAAATTGGTGGCGTTCTTCCACTCACCCGCGGCAAGAGCCTTGGAGGCTTGCATGACGTGATCACGGGTATTCTCAGGAGGACCGGTAAAAATTTGACGCTCGTGGTATTCGAGCATACGGCGGTAAGTCTTGCTGATGATGCGCTTCTTGATGTCAGGAGAAGAGCCAGTTTGTGCCAGGAGAGGGATTTCCAGCAACATGGAGCAAGTGAGGTACACGCATTCGAGGAGTTCGAGGTTAATATGCATGTGGAAGGGGAGTTGGCGTTGGCGCTCGAGACGCTCTTGTTCGGGGGAGACCTGGCTGTAGCGCTGGATCATTACACCCTGGGCCAAGAGTTCCTTTTGACGACCACTGCCGCAGATTTCCTGGAGAGTGTTCTGCGCCTCGTAGACAAGGCCTGCTCGGAATGCGCAAAGACCAACTTGGACGAGAGTTCGGTTGAACAGGATCTGGCTGGACACGTCGAAGTTGGCGATCGTCTCTTGCAAGTGGGACATGAGCATCATGTCACGAGCCTTGTAGTAGTTGTCATGGAGGGCGAGGAAGTAGATCTGGCACATCATGGCACGAGCTCGGATGATGCCTTCACTGTGGGCGAAGAGGTAGTTGCACAGGACCGTCACGAGGTTCGAGGCGTCGGTGATCTTGCCGCGGGGAGTAATGGTCGAGTTGAGAGACTCTGGAATCGACTTCCAGCAGTTCTCTTCGAGGATCTTGACAACAGTGGAAGGCTATCTCACATTAGCTAAATTGATCTGGTCAGGAGTCTCGTAAACAACATACCTTGAAGTACACGTGCTCGAGTCTGCGCATAACCATGCGGTTGAGGTTTTCTTGCGCAATCTCAACGGTGTCGTCCTTGCCAATAACTTCGTTGTAGATCAGAGTTCGTACAATGTTGTTGTACAGCGAACCCTCGTCGGATAACCTTTCGATGTACTCAGCGGTATGGGGATCGATATGTTGAAGTGATCGGGTGAGTTCGTCATCCAGTCTCTCAACATATGAAACAACACTGCCAGGGATCTTGAACTTCTGGCCCGGGGTGATAGTGGGCTGCTTCTCATCGTCCTCCCACTCTTCAGCATTCTCAACGACCACCAACTCGGGATTCGCCTCCAAAACCTCAAGCAGGTTGGCAAACTCTCGCTCTGCAGACTTCCACTGCTCTTGTGGCATGAATGTCTGGGTGCCAGTGCTGAGATCGAATCGGGTAGAGATCAGAGTCAGAAGGACGCGGACTCGTTGGTACGGGGTAGTGGCGACTTCATAGAGCTTCTCCATGATCTTGATCTGCTCATTTCGGTCGGTGTTCTTCCTTCCTCGCGACTCGATGATGGTCCGCAGATGCTTGAGAATGCTCTCTGGAGTAAACACAAGCGTTCGTCCACCCTTGCCAACAGTCGCGAATCCCTCGTCGTCATCGACATCAAAGCTGACGGCGGCGGCCTTTGACTTCTTCGGCTTGGGCGCCACAACCTCCTCTTCCTCTTCAGACTCCATGAAAGTATCCTTGTCTGCCCTGTATGCATCGATATCCTTCTGGAAGTCCTTGTTGTTCTTCTTGATACGTTGCTTGACAGTGTTGAGTCCACGGGCGTTGGTTGCGTTCATCTTCTTGGGCGTAACCTTCTGCTTCGTGATCGTCTCGTTCATGAAGTCTTCAAGGTCTGCGATAGCCTTGATGTACATCTTCGGCGTGTTTCCAGCCTGCACCAACTTCACGACTTGACGGTTCAGCTTATCGAATTCTGCATAGACATTAGCCACTTCGTCCTTCTCTGCGCAGCATCCATTCAAAAGACCCACCAGCAGAGATAGATCCCCAGTCGTTGATCTTCTGTCCGTTCTCGATAGCCTTAACGGTTCCTTCCAGCTCCTCGAGTCGCTTGTCCTTGGCACTCTTCACGATCTTTGCGCGGTCGTCGTCGCTGCTCTCTTCGCTGTCGGATCCAGCATCGCGCATGAAACGGTTGGCGCCGCTCTTCTTTGCGCCATCCTCATCTTCGCTGGAATCCTCATCGGAGTCTTCTTCCTCGCTGGATTCCTCCTCGGACTCTTCCTTCTCTTCCTCCTCCTCGGAGTAGAGCTCCTCCTCCTCAGAGGACTCGCTCTCGCTGGAGCTGTCGCCGCGGAAGAAACGAGACATCTTGAGTAAACTTTGCTGCTTTGTGAGCTGCAATATGCGTCAATGGGATTGCGTCGTAGAGAGATGTGTCGTAGAGAGATGCGTAGTAGAGAGATGTGTCAGAAGGAGTTGGCGCACGAAGTTGGTCAACGAAGGTGGTCGTTGTCCTGGCGGGCGCACTTTTTCGTGTCCCAGCTTCTGGACACGAACATTTGCGGTCCGCCGCGCTAGTGCCGCGCTAGGCGTTAAGCGGGAGGGTTTCGCCCTTCAAAAGCTGCCGCTCTGTTAAGTTGCACTTCTGCAGTCAAATGTAGTATTTTATTGTTAGAGTGCTATCTCCAGCCAATTTGCAAAGTTATGAATAATCTTTGAACTGAGAATATTCTGAAGATTGCTGAGAACCTGTCCGCAGCGAAATCTATGGTTTGCTCGTCCTTTGTCCTCGCATTACGTAGTAGACATTATTAGACTGTCCCATTCCCAAGGTCCAGACTTTTAATTGAATGAAAGGGAGTATAAAAATGATCCGATATATAGGAAAGATAATCCCAGTACTCCTCATCGGGTTTAAAAATAATTCGGGCCGTATTCATGCGGTTCTGCTCGAGTCTTCTCCTTCCAGAAGTTACCTGAGATGGCAACTTGTTTCCGGCATCTAAGTCTAGGAGCAAAATCAGACAGTGACTACGACTCATTGTTCTCATACGCATGAGCATATCGAAGATCCACGTAATGGCTGGGTCTAGAAAATAGAAATCAAAGCTCTTGGTTCTTGAAGGAGATATAGGTCCCTAGACAAGCCTCAAAGCCTCAGATCAAGTAGGGAGAAACTGTGTCCAAAGATGGATATATCAACGTGAATGGTGCCATCTCGTCTTGAAGTAGGAAAGACGTGGAGTATACCCAGCCGGTAGAGAGCAAACCCATTGCTCTACCAATCTGCCAGATATCACTGCGATGTGAACGCCGCCCATCCAAATGACCATCAAACTCCGGCCCAGTCTCCAGCCATAGAACTCCATGCTAGACCATCCATATATCTCCTTCCCCAAAACCCCAGATCCGAAGCCGAATGGCACCAAAGCTCCATCACATCGGCGGAAGCTTGCGAGCCCAAAGAAGACCATCGTAAGAGCAGCCCTCAAACACCAAAAGGCGCCGCACTCCTCTCCTCCACCCACGGCACATCCCTATCACACCAATCCGGATGATCCACATAGCGCCACATCTTCAAGCCCTTCGGATTCTCCTTCTGACTCTGCCTCGCCCTCTCAAACAGCTTCGCTGCATCCGGGCTCGTCAACGTTTCGCGGAAGGTCTCGTGTTGCTTTGCTACATCCTTCACCGTCTGCTGGAAAGCTGCGAAGAGTGCTTGTGCTATATACCAGAGAAGCTGTCAGCGTTGGGAGTAGAGAGAGCTTGGATACAGGAGAGAAAGGAGAGACGTACGTGAAGAATGCCTCTTCCTCATGGGCTCGACGAATGTAGGGATTACATCGCGCATTTCGGTCAACTGTCGTGAATATCCGTCAGCACCATATTCCATCTTCACACTCTTGCCCCTCTCTCACATACCTGAATATGCATCTCTTTCAGCATCTGCATCGACCTCTCCAACCTCGCCTCATCCCAGACTTCTTCCGCATCACCAGCATTTTGCATCGTAAGATCATTGTTCACCTGTGCGGGCTGGTTCGCCACCATTGCCGTCCCCATTGCCGTCGTTGTTTGCGCAGTCATTTGTGTCGGCCGTTGGATTTGAGTGATGGCTGCCATGATAATTGGTAGTTGATTGTATCGGACGAGATTTATTGAAGATTGTGAGTTATGTGTTGAGTTATCCAAAATCGGACAACAGATTTGGATAGATATTCGGCTGGGCACCCCGGAAGCCTGCGCCGGCGAGATGATGTGAATGTGAATGGAGAGTTTGGGATTTGGGAGCTGTGAACAACTGACACAGAAGCTCGACCATGTATGTCATGTCGCTGGTAGCCTCGTGAAGCCTTGCGGCCCCCACACTAACCTGAATCAGGAAATAGTGGGATTCACAAACACCTTAATGAATTCACAGAATTGCAAGTGATTATACTTGTGCCGTAAGTTAGTGTGTCCTAGCGTGGTCTGAAGTCCCCAGTATAGCAGTAGGAATGCTTTTTTGGGTATCCTGTCCTATGGATTAGTCCGAGTGGCCAATTGAATATATGTCCCAGAAAGAGGAATGTTGATCACTTTTTGAATGGCCTCAGGTATTCTCTCGCACTCGCAAACAACACCTACTAAATGGCCAATTCCATAATTTCTCACCTCTCTAATTGGCATCGGAATCGCGCTAGGACACACTAACTTACGGCACAAGTATGAATATTTTGATTAGTATGTCTGGAGGTGGAGTCACTGATATTATTACGGGTCATTCTTCTGGGTCATTGATGCGTTGGAAGACAATATAGGGCGCTGCGAGAGTGGTAACTTGTAGTACTCACCAAGCCATGATCATGGCCGTGGTTTCTCGACGCTGAGTCGACGGCAAAGGATCACAAGCAACCGGACTTGGCTTCCGAGCATGTATTTGAATTAATAGAATTTGGAATTGTAAGGATCTGGAATTGCATGCTTCGTTCCACGACTGGTCCGGCGAAGCTCCCCCGTCCCGAACTTCTGTGCTCCCTTCTTTCGTACCCTTTTCAGGACTGCTGCTCCTATCCAGGGGCTTGGGAACATATCATAGAAGCAAGAAGCAGCAGTCGCCCCCAACTCCAAGTATCTCTGCGAAACCCATACCATTCATAACCACCCTACCACCATCTCAATCCTTCGCAGTATTCGCCATAATCGTCTTAATCATCTCATTCCCCACCTTCGTCGCCTCCGCAAACCTCGGTTCAAAGAACTTCTGCGTACTCTGAAACCGATCCCTATATCCCTCAAAATCCCCAAACGCAACACAATCACTCCACGCCCTCGCCGCAAACGTAAACTCCAAGTCATCAGACCGGAACGTATTGTCTTCGATAGCTACACGGATAACCTCATCCAAGAGTGCTGGTTGACAAAACAGATATTCCGTGACTCCGAGCCAGAGACGGAAAAGAGGAGTCGAGCAAATCATGTGGTCGTAGGGAACGATATTAAGGGCAGACCAACAGTCCACCATCGCCAACAAACTGAGATGATTGTTCGGAATCGGCGTTTCAGGTTTCTGGCCCAGCGAAAACCGATCCAGCACTTCGTCTTTCAGAAGCAAATCCGTCTCCCACTGTTTCGTGCCAAACACCTTCTTTCCCGCGTTCTTAATCCTATTTTCCAATTCTTCACGATGACCACCGAGCATGAGCTTGAACAATTCGGTCACAGATTGGGCGTATTGTTTGATTTGCTCTCGCGCGTAAGGGTTGAGAATGGCGAGGCCGGCGTAAACGTGCCATTTTTGGGAATAGATGCGGAAGGTTAGGTTGATTTTGACGTTCTCGATGCCGCCGATGTAGCGTGGGTCTTCCCAGGGGAATTGCGAGTTGGCGTGCCAGGCTTTGCCCATGCTGAGGAAGGCGGCGTGGGTTACGGCTTGGGTATCGGCGGTGATGCGGTCGTGCTCGGCGGCGGAGAGGTAGACGTGCTTTGCCGATCCTAGTCCTGACAAGATGGATACCACCTTGCGGAAGTTTTCATCTGACGCTCGGTGTTGGATGAGAACCTGGCCAGCATTAGTAGGGAGATCTCACGGGTATGGCACTTGACCTACCAAGGGCTGTCCTTTTGGATCGACATTGGGGCCATGCAACGAATGGCAGGATACTATGTCGACGTCTTCTGGGAGGTGTTTCTCGAAGGCTTCGATTTCAGGAGCTTTACACGAGGTCTGTCCACCGACGATGGCGCCCTGCTTGGTAGCTTCGAGTCAATCAGTACGAGTACAAGTCAATCTGGCGGCGATGGCATACATGGTCCGAATTGTGCAACGACACGGTCAATTGAAGCTGCTTCCACACTGTAGATGATGTAGTCACTTGCTCTTGCAACGAGATGGCCATTGGAAAGTATTCGAATTCTTTTCTAGAAGCCGCTCAGCAACCAGAGCTAGGTGTTTATGTACATGGATATTTACTCTGTCAGAAAACTCCTCAACCAATGCATCGTACTTGTCCTCCCGATCACAGGCATAGATTCTGCCGAGGAGCTTTCGTCAGCATCAAGGAAGCCTTCATTCAAGCAAGCAAAAGTAAAAGATGGTGGTAGACTAGAGACTATGAGTTCGTTAGCAAGTGTCCCAGAACGTGTGGTCAAACAGGGCTTGCGGAGAGTGTTTTCTTCAGACAAGAAAAAAATTAAGGTAGCTGAGAATTTACATCAGTGACTGCCAACGGCAAAGCCTGGTACCAGAATGGTAGTCAAGCCCGCCGAAGACAATACTCGAGCCAAATGCACTCAAGTCATCATGAGAATGGGGAAGAAGAGATGGGGAGTACTCACAAACAAAGAAGCGCAGACTGTCCTCGACAGTTGTGAAGAGGAAAGTCTCACCGCCAGCCAGCATCAGCGAGGCGCCGAGCATACATCTTGCCCATGTCGCCCATGCCGATGATGCCCACAACAAAGTTCTCGGAGCCCGGGAACGAGGGCATGCTGGATTGGTCCATGGCGTCCAAGATGTGGCAGGCCTTGCGCAAAGGCAAAGGCTCACATCAGGTAGGTCGCAGTCGGAGTCCTGGGAAGTGCCAGCCTGTCGCAAAGACGGGTGGCTTCAGGACGTTGTGCGCGTTGATGCTGAATTTTCAACGGGAGATGAAAAATGATGGAGGAGGAGAAAGCTCGTGGAAGAAGATAAAGCAGTAGCGCGCAGACTTAGCGCACGGATATTTGTAGATGCGGTAGCCGGCACTAGGCCACAACAGAGCTAGCGCCTCGCACACTCAATTCTCTCTGAATTTCCTCGCGCAACCTTCGAGATTCAGATCGTGCCATCGAAGAAGCAACCGCCCAACGACCACCGACGATCCACCCAAATCAATCACCATGCCTCCCAAGAAAGCCGCGCGCCCTGCCCAGGAGAACATCTCTCTTGGTCCCCAGGTTCGAGATGGTATGCGCTGCTCCCCGTCGCCGTCACAGAACTGCAAATGCTGATGGAACCCCGCCAGGTGAACTCGTCTTTGGCGTTGCCCGTATCTTCGCATCCTTCAACGACACTTTCGTCCACGTCACCGATCTCAGGTTCGTCTACACTTGAAAGCCCGTGTTCTGGCGGAATCGCGAAGCTCCAATGTTCCATATGCTGCGTGAATGGTTAGGCTGACTTTCTGGGTGATTCCAGTGGCCGCGAAACCATCTGCCGTGTCACCGGTGGCATGAAGGTCAAGGCCGACCGTGACGAATCCTCCCCATACGCTGCCATGTTGGCTGCCCAGGACGTCGCCACCCGCTGCAAGGAGCTCGGCCTCAACGCCCTCCACATCAAGATCCGTGCCACTGGAGGTAAGAGACGAATCCAGGGTACAAAGCAGACCACGAAGGCATGCTAATTCTCTCCCAGGTAACGGCACCAAGACCCCCGGCCCCGGTGCTCAATCCGCTCTCCGTGCTCTCGCTCGTTCCGGAATGAAGATTGGCAGAATCGAGGATGTTACCCCCACCCCATCCGACAGCACCCGCCGCAAGGGTGGTCGCCGTGGTCGTCGTCTCTGATTTTACTCGCTGCATGGGTTTGGTTCGAGATTTGGGTTTCGCTGTAATGATGACAATTACGAGGAGGACGGCGCCATGGTTCTATGGGCAGTGGTGACCTGGTCTCCACATTAGCTAGCTTGTCATCGAGCACTTCAGATGCTACAGCAATAGAGAGGAACCGAGTTGAAGATCCAAGATTGAAAGACAAAGCTTCCAGCTCGTGTGATATGTGTTGGAATTGTCTCCTTGCGAGTGACTGCACCCCTACAACCATCATGCCTACCTACGCAGCTTGAGGATCGCCTCTGAGTGAGCCCTCTTACGTGCGTTCTCAAGGGCGTTTGGGAAGAGTTTCCAAATGTTCAAATATGTTTCCTAGGACCTAACCGATACTCAAGCCTTCAGCTCTGTCTCAAAGAGTATAGCAAGCAAAAGTGACCAAGGATGTCAAATGCCCTTCCAGAGCTTCGGCATCTCCCTATATTCGTTTCTGTTTTAAAGTCTCAACAAAAGGTCACGGTCTGCGAGATTTCACTGACCCGAGAGGCCCGGCCAGAGGGTTCAATATGATTTCGAATAGCAGCAGAGTCCGTAAGGGCGCTTTAGCGTGAGGGTAACAGAGGTGGCGTTGATCGCAACCCCTCTCTTTTAGACTTTTGCTGAACTTTCTTTCACACTAGCAGTGGGGTTTGGGAGGGAAAAGGGTCGAATTACGAACACTGTTGCTCCCCGACCTAGACCAGCCCTCCGCCCTCTGGCTCCAAAACCTCACAACGCCATTGTCGACCAAATCAATCGGGAAATGGAAGCTGCTGGTCCCGCATCGGTCGTGGGAACTCTGATAGAGTCAGAGGTTAGCGTAAGTCTTGTACATCGTGGAGACCCTTTTCCAGTCTCTTGATGGTTCCTGATCGCGGACTGCGGCTTTGTCGAACAGCAAAAAGCGCAAAACGGCACGGTAGTGAAAACCACGAAAAAGCGAGAACCGGCGCAAAAAGCACCAAATCAAGGGGGATCTCAAGTGTCGGCGACAATAAAAGGAATTTCGAAAAACGCCCAAAACGATAATAAAGGGGGCGGATGTTGCTGGTAAATTTTGCCTATATAAACCCAGTCTGGGATTTTGGCCTTCGCAATCAAATGGTCGTCGTTGGATTCAAGCAGCCTCTGGTAGTGCAAAAAACATTCAGCTGCCATTTATACGTGGAAAAGCAGCATATTCGTCCAAAGTGACCTTGCCTTTAATAATGATATCTAGATCTTGTTGCATGCCTTCTCCCATACCTTCCGACCCGCATACTCCAGTAAAAGCACCTACCCCAGCCGCCATCGATCTATTGGGTGCGAGACCTCGCGAGACGCAAGCCCGCGATACCTTAACGAGGTGCAATATGTCAGATTGTACCTATTTCGCCAAATCGACCTTATATCAAACAGTCGAGAAGCGCGGGATTTGATTTTTGGACCAAGGGCTTTTTAGCAGCTCTAGGATTAAGCTCTGCAACAATTATCGAGCCGCCGGTCCAGCCCCCTAAAGCTGACCTACCGGCGTACCTCGACACTTTGGAACATTTGATCATGAGATTTGACATTTGAGATTCGCTACTCCTTGCTCCTATTTTCACGATCAAGACATCTTGCAGTTCAAAATTGCCTAACCGTACATTCAGATTCTCATATCTTCGATTTATTCATTTCTACTCTAGGGGAAGAGATGCCCCGAGGAGGGCCCCCTCCCAATATAGCCATTTCTGTGGCCCCATTGCCATTTGCCTCTATCCCGCAAGACGCCATGGTATCAAACCCGACCACCATAGAAACACAAATCCAGAGCCTTTTCTTCTAAAGCTCCCTCATAGCCTCGAGCCCCCACCCGGCGATTTCGCCCCCTGTTTCTCATCATGCTTCTCTTCCACAACCACGCCCTTATCAGCAGCCGCATTCAGCACCGCTTCCGGCCCCGTGCTGAACGCTTCATCTCCTGAGAAATGCCTGTACCACATATTAGCAGAGTCCCAAAAGTGCCAACATCCACAACTTGATGCTGAAACAATAGGAACAAACTCACCAGCCCCTCTCCTCCCCCTCACTCAAAAAACTGCAATCCCCATTCCCCGTACACTCCCACCCACCCCCCACCCCTTTCCCCTCCCTCCACTCCACCCTCGGAATCTCTTTGCCAACACCTTCCCACTTCGGCACTTCCCCCTCTTTCCCATCCGTTCCCTTTGTCCGGCGCACAAAAGTGCTCACCCCACAAGTAAACGGCTTGAAATCCTCCTCTCCCGAATCATCAGGCATATGTCCCGTCAACGCTCTTCCCATCGCAATAAGCGTCGCTGCATGCGTGCAGATACAAATCGACCTTATATCCGCCCCTTTCGCATTTTCCTCGTCAATGTCGGCGATAACGCGTGCTAATGCGTAGGCCACGCGGTCGTGGAGTGTTTCTATGCTTTCCCCATTCGTGCTCGGGACAATCACCGGTGTGTTGTAATCCGAGGACAGCGTTTGCGGGAAAAGTGATACTAGCAAAGAGAGAGCAGCGGGTGATGGGTGGTCGAAACGCGCTGTGCCGTACCATTCACCAAATCCCGGCTCTGCTCTAATCTTATATTTCTCCTCTACTTGCTCTACTTGCTCAGCCTCTTTCTCTTTCTCTCCATTTTGCGTCGAAGTTTCAGGGCCTTGGGTTTTTGAGACGGCGAGGACGGAAGGGGAGATTGTTTGTAGACAACGGTAAAACGGCGAGGAATAGAAGCGATCGATGGGAGGAGAGATTTTGGAGAGGTGGGAAGCGAGTTCGCGCGATTGGAGTTCGCCGTGGCCGGCGAGCGCGGGGTCGGAGGGGATGTTGGTTGGGGAGCGGATGGTGGTGGTGTATTCGCCGGTGGAGGCGTTGACTACCCAGTTGCTGCGGAACTATTTGTGAGATTAGCGGTTGGACTGTATATTTGATGGAGGTGAAGATGATGTTGGAGTACTTACGCCATGCCGGGTGAGGTAGATTACCTCTAATAGCATTGTTGTTGAAGCTGGGGGTTTTGCGATGATGATGTCGGATGTGGGGTGGAGTGTGGAGGATTTGCGGTTTGGGAAGGCGGTCTGAGTTTGTGGGATGAGCCGCAGGTGACGTCTTGAGGCTCTGCTTTATGTTTCGAAACAGCTTGGAATGTTTGGTCGCAAGATGTGGAAATCGAAGATTTCGGTGAGGTTCAAAGGTGGCGGGAGTGCTCTAGTAGCACAGAAATAAATCGGAAAAAGTGAGTCACTATCGCCGCGATTAACCTTCATCAGTGCATTGTTGCGGCATTTATTCCATTTGCTGCTCAGGGGTTCGTCACAAATTGAGCCACATCGGATTTTTGTGGGCTCCAAGAATGACTTTCTATGTCAAGGTCCAGATGCCAGGGAGTTTCTTGGTACAAGCGGTTGATATTTACACTAGTTTGTACAATGGTCTCCAAAAGCCTATTCCGCATCTTTCCTCGTGGTTTCGTATCTGCACATCGTTAGCTTTTTTCACGCAAAATCTGTTGTGTCAGGACCACATACCTCTTTCCTCTGAAAGCCCAAGTACCCCAGTTCCCGCAGCTGATATCTGCCGGATCCAGATCATTCAAGTCCCATCTCAAACTCCTGAATTTGTTCTCCCCAGGCTTCATCAGAATGTCCATCTCCCCACCAGCAGTCTTCTTGACCCACTCGATATCTCTGTCCATATCGAACTGAGTGTATCCAGTGACCAAGATAGGAACCTTGGTCTCAAGCAACTGCGGAATAGCATCCTCCCACTCATGAGAGCTGGCGGGGTGTCCCAAGCCCGGGTGGAAAAGCACGAAGCAGTCGAAATAGGGATCGTAGGGGTAGAAGTGGCCAGCCTGGTGGAGCGTCTGGTAGTACTCAACATAGGTGCTGATCTTCAAGGAATTGGCTATCCGGTCTTCGACGACAGCACCGTATGGGTTGCTGGGTGTTCGGTCGGGAAGGGGGAACTCGGCATCTCGGTTTGCCATGCTCTCGGGGCCGATGAAGATCAGATGGAATGTCACTCGTGGGAACAAGTGTGCCAGCTGTATCCATACTTCTCTTGGTAGGGATGACTCGGCACGGGCTCCTAGAATAAATAGCCGGACTGGAGGTGGGTTTGGTCGGAGGCCCTTGATATCGGCTCCGGCACCGCTTTTGGGTGGGTGAAGAGTGTAGCGTAGAGCTGGGAAATGTCAGCTAGGGGGGAAATGTGCAGTGTAAACAGGAAAACCTACCGCTCAAACTCTTGAGACCTTCCATCGTCAGGCGATTTCTGATGTTGTATGGACTCAGTTCATGTAACACGCTGCCAATTGTAATCGGGTATGTCAGCAGTCGTGTTGCTTGGCGCAAGCTCCGTTCATCGTTGATAGCCCTGAATTCTCTCGAATACAAAAATGTATCCCAGTTGGTCATATTGACCATAGCCTCTTCAATCTGGTCTCCAGGATACTCGAATTCGGGAAAGAATCGACCCGAACGGAGATCGTGATCATCTTCATTGATCTCCCGAAGAGTGTCGCATATCTCCAGATGCGCCTCGTAGTCATCAGCCCAATGCTCCTCTGAGCAAGACACCGGAATTCCGCAATCCGGGCACTCGAATTTCACATGTGCTGGTGGCAGAGCTCCAGTAGTCTTCCGCGCCTCCAAATCGTCCGGATTGGTCGGTATTCGGGTCTGTCGGTGATCTGGATGTGGGCAGTAGGCGTTCTGCTTTATGAAAGCAGCCCGACGTCGTATTTCTGGCGAGGGCGAGTTTGAGAAGGAATGGAATAGGTTGTTGGGCATCAGGAGAGGCCTTCCCTCGGTTTTGGGAGTAGGTGCATTCCCCAGTCGATACTTAGTCGGCTCGTTTTGGGGAGTCTGGCCTTGGAACGTAGACACCGGTCGTTTGCTGATTTTCTCATGCGATTGACTCGGTTTGGTGCTTCTTGTTGAGACAACTGGGCTCTTCGAGGTCGAAATATGGCGAGTCGCGGTTCCGGCGAGCTTCGTGGAGTGTGGCCGAAGGGGCCGTAAGCTTGCCAAACATCGTTGGCAGGTATAAGAAACCATTATGCGCGGAATTGGCGCAAATGCTCCTGGTGAAGGGGGACGACTGGTGAAGGGGGACGACTTGCGACTGGCAAAGGTGTTTTGACGGATATCAGATCATAAAAATGTCACCATGTTCAATGATATGCGGGAGGACCCCGAGCTTGGGCCGCTTGGCGCTCCCGCCCGGCGTCACAAAAGTCTCTGGGCCGCGCCTTTTTGGAGCCTCATCAACTCGTCCACAGCCTCGAGCTCCGATCTGCTATTCCACGAATTCCGCGACGACCCTCTCCCCTCGCCGTCTCTCCCTCATCCAAACTGGGTCTTGTCGAATCCGCCGGAGATAGTTGATACTAGCCGGTCAAGCGCCAATCCTCCTCGTCCACAACCTCGAGCTCCGCCATACGACTTTCGCGACAGCTTCTTCGCGGCGACATTCACGTCCTTCCGAACTGGACCTTGCGGAATTGGATCTTTCTGACGCTGCGCCGGGCCGCTGGGCTGGCTGCTGACCAAGATGGCCACCACTTCTTCCATGTTCATGTACTCTCTGACTGTACAACCGCCTACAGCAGTCACGCAAGCCATCCTGGGTCAGTTTGCCGGTACGAAAGAACAGCAGATTGTCACGGCTTCAGGCTCCCGTCTTACTCTTCACAGACCTGACCCTTCCCAGGGAAAAGTCATTACCGCCCTCTCCCATGATGTCTTCGGCATCATCAGATGTCTGGCTGCCTTCCGATTAGCGGGTAGCAATAAGGGTGAGTCCACTTATTAGTCCCATTTAAGAGCTTCACTTAGTGATGAAAGTATGGCGGATAGCGCGACCCATGCGAAAACCCATGAGATCCGTATAGGGGGGCATCGAGATGTGTGCTATGTCTGGGAACTCTATTGGGACTCCGCTAAAATATCTGCAGACTACATTATCATAGGCTCTGATTCGGGGCGCATCACCATTGTCGAATTTGTTCCTGCACAAAACAAGTTCAACAGATTACATCTCGAGACCTTTGGCAAGTCCGGCGTGAGGAGAGTCATTCCGGGACAATATCTTGCAGTGGATCCCAAGGGAAGAGCGTGTCTGATTGCATCGGTCGAGAAGAACAAACTGGTCTATGTTCTGAACCGAAACTCGCAGGCCGAACTGACCATCTCATCTCCTCTGGAAGCCCACAAAGCACAGACTTTGGTCTTTGCTTTGGTAGCACTTGATGTTGGATACGCAAATCCTGTTTTCGCTGCTCTCGAAGTCGACTACAGTGAGTCAGACCAAGATCCGACAGGCCAGGCTTATGAGGAAATCGAGAAAACATTGGTGTACTACGAGCTTGATTTGGGACTGAACCACGTGGTTCGGAAATGGACGGACCCTGTGGATCGGACAGCGACCATGCTTTTCCAAGTTCCCGGTGGCACTGATGGGCCCAGTGGAGTTTTGGTGTGTGGCGAGGACAATATCACTTACCGACATTCAAACCAAGAGGCTTTCAGGGTCGCTATTCCAAGGAGGCGCGGCGCAACAGAGGATCCCAACCGGAAACGGACGATTGTCGCGGGTGTAATGCACAAGATGAGAGGTGCCGCCGGTGCCTTCTTTTTCTTGCTCCAGAGCGAAGATGGTGACCTGTTCAAGGTAACCATTGAAATGGTCGAGGACGAAGACGGAAACCCCACCGGTGAAGTGAAGCGCCTGAAGATCAAGTACTTCGATACAGTACCCATCGCAACTAGTCTCTGCATCTTGAAGAGTGGATTTTTGTTTGTTGCCAGCGAATTTGGCAATCACCAATTCTACCAATTTGAGAAGCTCGGAGACGATGACGAAGAGGAAGAGTACAACAGTGATAACTTCCCCACGGACCCAACGGCGCCGTACACTCCCGTCTACTTTCATCCACGGCCTGCGGAAAACTTGAATCTTGTTGAGAGCATTGATTCGATGAACCCCTTAATGGACTGCAAAGTTGCGAATCTCACAGAAGAAGATGCACCCCAGATCTACAGTATCTGTGGTACTGGTGCCAGAAGTACCTTCCGTACCCTGAAACATGGGCTGGAAGTGAATGAAATTGTCGAGTCAGAGCTTCCAGGTGTACCATCGGCTGTCTGGACGACGAAGCTTACTCGCGGTGACGATTTCGACGCCTACATTATCCTGTCCTTCTCCAATGGTACTCTTGTGCTTAGCATTGGTGAGACTGTAGAGGAAGTTAACGACACTGGATTTCTGTCATCAGCATCTACTCTGGCTGTGCAGCAGCTCGGTGAAGATGGCCTCATTCAGGTTCATCCCAAGGGTATTCGACACATCAGGGCTGATCGCCGAGTGAATGAGTGGGCAGCTCCTCAGCATCGATCAATCGTTGCTGCAACTACTAATGAGCGACAAGTAGCCGTAGCACTCAGTTCTGGTGAAATCGTGTATTTTGAAATGGATACCGACGGCTCTCTAGCAGAGTACGACGAAAGGCGAGAAATGAGCGGCACAGTCACCTGTTTAAGTCTTGGTGAGGTACCGGAAGGTCGTCAACGAAGTCAGTTCTTGGCTGTAGGCTGCGATGATTCGACTGTCAGAATTCTAAGTCTGGACCCCGATTCGACTTTGGAAAACAAGTCGGTTCAAGCATTAACGTCCGCTCCATCCGCACTTTCTATCATGGCTATGACAGACTCTTCCTCCGGTGGCTCTACGCTTTACCTGCACATCGGCTTGTACTCTGGTGTTTACCTGCGCACTGTACTCGACGAAGTCACTGGCGAGCTTTCCGATACACGTACCAGGTTTTTGGGACCTAAGCCTGCGAAACTGTTCCGAGTCCAAGTCAAGGGTCAGACGGCCGTGCTCGCTCTGAGTTCGAGACCTTGGTTGGGATACTCAGATCCAGTAACCAAGGGCTTTATGCTGACACCTCTCAACTACGTCGGTCTGGAGTGGGGCTGGAACTTCAGCAGCGAACAATGCACCGAGGGTATGGTGGGAATCCAGGGGCAAAACTTACGGTATGTTGTATTCCATCTTTTTCTTACTTTCATTTTCACAGATGTTATGATGAAAACTACGTTACTCACCCCTTATGTCACATTGACAATGAGGATTCAAATCATAATACCAATTGTTCCTACTGACAAACATCAACCTTCTACCAATTCCTTCTGTCCCCGTTACTTGATTTACAGTGGCTGACGAGACACAGCATCTTCTCCATCGAGAAGCTCACCGACAACTTACTCCAAGAATCGATTCCCCTAACCTACACTCCACGCCGTTTCGCACGCCACCCAGAACATCCTCTTTTCTACACCATCGAAGCCGACAACAACATCCTTTCTCCAGCAACGAAAAACAAATTGCTTGAAGATCCTTCTGTTACCAACGGCGACGCTGCAATTCTCCCTGCAGAAGAGTTCGGCTACCCACGAGGCCAAGGTCATTGGGCATCCTGCATAAGCGTAATCGACCCCGTGACCGAGAAAAGCGTGCTCCAAAAGATCGACCTCGAAGACAACGAAGCAGCCGTGAGCATCGCAGTCGTGTCGTTCACAAGTCAAGAGGATGAATCCTTCTTAGTTGTCGGAACCGGCAAAGACATGGTCATGGCTCCTCGGTCATTCACCGCAGGCTTCATCCACATCTACCGCTTCCAAGAAGACGGCAAAGAGCTCGAATTCATCCACAAGACCAAAGTCGAAGAGCCCCCCTTAGCCCTCCTCCCATTCCAAGGCCGTCTCCTCGCCGGTATCGGCAAAGACCTCCGCATCTACGACCTTGGTCTGCGCCAACTGCTGCGAAAGTCCCAAGCAGAAGTCGTGCCTAATCTGATTGTCGGCCTGCAAACTCAAGGAAGTCGCATCATCGTAAGCGACCTTCAGGAAAGCGTCATCTACGTAGTCTACAAGTTCCAAGAAAACCGCCTCATCCCATTCGTCGACGACACCGTCCCTCGCTGGACCACCTGCACTACCATGGTTGATTACGAGACTACTGCTGGCGGCGACAAGTTTGGAAACCTGTGGCTGCTGAGATGTCCGCAGAAAGCATCCGAGGAGGCTGATGAGGAGGGCTCGGGCGCGCACTTGTTGCACGAGCGGCAATACCTGCAAGGCGCTCCCCATCGCCTCTCCCTAATGGCGCATTTCTACCCACAAGACATCCCCACCTCAATCCAAAAGACGTCCCTTGTAGCAGGTGGTCGCGACTGCCTTTTATGGAGCGGTTTACAGGGTACCATCGGTATCCTAATCCCCTTCGTCAGTCGTGAGGATGTGGATTTCTTCCAAACGCTTGAGCAGCACTTGCGCAGCGAAGACGCACCGCTTGCAGGTCGCGACCATCTGATTTACAGGAGCTACTATGTGCCTGTTAAGGGCGTTATCGATGGCGATCTTTGCGAACGGTACATGTTGTTGCCGAATGATAAGAAGCAGATGATTGCGGGAGAGTTGGATCGGAGTGTGAGGGAGATTGAGAGGAAGATTTCGGTAAGTTTGCTCTGATTACCCTGTGATCTGTTGAGGAATTTGTGACTGACGGTGTGTGTCTAGGATATGAGGACACGATCGGCGTATTAGGGTGTGTGATAGGTCGGGAATTAAAGTGTACAGAGAAAAGCACTTGTTGGGAGAAGGAGGGGATAGAGTAGTGTGGTACTGGGACGTAGGACCTGGTATAAATGCTAATACTACACATTCTGCCATGGCGAGTTTCTAACAGGATGGGCTCTTGTGAATACTGTAATATGGTGAATCGTCTGGAGACTCGAATATCTGAAGTTTCTGTTGCCTTTGACTGCCGACACATCCTCAGACCAGACTTACATGGGAGGTCGTCCAAGGAACAGGGGCTACTCGAAAAATCTGAGTATTTGGCGGCGGGGAAAAGGAAATCCAGGATGGAGGGCAGCCTTGGGAATGCAGCAGTCTGATTGCTCGGGGAACTCGAGCTTGTGGTGTTGACATGGCTCTACTGAGCAAGGATCTGACACCTTAGCTTTCCTTTCTCTCCCGTCGTCCTATGGGTACACGCAAGTGGAGAGTCAGGGACTGTACAGAGGTACTTATAGAAGTTCGCAATAATTTTTCACATCAAAATCATATGCATATGCGATACCGCCTATTGACGTTGGTCTAGGCCGTACTAATGTGAAAGCCGCAAGTTCGAAATCAGTCCCTTCCCGCGAGTAGCATCTTTTTTGTATTCTTTAAGACGCGGGTTCAATTCCCTCTCTTGACTCGATATTTTTGTGGTTTCTTTCTACATTTCTGGATTTTTCTCATACTCGTTGAAATTTTACGTGGGGGTGCGAGATACTGATAATGGGAAAGCGAAACCATGCTTGCGATGTGCCATGGAGGGCAGATATCCTGGGTCCTAAGCATCTTACGTACCAGAGCCACAAACAAAGCTCAGCTCTCGTGTACCGACAATGCTCCTGCCTGATGTAGGTGCTCGCATGCGGTCCAATGTGTAGCAACTAGCAAACACCACTGTCCTGATCTTCATCGAAATGTACCGCGATGTCGCGGGAAAAGGGTCGTTTCACGAGTCACGTCAAAGAAGAAACCAGTAGTAGTGAAGAAACCCAATTTTCCTTTTCATTTGACTGCAAACCCTATTGTACAATCTTCTTCCGCAGTCAAAGCAGTCAAGCAAAGCAATCACAAGCCTCCTCGTCTGATGCCATCCGGCTACGCCTTCTGTTGTATCCCGTGCAACCACTGTCCCAAAGAAGAGGCAGATCCGCTGCTCGACAACGACCGGCACAGCTCGCTGCTGGATGTAAGAGCACTTGCACATCTGCCCAGAGAACAAGTGATGTCCGAGGAGAAGTCCCTAGACATGAGCCTTGGTGTTGTGCACGTCGTGAGCAAGCATAACCATCTGTACACATGTAAGTCAGTTTTCGGACGGAGAGTATTTGAAAGCAAAGTGGAAGATTCACATACCTCTTCTTCATGGACCTCGCTCATCTTCTTGTGAAGCTTTTCGACATCCTTGCATCCCTCGACAGTCTCCGGCGCGTACAGCCGCTTGTAGTTTTCTTCCGTGCATAGGGAACCGGGAAAAAGGTCTACTCAAAGTCAGTCGTCAGTCCTCTACCAACCTATACAACACTATCTCACGTACCATGAATCAACCCAGCGCAGTAGAAAACATCGTTGACCAGTTTGGCAACCAGGATAATGAGAGCGCCCTGCAAGAACAAGAAAATGGCAGTCGACGGATAGATGACATCGAGTCCAACGAGAATGCAGAAGACTCCTCCCACGATATCCCAGAAATGCATGGTTAGACGAAGCATCGGTGCTGACGGCAAGTTGAAGCTGTTCACCGTAGGTGCGAGGAACAGTGCAGCGCAGAAGCAGTCAATGACTAACATGATCAGGGTCGCAGTGTCGAAGTCGTCACTGATATTGAGGAAGGTAGTTATCATCAGAGATCCAATGAATGACCATGTGTTGGCTCGGACAGCCATGATCGTGAGATAGCGCCAGGTGCGGCTGCCCGGTTCGTCGAGTACGAGGCGGACGACCATTGCGAGGTAGCAGGCAATGGTCAGCACGCCGGCGGTGCTGAAGTGGAGCGGCTTGGCATCGGAAAGAAGCAGCTCCTTGAAAGACTGAGAGTCGGCCATTGTGAAGGCGATTGCGGTGTTCTTGGTGGAGTTGCGGACGCAGTTGGCTGATCCGGAGGGTGAGAACCGGAGTTGTTGTTTGTTCGAGCAGGGTCGGGAGGGCAGGAAGCGCAGCGGGCGGTGAGGGTCGTGTCGCGAGGCTAAATCCCCGAGCTTGTCTAGCTCCGCTGCTCGCTTAACTTCTGCCTCACCTGCAGAATCAGGCTCTGGAGACTTCAGGGATGCAAGGGTGGGCAAGAACTGTGAATCGAGTGAATCTAGGAGTTCGTTTGCCTGATGGTCAGAAGGAGATAGGGAGGTGGGACGAGCAAAGGAGGGGAAAGAGAAGAATGGGGTACGTTTTGCCATGTTGGGGGCGAGAAGAGGTGAAGGTGGTGGTGTCAGGAGGAGGAGGTGACTGGTATTGAGGAGTCGAGAGCTGATTTGACTGCTGCTATGTAGTGAAAGCTTCTGACTCCCTGTCAATTTTTCACTCCTCAGGTAGGCGAGCTATCTATGCATTGTCTGAACATGTTCCACTTCGGCTCCTCTGAGTCTGAGGATAGGAGATATTCATGACAATGGGATGAATACCTCATGATGACGAGCAAATATAATCCTTGCCATCGATGATACTTCCGAGCATTGAGAACACTCTTTGAGAGCTACCTATAAATTTTGGAGGAATTTGAAGAGTTCTTGTAGGTACTAGTGACAAAATGTGTCCTTCACTCTAGGTCAAGCATCCTAGAATGATCAACATGGGGATCAGGATCTGACTCGATGTCAAGGGAAACATTCACGCTCCGGGTGCTTCCAAAGACAGGGAGAGATTGCATGTTGCAGTTGGAGGAACGGTCCTTAAGGAGCTGAGAACACATGATGTCAGCTGTTTTGACTACACCTCACTGCCGTTAGATATAAGATATTGGTAATTTTCATGGATGTATCCCTGGAGATTCGCAGAGATAGGCTCAGAAACTATCACCCTGAATGTTAGGACCCTGCTTGAGAATGGATGATGGGGCTTGATGGCAGATTCACCAGAGGCGTCAGCTTCTTATACCGACTTTGACAGCGGCCAATTTGTTCGATTCGGGAAGCATGGTGGGAAGTGATGACGGACCAAACATCAAAGTTCAAAGGAAGTCCTCGACTTGCAGCATGGAGCACGGAACAGTGGGCATGATATGAGGATGTTTGACGTGAAGTTGATAAGAGTAGCATGGGCAAGGAATGACTGCTGATTGGAATTAAGAAGCTTGGGACGTGAGTAAGGGGATGTATAGCTACCGTTATCACATTGTCACAATAGCCAGTTGCTGCATATTTGGGGACTTGTTTGATGTTACTTGATGACTGTCATTTTTATCTAGTGAAGCAGCAGAGATGGCGGTCAAAGCTACTCTTTGACCTCATCAACAACTCCATCTTCTGAACTTCTCAAATAACCGTTACGTCTGTTCCCTGTCTTTCAATATGAGACCCAAGCATGCCAACCCGCCGAAACACCTGTATGTGCCTTCCTTGAGACTTTTTGATAACCCTGCTACGAACCATGTAACGCCGGGAGATGATGCAAAGAGGACGAATATGAGCAGGACGAATGCGAGTAGGACGAAGGCGAAGAGGACGAAGGCCCAAGAGCGGAAGAAGGAAGAACAAACGAGAGGAGGGCTTCAGAGATCGGCGTAAGAGTGTGAGGTGGGCTTGTTTGTTCGAGCGTAGCACGAAGCCGTGGAATTGCTTCAAGTCGTTTGGCTGAGGCTGAGCCAGATCGAGATTGTATTGTCCTTGAGCATTTCCCCGGCTGCAGTAATGTAGACAGCCCCTTAACGCTTCCCGTCCGTGACAACCTGAACACCTCTCCTCAGCGGCAAACCCGTTTGGCCGGATTGATGGGTGGAGCGGGCGCATCATTCTCGAGGAATCCCAAACGCCACTCTTCCGGGTCCTTGTATGGGTCCTTCTCATAGTACATCTCCTCTGTCAGAGTCATGTCGAGCTCCCAAGGGTAACTCTCCGGAGCATTCGCGTGCGATGCGTTGTGAAGAATCTGGTCAAAAACCAGCTGGCCACCTTTGGCAAAAATCTCAATCCACTCTTTTTGGTTATCAGGATTACCAAAGTCCTTGTTGGCGGCGTAGCAGTCGTTGAAGTCAAATCCGAAAGGACCCGCTAAACGTACAACATCTCGCATTGCCAGTCTGAGCTTTGATCCTTCCATTGACTTGTCATAGGCATACAAAGCGAGCTTGGGATCAATGCCTTCATGGAACGTGTCCTGTACGTACATACTTTGGCCGAGAAAGAGTGTCATGGCCGTGTTGCCGAACGCTGGAGATAAAAGCTTGTCACCCAGGACCCACAACTTGCATCCAGAGATGCCTTTTGCGCCGGTTTCATCAACAGTGCCGGTGTAGAGCCAACTGACAAAGGCTTGCATCTCAGCAGGGTCATCTTCTGGAAGCCTGATGACACCGGAAGCTGCCTCAGCGAACCCTCCGAACAAAGCTCCTTCAAAAAATCCGGAGTAAAACCCCAGAAGCACCTTGTGGCAAATAATTTGCTTCTCGTCCGGACTTACAAGTAGAGTTGCCATTGTGTAGGAGCGTCCTAGACTGAATGAGAGTATCAGCTAAGGATGTTCAGGTTCAATCTTCACAAGTGGTACCTACAGGACTCTGACTTCCTCAGCATGGATCTTCTTGCGGATCACCGTGGGGCATGCATCTGACATCACAGCTGGGGACGAACCGGCCGGAGAAGAACCGGCTGGGGACGAAGCTCGGGATGGAATTTCTCCATATCGCATGCTGTAAAACACCTTGCGGCAGCTCTTGCATGGGCAATGGAACTGCTTGAGAGCTGTCATAGCAGTGTGACGGTCGTGGATGTCGAGCTCGGGGTCTTCGCTGTCTGGTGAACCAGCAGCTTTGCGCTTCGTAGTAGGCATCTTCGGTTGAAAATGGACAGGAACTCAACGAAGAGCGGGCGATTGAGGAGGTGTTGGGGGTTCAGTTATGTTCGTCCGCGAGGTTCTCGAAGTGGAGACGGCGCAGAACGGATTGCGAGCGGTCTGTGAAACTGCAGAATCAGACAAGAATATGTTGGTGTGAGGTTGCCGGAAGTCGCAAAGAAGAACCGGAGCACACCAAGCTCGAGGTCTGTAGACCCGCACGTGCACTCACACGTGAGGCGCTAAGATTTATGGCGATGCACATACATTTTTATCAGGCCCGTGCTTTTGCGTCGCCTACTCGATAGGGAAAATGAAAAGAAGCAACCACTTTGGCTCAAGATTTTCAGTTCGATGCATTCTGGTAATGTAGTATTCAGGGCAGTCTTAGTGACACGGAGTAGAGAAGATAGATATATCCATATAGCTTTATTATCTACTCAACTTAGAGCGGTCGCACATCAAGAGTATGAAAAGGTCGAAAGGCAATGCATTAATGTATAGGGATAGAGAGGGTTAGTTAAGTTACAACGCCACATATATAGGAAAGAGCAACAGCCATCTGACTTTAGCCATACCATAGGACTCCCCGCCTGACAGCAGAAGCTCCCCTGCAACATTAGCTTGAAGCATAGAGCACGGGATAATGAGTACGATGCGTGACTCTTCTACCAAACGCAGAGGAGGATGTTTGGTATGAAATTTCCAGGAGTAGTACGCGGGAGAAGCGCCTGCTGATAGGTGAGACATTAGCTTAGGGTATAAATGTTAGGGGATATGTGAAGAGGTAAATTTAGCACGAGGTCAAATGGGTCTTATGCTTTGTATTTTGGACCTTATTCTACGGCACTTGCATTGGTTCAGGTAGTTGGCTTGACTCAATGTCGAATTTTTACGCTTTCCACTGGCTCTAGCACTGCTGTCTTTCCCCAATCTTTCCATGTGACGACCTTCAGCTGTGACGATCTTCATCTGCCGCTGTCGGAGCGGATGCCGGAGACGAGGGGGTGGATGCAGGAGGCGAGGGAGTCGATGCAGGAGACGAGAGATTGGATGGTTTGGACAAGGACGGCGGTTTGGTCTTCAAGATATATCTGTTATCGATTTGTTAGCAGATCATCCCTAAACAATGTTCGTCTGTAACGTAGAGGGGTTTACTGACCTTGAGCTCTTCAACATCGCTACCTTGTGTTTGAAGGCCAAAGCACGTACCCATAGGAGCCATCGACTTGCTGCTGAGGACGTCTGAACACTAGCGGCGGCGGATCCGTTTGGCTGGGTTGACTGGTGAAGTAGGCTTGTCACTTTCCAGTTCGCCAAGACGCCACTTCTTCGCGTCCTTCAAATCCTCTTTTTCGAGATACTTGTCCCTGTAACCAGACTCTTCCCAAGGATATGAAAACCTGTCTCTCCCGGTAATGGCTTCGTATTGTTTCCGGGCGTGTATCTGGTCAACCACGAACTCTCCACCCTCAGCAAAAAGCTCAGTCCATTCTTCTTCGTTTTCGAGAATGAACCCATCCTTCGGATTTGGATAACGCCGAGGATCCTCTTTGTGAAAGCTGGGTTGAAATGGGCCATCGAGATAAATGAGCCTCCTGATAAGTGCCCTGAGCTTGGATTCCTCTCTTGTCGTCTGATAGGCGTAAGTCGCTTCCTCGGGTAACAAAGCCCTCTCGTTTAGTCGGCCGCATAGTAAAGCCATGACTGCATTGGTGAAGCTTGGTGCTAACAACCTATCACCGAGAACCCATAGTTTGCTGCAAATGATACCATCTATTTCGCCGAGTGTACCAGAGTAGACCCAGCCCACGAAGGCTTGAATTTCTGTCGGATCTTCTTCAGAAAGCTTTACTGTACCAGAAGCCGTCTCGGCGAACGATCCGAATAAAGCCCCGTCAAAGAAACCAGAATAGAAGGCTAGTAATGCCTTGTGACATGGAATCTCCATTTCTCGTGGACCGACGAGCAATTTTGCAATGGATTGAGAACGTCCGAGTCTAATAAATATGTAAGCCGGCAATTTACTAACATACTATAAGAATAATACTTATAAGATTCGAACTTCGTGAGAATGGAGTTCCTGGAGGATCGATTGGGTGCATGCTCGTTGCTCCTGAGGCCATGAATTACACTCGCAATTCTCCTCGTATCTGCAGGCCTGGCAGACGCAATTTTCACGCGTCTCGTCCACGGCTTGATAACGCTCGAAGATGTTCACTGGGAGATCGTCACTAGACTCTGGCGGCGGCAGAGTAGCGGGTCGCTTCTCTTTGGACATTTTGAGAAGAGGCTGCTGAGCACGGGGTCGTGGCCTTCAAAAGTCGATGAGGCAGGTGTTGAAGTCAGGGGCAGGAAGGTGGAGCAGTTGCTCAGGCAGCGGAAGTGGTGATGCTTTGCACAAGGAGTTGGAGGGCACGAAAGTTTAATGGCCCACGCGTTTGTAGACGCGCCAAGATATATATATCAGGCCCGTGCGTCGCCTCACCGCCTACTCGATTAGATACAGAAAACCACTGCTTCAGCTCCAGATCTGCCGCGACGCTCCCTTTCTCGACCCGTTTTCGCAGCAAAGGAGTTAATAACAACTTGTTTTCCTTCGACCTCTGTTCGAGATACCACATCCCCGAATTTTTCATTCTAATTCTCAGCGACCATGGCCACAGCAACTGAAATCTCGCTCAACCAGGAATGCGAGGCAGCTTACGAGAGACTGGAAAATATGCATGACCACGGCAAGGAAGTTTCGACTCTGTAAGCCCTTCATACCTAATTGAGGACTTCGTAAACTGAGTACGCCCTCTTTCTTCCCGACCTCTTTCCGGGATAGAGCGGCGCAGTTTACGGGGTCCTCATCCACTCTCACGGGCCACTCGCTGACTTTTCTACAGACTTTTACGAGCTCCAAACACGCTTGTGCAGCTTATAGTTGGACAGTCGAAGACCAGAATAACTTGCCATAGAGCTCTGCTGGGCTTTTACTCCGATTTTTTCGAGAAAGCCTGCTTCGGGCCCTTCTCCGAAGGCTCTAGCGATACCATGCTGCTCCCTGAGGATAAGCCCGAAGACATCCATGCTTTTGTAACTTGGTGCTATACCGGGACCGTGAGTGACAGCGATATGATAAAAGATGACTTTCGTCTTTGGATCCTCGGAGATAAACTACTCGCTCCAGCATTCATGAACGCTGTGGCCTTTAGGCTTTGTGAAAACCTCAACTTCGAGCACGATAGTCTTTCGCCAGAATGCGCATTATACGTCTACCAGAATGTTCGGCGCGAATCCAATGCACATCTGTTCATGAAGGCTCTTGTCCGCGTGCAAGGCCCTTTCAGTAGCCGGTTCCCCGACGACAAGGAGGGTTAGGAGAGGGTACTCAGACAGGAGGATGCGATTGATATAGTTGTGGACCATATTGGCTACAGTGGCGACAACCAAATGAAGCCTTGGAATATACCAATGGATTGAATCGAAACCTTTCAAGTCAAATGTCCCACATACTGGAAACAGGGACTGCTCGAAAATGACAAGCCAGTCGACCCCCCGAACCCATGCAAGAGAGAGCATCCGACCGCCAGCGAGTTGGCCAAACCACCTCCAGCAAAACGACAGTGCTAAACGCCTAACGCCTTTTGCATCCTTCATCCTATGGCCTTGAGCTCTGGCGATTCTGGAAAGCCTAAAGGGAGACATCAGGACAAGGATATCTAAGACTCCGAGAACACACACCCGAGGAAGTTCAGGAAAATACGAAAGCCCAAGCTCTACACTTCCAGAACCCTGAACTCACAAATCTGGCCGACGGGAACCAAGCTTGACGACGATGACGACGACAAAAATCAGTCCTTCCAGATCCATTGCTTCCTCTTGTCATCGCCTCGACTTAGCTCCTTCCTCTCCCTCGGCCACCGACCTCTTCTAATTTCCCTGGGGCCTTAAGTCCAGGAGAAGCGGCCAGACTCCCACAACGTCCCGAGGACTCGTCCTCTACCAGCTTCGCCAGCACCCGTCCTCCGTCAGCTTCGCCAGCACCCGCCCTCCACCAACCCCATCTCTTTCGCCCTCGTCCGTTATTTCCGTCTCTGCTTTTGCTCCTCCAGCACGAAAAGCCAGAAATTACTGCTGGATTCTCCAGACCGACGTTTCTGAGCACTTGCTATCAACATACGTCAAGCTGAGAGCTGAGGTGAAATTTGGGTTGTCAAATGCGGGATGCCGCAGTACAGGGCAGGATGGAATTGGAGAGACAGCAAAGACGCGGATGCACCAGGTTTAGAAACCCAAGGAGGACGACTGCATATTAATGTACCTCCTAGCAAAACGAAAATGCGCATCTGACATTAACCAAAGTGAGAATGCCCGATGCGCCTGATTAGGGTCCATGAAATGCTCCCAAGTACTGTGGTTCAGAGCAAATAAGCAAGTGAAGTAATGAAGATCCAAAGTATCGGCTACAAACCAAATTTGATCAGGAGACTCAGATAGCCACGATGCAAACACGTTTCGTGTCATTATGTCTGCTCGATGGCTCCTGAAATTCCATCATCCAAACACGTGGCATTTCACTCAAACGAATCATCTACAGCAGAAAGTTTGAGCTTGGGGCGCATCCCCATCACGAGAGCATGAAAGTTTGGAAAAAAGTCTTGGGGCTTAACAAAACTTTCGATAACGCAATAGACAATTGTGATGACCGACCTGCTCTGTAACTTGTGACAGGGCTAGCTCATTCTTGGAAAGCCCCGGAAACTGAAAGAGGGTCGACATTTCAGGTTCGTTTTGACAAAGTGAGGGGTGGTGTTTCTACCTCTGCGTCCAAACTATAGTTGGTAGGCAACGAGGTACAGTGCCATGTAAATATACGGATGAGATCAGTGGGAAACACATCGCCACTCGCTCGGAATACTTGCAATTGCTTGGATATGTTCCAGATTACTGGGGATGTTCCAAATCACTTTGGATATTCCAAGTTACCTGTAATATTCCTATTTATTAGGAATATTCCTGGTCATTTGGAATATTTGTAAAAATGGGTGTGGGATCACTGAGGTGTGTTACACTACTGAATGGAGAGAAGGTCGCTAGCGCCAGAAGTTGAGGGCATAAGAGGTAGAGGAATATAGAAAATCCATAACATGGAACAAGTGGGCATGTATTTCAAAATGGTGGAAGTTAAATCATCAATTAGCATTCAGCTCACAACTGCTCCCATGGCTCTAATGGGTACGCCAAATCGGGAACTTAGATTTTTCCGGGTATACCAACATCCGTAGGCCAAGTTAGATTGTGGGGGTGACCGTGGGCATTTTTTTTTTTTTTTTTTCTTTCCTCTCTCGAGATGAACTGGCGCTCCGCGCTAAGCTTCGAAGCTAGCCCCTGAGGCAGCCACTCTTGGTGGCCCGTGCATCAGGGGTCAGGGGCGCCGTTCTTCAACAATATCCACAATTATCTGCAGATTGTACACCGTGTTCAGACTTTTTTCGTCCCACTGTCTGCGAGCACTTAAGAAGTCATCATGTTTCTGTGCTCAGAGGACAGAGCTGAGAAGTCTTTCATTGCCTGGAGTATCGAAGCCTTCTCTGCTGGGATTGTGCCCTTCCCTCCTCGCTGATTGTGCCTCTGATGGAAAAGGCTGGACGTGAAACGGCTCAGGTCCCTTCATGCCGAACGACGAGTGATTAGGATGGTGGAGACTGTCCGGAGGTCGAGGCGTCTGCGTTGCCATTCTCGAGGCCAGAACACAATCGCTTTGCCGGAGGTGAGTCTTGGTGGCTGTCGATCACTGGATGACGAGAACGTTTGCGCTTTGGGTCATTCTCGAGCTCACCGAATCGCCACGACTCGACAGGTTTGTTCTTGACAGTCTCCTTCCAGAGATCCGGTTTCGTATGTCCCCACCCATAGTTATATGGATCCCTGAATGCAACCTGCTCGACAGCGATCTCTGGGCACTCCAACAGCACCATTTTCCAGTCTTCAATCCTGGCTCTACCATCCGCGTCATACTCATTTTCCGCATCGTCTTCTGTGTCGCTGCCAGGAGCTTCAACCTCGTTACCCCAATTCTGGTGGAAAACGGAACTGAAAGGGCCTTCTGTGTGTATCTTGCTTCGCATGAATCGCCGGAGCTTGGAGCCTGGGATTGTATTGTCGTACACGTATTGTGCCACATCAGCCTGCACACAACCACCCAATGCGCAGAGCATAGGTATGGCATCGTTTGTAAACTTCGGTGCCAGATACTTGTCCCCCAGGATCCAGAGTCGGACGAGCATATCGATACCTTCTGGCGTAGGCGCACAATATTGTTTTCTGAGGCCTGTTTCGAAATCTCCTGTGTAGCACCACTGAACAAAAATCGTAATGTCCTCGGGGATGTCTTCGGGGAGCTCCATACTGTCTGAGTGACCCTCTAGGAACAGGCCGAAACATGCCTTGTCGAAGAAGTCGGAATAGTAGCCTAGGAGGGCTTTGTGGCATGTGATTGCTACTCTCGAAGGGCCGACAAGGAGCTTCATGAGCTGGTTTGGGGATCTTTTCAATCTTCAGATGATGTGTCAGTACCATGCATGGTTTGACTTGGTTTGCAGTTGAAAAGACGGTGGCAACTTACAGCGCGATGACTTCTGGACCATGCTTTGGATCTCGAATACCCCCGGGGGGTGGTGATTCCGCTCGCGACATTGTCGTCAATTCCGCTCTCGACATCATGGTCACCGCACTGCGAGATGTGTGAATCTCAGATCGAAGTTCGAACGGGTCGGTTGTTGTGAACAGCGCAAGGCGGCCGAGGTATCAGAGGGATTCGTAGTTTTTGGGTGAAGTCCAGTCGGCTGGTGAACAAATCAGAGGAAGTTCGTACGAGCAGTGGCTCCTGATCGTGCGGGCTAAGATGTGAGTTTAGCGTACTGCTATATATCTACGCTATTTCTTGAACAGTGACTTTGCCCTCCGTCATCTGGTTGATTCTCGGTCACCTAGTAGCGTCTGAGTCTCCCATTTACTCCAAGGTCTGCACTGCGCCATACCAGTTTCAAGTCTGAAGCTAGCAGAGCCGACGAGGTCACGAAGTGAACCTTTATTTAGGCTTTGCGAATCTGTATCGACTCCTCCTGGAAGACGGAACAGCAGAATCACCAGCAGACGCCTGCCTGCCCTGGCCCTCTGCCACAGTCCGAAACCGGTCAAACCGCTGAGCGAAATCATGTTTTGTCATCGAGACTGAGATCTGAGAAGAATCGACGATGACGGGGAGAGGATATGCACTTGTCATGTGCCATTCCTGTTTAACATGGGATTTTCCTGTGACCCTACCACTCGGGAATGGAAAAGGCCAAAGGGAGCCCGGGTTTCGACTCCTTATTTGCCAAAATAGTGGTTGGTGGAACTGGACGACCTAGCTAGACAGTTTGGAGTCCGACGCATGTAAGACTGTAAGCAGCTATTCATCGAAGGGTACTTTTCCTTTCTATATATTCGGCAGTTTTTCACTTGCGGCCAGAACACTACAGACTGATGCCAACTACCTCTTCACCACCACATAACCCAATCATCTGACGAAGCCGAGTCCAACTCACCAAGTGACATTCGGTTTAGCCTTAGCCCTTAACCAAATCCCGCCGTTGAGAAGTATTCGCAACGAAGCTGGTCGGAATTTCCACATAAAACAGCAGTCGTTATTATTGTCTTCGAAGATAAGGGTAGCCCAAAGGCAAAAAAGTGAATTATGAGTACTGGATTAGGAACACTTCATTCAGCCTTAGCCGGCCGTCTCCCTCGCCACTCCTTGCCTATGAGCCTCTCCATATCCATACAGCAAGTCCTCAAAAAGTATCTACAAGAATAAACCGCCAGCCCACCAACAACCCAGGTTCTCTAGCAGCGTGATTAATTCCCTCCTCTCATCTCCGTCATCCATTGTCCGCAAGGCCCGAAGTGTTCTTAACCTTCGTCTATAAAACACCGCACAGGTATCCTCCCCATGCATTTGCTACTTCAACAAAGTAAAAGAATGTTGCGTCCCCAATCAAAGACGTTTCGTAAACTTCGTGTACGCATCATGAAAAGAAACCCCTCGAATACCCCTCTTCGTTTTCCTCTTTTCTTTTCAACAATCCGGGACGCATTCCTTGATAGGACTCTCCCCCCCAGAGACCTCCTTTCGTATGCGGTGAGGGTATCAATTATCGATAATCAATAAGCCAAGGTATCAATTCCATTCCATCCAAAACCAAGGAGCTCAAAAACTCCAATCAAAATGCAGCATGAAGAAGAAAGCAATGCATTCGGAAATGTATGCCCTTTTTAGGGAAGCGGCTCTTGTGAGAAAGCTTCTCTGAGGTATTCGGTTTGGAGAATAGAGGAGAATTTCGAGTAGTTTTAAGGATTGGGCAGGGTGAGCTTAGACGAACAAAGCGAGGAAAGCGAAAGCTCCAACCAGCGCTGCGGTAGCTGGCTTTTCAACCTTCACAGCGGCCATGGCGGCGCTGGACGCGACTTGGCTGGGTGCTGCGCTGGTTGATGAGCCGCTGGCGCCGGAGGTACTTGTAGCGGATTCGGATGCGGATTCGGAAGCTATGGTTGTTGTGCTTAGGGTGGTGCTGTAGTTGGGAGATGCGGAGCTTGATGAGGGAGCAGGAGTTGCGGAACCTGACGAGGAGGGAACAGGAGCCTCGGAACTAGAGGCGACAGGGGCTACGGAGCTCGATGCCGAGGGAGCAGGAGTCTCGGCGATTGAGGAAGAGGGAGCAGGAGCTTCGGAACTTGAGGGGATAACGGTCTCGGTCGTTACGCTCGATATCTCGGACGAAGCTTCAACTGTTGACGTGGCAGGGCTTGGGGTTACCGTCGTCTCTGCTGTCGAAACTATGACGGCGGTGCTTGCAGGTGGAATAACCGTGGTTTCCGTGCTAACTGGGAGGACTGTGGTCTCTGAAGTGGACTCGACGATCGTCGTTTCGGGAATTGCTGATGTCACTTCAACAGTTGAGGGCAGGGCCACGCTAGTTTCTTGAATCACGCTGGTATCCGTGGTAGCTATGAATCCAGACGTTGTCGTGGCAGTCCGGAAGCTAGGGACTGTCGTAACTTCCGTGACATCCGTAGACGTAGTCTCTGGGAACAGCAGGGTCACTGTGGCCTTGGTAGTTGGCGGTTCAGTTGTTGAGAGGAGGGTAAAAGTCTCGGTTTCCGTGTATTCCTCACTAGTCGTTGCAGTTCTGAACGAGGGGATTGTCGTCACGTCGAGCGTTCCAACGCTGGTTTGCTCAGTGAAAATTAAAGTCGCAGTGGCCTTCGTGGTGGGAGGTTCAGTGGTTGACCAGATAGTGTAGGTACCGGTCTCTGTCTCCTCCTCACTAGTCGTTGCCGTCCTGAACGAGGGAATTGTCGTCACTTCAAGGGTTCCAACGCTCGTAGACTCCGTGAAAAGCAAGGTCACTGTGGCCTTTGTCGTCGGTGGCTCTGTAGTAGACCAGACAGTGTAGGTACCGGTCTCGGTCTCCTCCTCGCTGGTCGTGGCGGTACGGAATGACGGAATAGATGTGACGTCTGTAACAGGAACGGAAGTAGACTCTGTGAAAAGCAAGGTCACTGTTGCCTTGGTCGTTGGCGGTTCAGTGGTTGACCAGACAGTGTAGGTACCGGTCTCGGTCTCCTCCTCGCTGGTTGTGGCGGTCTTGAACGACGGAATAGTGGTGACCTCTGTGATAGGCGTGCTCGTTTCTTCAGTGAAAGTTAAAACCACTGTTGCCTTTGTCGTTGGAGGCTCGGTGGTTGACCAGACGGTGTAGGCTTCGGTAATTGTCTCCTCCTCACTTGTCGTGGCAGTACGGAATGATGGGATCGTGGTCACAACGGTCACAGGAGTGCTCGCGGTTTCAGTAAAAGTCAGAATGTCCGTCTCTTTCGTGGTCGGCGGCTCTGAGGTTGAAGTGACCGTATAGGCATTCGTGACGGTTACTAGACTTGTCTGGGTGACCTCGATCGTGATGTAGGACGAATCGCTGATTGTGGTGTAATAGGTAACAGGCAGAGTAGTGCTGGTGTAGACCTCCGTAGTTTCGTATTCCGTAAAATATGCGGTCGTGTACGCATAAATAGTAGTCGGCACGTGAGTTTCTATTGTCGAGGTCGAGTACGAAGTCTCAGTGATGGTCGAGCCATTGACGGTCTTGGTCTCGTAGACAGGGCATTCCGTGGTGTAAGTTGTGAACTATCATCGTTGAGATTAGCAGGGGTTCCGCAGTCTTCAGAGGTCAAGAAGACCAAATCCAAATAGCGCCTTCACTTGAGCGACGCATGGGCAAAATGAGTCCGCGTTCAGGGCCTCAGCTCTCTAGCCAGATCCAAGTGAGAACCATATAACCACTTGGGATATTCCTTTCGATGACTTGTTGTGTGCGCAACAATGAGAACTATCCCGAGGCAGCGAGACTCCCCAATTATTCAGGAAAGCTCCAGGCTATCTTAGTTGACCCCAATGATTCCAAGCTTCCCCATGTCGCAAACCAATTTCGACCGCAAGTCACACGCAGCAAACGGAGAATTGACGTACCACTTCCAGAGTAACGACCGTCGTAGCTGGTTGAGCTGTCTGCGTCACCTCAACGGTAGGAGAAACGGTCTCGATGACTTCTGAAGTTGTCGTGTAGGTGCTGGTATAGGTAGTTCCGTTGGTAGTCCTGGAGAGATATCAGCATCATGTCATTGCCTGCATTGAGATACCATATGAAGCGTCGCTGCCTCTTTTAATGCGATGCTGAGTCGCAAGATATCCCAGAGCCTCACAGTTCTCTTGGGTCTGTCTGCCAATTGGATTCGCCACGCACTTGACCACCTCCTAACACCATGGAGCCCTTCCGGAAGATGAACGTGGTGAACTTACTGGGTCTCAGTCACCGGACAGACCGTCGTATAGGTGGTGTAAACCACAGTAGTGACCTCCTCACTCGCCGTCGGACCAGGAACCTCAGTCGTACTCGTCTCAGTTGCCCATCTCTGATCCAACGCCCTCGCAGCCACCGTAGAGGCCAAGCCCAACAGCACCGCGCCAGCCTTCATCTTTTCAGTAATCGTCGAAGACTTGTCGAGGAACGGAGACGGCGGAGTAGCGACTCGACCTAAGGCTGTGTCGGAAAACAATGAAGCGAAGGTGAACCAAGTAACCAAAAGCGAAAGAGTTACTTGGGGGGTTTTAGGGAAGACAGGAGATTACGGTGGAGAGAGATGCAGAATGAGAAAGGGATTGCGTAAAAGGACGTGGGGAGGACAGGACGGAGAAAAAGCAGGATGGGTATGGAGCCGGATGAATATATGAGCAGGGAGGCAGGCTGTATGACTGGGAAGGAAGGAACGTATGGCCCCTCTGACGTCTTGCCGTCGGAGAGTGACTTACCGTATGTTTGGTTGAAGATGGATGCGGAGATAGCCACGGACCTCTTAGGGCAGGATGGATGGATATGCATGTCAAGTGGCAGAGGAGTCGTGATTTTCATGGAGCTCTCCCATTCGTCTTGTCGTCCTTGTCATCTGGGGTACATAGCCGAGTGACTGAAAATGACAGCGACACAGCGTGACAGCATTCGTAGAAACCCTCGAGTTGACACTGATGGCCCAAACGGGGCAAACCTCTGTCGATGCTCTTGATCCAGCCCGTCCCCAGAGAAAACACCATCAGCTCCAGGAAAAGTCAATTGGCACGTCCACGAAATGACGCCTGTCGTCGTCGCCTGGAACCACAATGCCTTCGATTGACGTAACAGACAGGGCTCCTCCCGAATTTCGGTGATTGAATTGCGATGATATCGATGATTGGGATATCTCGTGCCTCGGAGCATGCTCAACTGCGGAGGATCTGGCCAGCAAAGCTCTTGCCCCCCTGTCGGTGGCACCCGAGCGGGCCTATCACGTGGCCGCGTGGAGCGGAGCAAATCTTGGCTATGATGTCGTTGCGACCAGGGTTTGTTCAAGCTGCATCGCCTTTTTGCGAACCGCGACAACACAGCATCTCGATGCGACGTCTGGAAGTTCTGGCCACCCGCACCGAAAATTGAAGGGGCTGCGCAAATGAAGACACCCAGCCAGTGGCATTGAAGCGCAGCTTGTCAGCGAGAAGGTCGTACATAAACAGCTCGGAGTCGCCTTCCCTCCAATCCCCTTTGCCTGCCAACTTTTCGACCTCGGGGAGTCCAATGGCATGCGTTTGTCAATTGAATGCAGTGCTGTGATGGCGTTGCCTCGTATTTGCCATGTCTCCCCAGCTTCCTCAGTACGCCACATGGTGACAGCAGCTTCGCGTCGTTGGCGACCTGGTTGCTCATGCAGAGGAGAAAGGGCCTGCGGAACGCGACCACTTCCAGCCTCTTCTGAGGCCAACAGGGCACTGCATTTTGACAACATGACCTCTTGGAAGAGCAATTCCCCATCGGGCCATATTCCCGCTCTCGCCTCAGAGTCGCCTCAAAGATCGTCGTCTCTGCATTTGCCGTGCTGTTAATAGCATCTCCACATATACATACCTACATAATATTGCTATTATTATTCTCCTTCGCCTCCTCCCGCCACCTGCAAGTGCGGCACACCATCCGCTCTGTGCCAGCCTGGCAGACTAATGCGGGTCATTGAATGGGCCAGGACCTGCGTCATACCAAGAAGCTCGCAACCGACCCGGACCCTGTCTGTTGTTGATTGTGTTGTTGTCAGACCGTTTTTTTGACACGGCTGAACAGGTGGGAGAAGTACTAGTAGTCTGCCAGAGAGCCTCTGAGGGTTCAGAAAGTTCTGTCGGACTCAAAATACCGGAGGACTCTTAGGGCTAAAAGACCATTGGTCAAAGAGGTCTAAAAGTTCTTGTTTAAATCGGAAGGATTGGTTCGTGTAAGTTGACGGCTGACGCGACGTCGTCTTAAGCTACTCGGTTGAAAAGAAGCTTTTGGCGATGGTTTGATACGCGGGAAAGCCGCAACGTAAAACCAAGTTTACCGCAAGGATCCATGGAGCAGCTTTTCATCCCACCAGCCAGCTTCGACTCGAATGAATCTATTTCTTCAAGCAGCCTTGGTTTTTCTTCTCAGTCCATCTTGAAGTGAGGATTGGACCTAGCCGCCTAACAACTCTAAGTCATCTCGCCCAAACCTTCCTCCTCAAACTCCCGCTCCTCAATCATCATCACTATCACTCCCCTCACTCCACCCCTCCTCATAAGCCTCCCTAATCTCCCCCAACGAATTCCCCAACTGCTCCCTCTCCTCCATCCCCACCGCCCTCCCCACAATCTCCCTCAACTTCTTCAACCTCAAGCTGACTGACGTATCTGTCGACAGCGATGTATGAACTGCTACCGAAGGCGTCGTTCCCGAACTCGCTTGCGAGTAAATGTGGGGAAACGAATCGAGCAGCGGGAATGCCAGGGGTGTTCGCGTCCTATTGCGGGGGCACGGGAGTCAGCCAAATGCATAACATCTCCACAAATTGCGGAAATAATGAATAGAAATTTCTCCGCGCGGATTGATGACAGGGAGGGGAAGGAGACGTCATTTTGGTCGTCAAAAGGGTGTGCAACACAATGGCTGACATCCAACATAACTTTGGAAGAGAAAATAAGGCTGTCGGGGGCAACAAGGGAAGCAATATGAAAAACTGAAAAAAATGGAAGTAATAACCCACTTATGCGACAACGTAAGTTCCTGAGCCCTCCTCCTCGCCCGCTCATACCCCTCATCTTCCTCCCCATCTACATCCATTTCATCTCCCTCGCCATCAGCACCTCCTCGGAGACTTTCAATCTGGCCAAACACATGTGTGCGCTTCGCTGTTTTGCCATATCCATTCGCTCTACCATTTTCCTCGCCGCTTCCAGGGAAGAAATCAATATCTAGCGTCGTTGGCTCATCCTCTGCCATGTCTTCGCCATCTAAGTCCATTCGACTAGAGGCCATTCTGTGATCTCTTTGCTGGCCATGAGCAAGCCTCGCAGGCCGGTCGCCGTTCGTTTCGTAAGAAGGAGAGGATGAGGAAATGGACATTCGCAGTTTGGCGATATTTTGGTTGCCGTTGATGTTGAACGCTACGGCGAGTTCGTCGAGTGACTGCCGGTTTGCTTTGAGACGCGATGGCATGGTTGCTGATTCGAAGGCTGTTGAAAGAAGAGCTGAGGTGTGCCAGAGAGATGTGCGGTCCATGGTAACGTAGCTAGGAAGAGAAGCGGCTGAGGGAAGACTCATGGGGATGAATACCGATGCTTGGGGTGAGATTTCCGAGAGGGCTCGCGCGCTGTTGGAGAGTTTTATGAATTGCTTGTCCTTCACATCCCGTCAGCAATGACGGGTAGTAATCCAAAAGAGGGAATTTACCCGTGGAATGTTCTTGTCGTTGTCTTCTAGTCCCCAAACCCAAACCGCAACCTTCCCATACTCATCCCTAATCCTCTCCAAATACCTACTCGCAAAGCCTCCCCACGCATCATCCGTACTCGCCATCAATTGAATTCCTTGCATCTGATCTGCTTCTTCGGCAAAAGGTCGTAGATCGCGGTCCAGAAGATCGTGTTCTTTGTCTAGAGATGAGAAGAGTTCTTCTCCCATGGTCCATTTTTCGAAGGGCATGAGGGAGGAATGCAGGTCATACTCGTTCAGTTGAACAATTGACCTTGGATGGAAGTAAACTCGACTGAAATCCGACCAGTAGCGAACGGAGTCCGTGGTAAGCTGCGGTGGTGTGAGACCTTGGTCGAGGGATTGCACGTAGGCATTTTGGGGGATGACTGGTTGGCGTTGCACTACCGGCTGACCATTCCTGTTCAAAAGTCAGAATCTGGAACTGGACAAATGATTTCACAGGGGCAGTAAATCTGGTGTTTTGAAGCATGGGCAAATACCAGAGGTTCTGAGGCGTGTTGTCCTCTAGTTCATACAAGGCATTGATCTTTCTCAAAGAGCCGAAACCGCCTTTCAGATCGTAGATGACGGTTCGAGGCGTGAAGGTTTCGCTGCCGTCGGCGCCGATGCCGGGGCGGAAATGGATGTCGTGGTCTATGATGGGCTCTTCATCGGGTGCGTAGGTGAAGTAGGATTCCTGAGTTGGGAATTAGCAGAGCATTCGAGGCATGGCAGATTTGATGGGTTTGTACTTGGGTGTTCCAGAAGTGCGTGGCTAGGTAATTGGCCCGCTGGCCAAGCTGGACTGTGAGTATCTCGTGCATTCTGTATTGCAGTTGGTTTGGGATTTTTGATGGTTGCACAGAGATGATGCTCTCGTGAAGCCGGGATGGGTGGTGGGGGATCTGATTCTGGAGAACGCCTTCTTCACATGATTCAGTTGCGGGAGCAGGATCTAGCAAAACCCCTCAGAAGACAATATTTTGTAACAATTCTCGGTGGCTTTAAAACTAGTTTCCCTTTATTCCATGTAATATGAAACCTCCATCTTCACCTTTTCAACAAAAAATCGAAAACTCCTGGAAAGATTGGCGTGGGCATAGTGGTCCTGTAAGCTTAAATTTAGCGCGGGTTAAGCTCGGGAATCGCCCCGCGGGTGTGGCTAAATTGGGAATGATATCGCATGGCCGATAACCAAAATTCCCTCGCGCCACCACCAACCTTCATTCAACCTCTATCCTCCATTCGAGAATTTTAGAAAACAGCTCAGAGAAAAGCCATGTCGCTCCAGCAAGAACTCTCCTCGTGGATGACTCCCACAGCCGTCCCTGCCGCCACTCCACCAGCCGTCTCCTCATATGCGCCCTCTACAAAAGATGTCCCCTTTCCCAGGGAAGACCACAAACCCGTTGTCATCACCTTCCTGAGACACTGCGGCTGTCCTTGTGAGTAGAGGCTCTACTCAAGAACATCAGGACCATTCAAAGTACTTGAAGCTAACATACCCCTCCCAGTCGCCGAAAAAACCTTCCAACAACTCCGCAAATTCTCCAACAAATACCCCGACATCCATTTCATCGCCGTCTCGCACAGCGACTCCGCCGCCACCGACAAATGGCTCATCTCCGTCGGCGGCCAATGGGACGTGCAAGTGATCGTCGACCCCTCTCGCGAACTTTACGCCAAATGGGGTCTTGGCATCTCCTCCGCCTGGCACGTTCTGAACCCCTGGAGCATGTACAATGTGTACAAACTTGGCAAGAGTGAGGGCATTTGGAACAAGCCGACGGAGAGTGGGAATCGGTGGCAGAGCTCGGGGAGCTTTGCGGTGGATAGGGAGGGCGTGGTGCAGTGGAGTAGGCCGGCGAAGAGCGCGGATGACATTCCGGATTTTGCGGAGGCGGTTACGGCTGTGGGACTGGATTTGAAGAAGGATAAGAGGATGAGTAAGGCGGTGGATCCGAGGACGGATGGGTTTATCATTTAGTTTGCTGTGGGTTGGAGGCGGTTGTGGGTGAGGCGCGGGCTGTGTGTGAGTATGGCGTTTGGGCATTATTTGTGAGATGGTATCCCTGGTTTTATTCGTCACCGCTGGAGCCAATAGATTCCAGTTTTTTTCTCATATGAGCTTGAGAGTTTGTAGGACCACCAGTTTGGGCACTTGGGACTGTTTCCTTCGATTGTCCTTTTCTATCCTGCGTGCAAGGAAACTTAGCTTCCAGACTCCAGATGAGGCTTTTTCCATGAGCTTGCTGTTAGATACTACTCTAATTGCTTTCTGTCTCCTTTGCTACATGGAAGGTGTATCAGGACAGAGTGTCCTCGTAAACGTCTAGAGTTTTGTTGCACATCGATCTATACGCACGGGGTGAAGCTGGGGTCCGGGACGAGGGTCAGGTTGTTTTGTTGCACGTCGATATGTGCGGGCGAAGCTGCAGGAAGTAGAAGCTGCGGAGGGAGTAGAAGCTGTACTGCTGGAGCCTGGGAAGACGGGTAGGGCTATTTTGTTGCACATCGACGTGTCCGGATGAGGTAAAGCTGGGGCCCGGGAAGAGGGATAGACGGTTTTGTTGCACATCGATATGCCCGGACGGTTGAGGCTGGAGCAGAGGTGAACTCGTCGTTATGGGACACAAGGAAAACAGGAAAAGTGTTTTAGGACTCTAATGAAGGAGCTGAACTTCCCGATGTACAGTAAAACTCTTGTATTCAGGGGCCATCATCCCTCATTAGCTTGGACATCCACTGTTCCAAGCCCCTTTCTCCGGAAGCATGTTTTGATGAAGTAAAGATGTGCCTGATCCCGTGAAGGAGATGTGAGTTCGTTAGGAGAGAATCCGAGTCATTAGCTGTGTACTGTTCAAATCGTATCTCTTCTAGTGAGCCGATTAAGCAAGTCTATTATCCAAGACTAGAGTTCTTGCGGTCTCTAGGTCACGTGATTTACTCTATTCTCAACTCCGCCATCTTCAAATTCACAATCCCTCAATTCGGAGCCGGTCAATCCATGGTGAGAGCGGCTTTGGTTTGACAGGCCCAAGTTCAACGTCCTCGAACTAATTCCTTGCATCTTTCTAGAACAAAAAAGGGGTCAGGGGGGTGTGAGGTAGGCCAAAGAGGAGTTGGGTGGACGGTCGAAGCCCGGTCGATCTTCACAGAGGTGGAGTCTGAGATTTTCAAACAACTGGCTTGTGCACTGAGGAAGGTGTTCGGGTTTGCGAAGGGCTTTTGCGAATGTTGGCGAATGGCAAGGTTTATGACTGTGTTTTCGGCATGTCGCTATTCTCCAGTGTCGGGGGCGTGATTTCGCAGGAGCTTTTGTGCGATTGGAACTTGTTTCCGAGTGGTGAGGTTTTACGGAGTAGGGAATATCAATATCGTGATGTCTCTTGGACATCGTCCCACAATACCAATCGGCTTGATGTCACTTTTTTGGGCTCATGGTTTATACGAAAGCGTTTGAGTGTTTGGACTGCGTCGATATATAACTTGCTTCCGCTATCCCATGACAATTAGTTTTGCTGATTTCATGACGGCTTGACAGGAGCTTGCTATAGGAGCTGGGCAGAGCTAGTTTCTATATAGAGGGGACCTAAACTTTGGTGAGTAGATCGAGTTTCTGTAGTCTACAAGCTCACTCTGGAATTTGATATGATACACTTACAAAATGCTTCGACTTTCAGGCCTTGAGTTACCTTGAAATTATGGGGATTTGAGTGGGTTGAAAGCAGCTTTTGCTATACAATAATTGCTGAGTTGCTCCAAAACGTTCTTACCGTCCCACGGGCCACGAGCTTCTTTTTCTGTCATTTTATATTGCTTCTAATTTTCTTGATTATTGGGGGGAATTTTGCTTATCTAAATGTAGCCGAAACAGTTTACAGAAGTCATATCACATTCTGGCATTCACAGCTGTAGCGGCTTAGAGATTAGTAACCCCCTTCGCCTAGAAGCTAGCGCCTCGCTAGGCGGCTAGCGAGCGAAGCAGTGTGCTAGCGAAGCAGTGTCAATGGAAGGTTTATAATTCTACTAGCCCATCCCAAACCTCTCCCTTCTCCATCTCCCATCAACGACATACAACAACAGTACTTCCTCAAAAGCAACTTATCAACACCAATCTCAATCCACAGCGATTAAACATACAGCCATCTTCAGCTTCGTCGAAACACATCCTTTGACCTTTCGACCACAACATCTCCTCAGCGCAACAGCTGTCTCCATCTGGGCATCTGCCTATTGTTTCCCTGCAAGTCACCGCGCAGACTCCGATGATAGCAACAATGTCCAGCGAGAACGGCATCGAAGAATACCACAGATATGTCGAGGATCTTGAGCAACAGATTGAAACTCTCGAGCAACATGGTCTCGATGTACGCCAGCTGTAAGTCCAGTCTTTGCTATTCGCTTGGGATAGTTCCGAAAACAGCAATTTGGATTGTCCCAACTCATCCCATATTCTGCACGAAAATCCTGCTAACTTCTCTCGTTAGCATCCAACGATCTCCTACAAAGATGGCGCTCCCCATTGTCGGAGAGTCGAAAACCGAAATTCGTTGCCACAAGGCACTCCTGGGTTTTTACTCAGACTTCTTCGACCGACTTTGCTACGGCAGCTTCCTCGAGGGCCAGAGCAACAGCTTCGAACTCCCTGAGGATGATCCAGAAGGCATACAAGCTTTCGTCAACTGGTGTTACGACGGCTCGCTCTTCAGGACCTTTCATCACGGAAGCTCCGACATCGACAGCATGGAATTAGCCTTCAAACTGTGGATTCTGGCCGACAAGCTACTCTCAGCACAATTCGCACATGCTGCAATCGAGCAAGTGCGCAAGATCTGTGGTCCCGAAGGGAGCGTCTATCTTACGCCCAAGACCGCCGACTATGTGTACGCCAATGCGCCCGAACCGTCCGGTCCGTACAGATTCATGCGGGAGCTTATCTACCATGAAGGACCGTTCGGACAAGACCCTCCACCCGCTGACATCGAGGAAGAATGGAGGGCGTTCCTGAGGGAAAATGAGGACACTGGCGGCGAGATCATCGCAGACCAGATTGAATTCAGCGCAGAAGGTTTCTCTTGGAACAACTTGCATGATGCTCGATTTGTGGTGCGGTCAGATGCGAAGGACAGTTCGACATGGAGACGCGGAGAGCTGGAGAGCGATGATTGATGTCACTGTTGCATCTTTGAATTCATGACAGGGAAACCAATTACCCACCAGCTCCGAACATCAGCATCGTTCAAACAAGACATTTCTAGCAACTCGATGATTTCACGATTTTGGCACACTGCAAGCTCAGGAACTCGTCCAGAGCTGGGTTGGGATGGAAGATCCTGGTTGTGGGAAAAGCAGAAACTTAACAGCTCTTAGCTGGTGTTGGAAATCCCCAAGTTGGGAAACGGAGAAAACCAAAGAAAATTCTCGCAGTTAATGATCTTTTGTGATTCCTCCTAGCGTGTGATACCAGAATATGTTCACTGATCAAGTCTAGTTGCATATAAAGCTATCATCTGAGCAGTACAAGCCGGGTGACTAAAGAATTGATGACATTCATTCTGAGATCCCGCAAGTTCCTGCTCGTGACGAAGTAGATTTTGCTCTTTGCTTGCTTTGCTAGAATCACACACTTGATGGAAACTTATAGAGTATGGAAAACTGTATAGAAGATATCGTACCTCATGGAATTTCCCCGACCCCTGAATCTAGTCCTTGAAAGCCGCTGGTTATTTTAGAAAAAGCCCAAGATAGGTAGTCACGAGTGCGTTCTGCATCAAGTCACTGCATTATCGTCAAGTGTCGCCTGTAAATTTTGAAGCAATCTCAGGTCATTTGCTATTCTCTAAGCTATCGGGTGACTCGATCTGCAATAGACATTGCATGTGTCGCCGTCCAGTCTCATTTGCTGTGTCCACATTGTTTTTGACAGGGGTGGGTCGTCGGCATCTAGTGATCGTAAGCTAGATCGATCTCTTCCTTTTGGATGGATTGTCAGGGGCGACAGGGTAATCCTCCTCAAGCGCTCCCAGCTTCCAGCCTTTGGCGCACTTTTCAGTGACGAGCTCCATCCATTTTTCCGGGGTGTGTGAAGGCTCAATTTTAACACTCTTGCGAACCGTCGCATGGTATCCCACTTGATCCATCAAGATATCCATTCCTTCTCCTCCCTTGAGCAATTCTCTCCACGCGTCCTCGAAGGGGCCCCCGACCTCAAAGTATGGTCCGAAGGAGCCTACGAAGCGAATCAAAGACTTTATGAACAAGTGGATTTTGGAGCCGCGCCGGGCATTCTGGTAGACGTAAAGGGCGGCAGAGGGATCGAGAACTTCGTGTGCCGCAACGGTGCACACCAAGCGCACCACGGTGTTAGTGAACTCTGGCGCAAGCAGCATGTCTCCAAGAACCCAAAGTCTCAAGTATTCAATCAAGGTCGATTCTTCTTCCAGAACACCAGTGTAGCACCAGCGTACGAAGGCTCGGATTTGCGTGGGATCGTCTTCGGGAAGCTCAATCGCATCAAGTACCCGACCCTCGGCGAAAGCACCAAAGCAGGCTTTGCTGAAGAAAGCGCTGTAGAAGCCTAAGAGGGCTTTTGGGCAGTGGATGGAGGTCTTGGAGCTTCCGACGAGCAATTGTATGGTCGCATCTCCGGAGCGCTGGAGACTGTAGAAATGGAAGTCAGCAAACGGCCTATAGAGCTCGCATGGAGATAGAATGTTAAGAGAAGCTTACAGAGTGTTGACTTCCTGAGCATGCTTGCGCAGTTCCTCATTCGCGGTGTTCAATGCCATGGTTGTCGATGATAGAATCTTGTTATATCTTAGACGAACGTGTTTCAGCGGGGGTTGTAGCTCGGTCGTAGAGTAGAGCTCGATCGGAGATCAAAGATACAGAGCTATTGATGGTTGTTGAGGTAGCGCTCGAAGACCGAAGATGGAGAGTTTGTGATAGCGTTGAGGGAGTGCCCGCGCATCCAACCTTTGGACGGAGTGTGGATGAATTCGCTTGTCGTGAAATCTCACCGCTTGGGTCGACAGAAACACTTAGATATTTTTCGGTACACGGAATTCCGTCGATTTTCTCGGTTACTTCATTATTAGCGCCATATGTCTAAGCCCAAGGATTCTTAAATATTTCGGAATTACAAGGGATATATTAGCCGATAATCTATAGACCTCAGAAAACAGATTCCGGGGATGGGGAAATGTGAACGATTCCTTGAGGCACGCGGTCTCCTATACAGGTTCCTATACTCTAAAAGTCTCCCCCAAGTTTGTGATTTCAGAAAAGCACGCAAAAAGCAAAGTCTCCCTCGTCACGAGATCTGCAGTGCTTGATAATATTCTAAGTGCCCAGAGATATTCCAATTTCCAAATAATTTGGAAGTTTTCGAATAATCAAGAGTATTTCTAGCAATTACAAATACTCTCAAGTCGCGGCTGAGTGCACAAGAATTGTCACCACAAGCCTGCTTTCAATCGTCTCATTCACTTGAGCTGCTATGGGTTATTCAGTCACTCGTGTCTCGTAAAATATGTGGAGACGGATGAATATGCTTGATTGGGTAGAACTGCTTCCCGAAAAGGCTTCCAGGATCATGGCACATCGCCGTTTCTCTGTGATTTCACCCTTTAGCATAGCCTGTTCCTAGATACCTAAGCATCTGAATTACTTTCTGCGGCACCATCCTCCCATTCCGTAACCTTTGTCCCGCTTTCCATTGCGTGCTTTTGCTGAGACTGCCTGATGGCCAGAAATCGTGCCTTATCCGTCGAGAGATTTCCGTGGGTGTCAGGTAACGACTTTAGGATTGCCAATGTCCGTACCGTTCTGATCTTGACTTTTGAGGATAAACTCGAAGAACTTCAGCAGGAGTAGGACAGGCTTTTGCACATCTGCCATGACGAGAAGACAAAGGCCGACCGATCGGCTTTGTTGAAGATTCCGGAATCCGGGGTGTTGGCGATGGTTACGGACAACACGCTCAGTCGCGGCGAAGCCGTTGACTGGGGTTGAGTGGTGGCATCGGGGCATCGTTCTCGAGTTGACCGAGACGCCATTCCTTCGCGTTCGTCTTGTCATTCTCCTCCAGGTATTTCCCCTCGAATTCTTCATCATCCCAAGGATACGTGGTCCTCTCCTGGATAGTACGGTCCTTGTATTTGCCCTGAGCATGAACTTGGTCGATCACAAGCTGGCCACCTTCGCCGAACAGATCGCTCCATGCCACTTCGAGTTCGGGGGGTCAGGTCCAGTGGGCGATAACGACCCACCATCTCTGGATGACGGTAGTCGGGCCTGAATGGACCCTCCAAGTAGACCAGTCTTCTCATCAATTGATGGAGCTTCGATCCCTCTCGTACTTCGTCGTACACATAGGCTAACTCTTTGGGATCGAGGCCGTATCCATTCACTCTGGCCAGCACCATCATCGTCGCGGTATTCATGAAGCCGGTAGAAAGGAGTTTGTCTCCCAGGACCCAAAGCTTGGTTCCGGGGATGCCACCAATCTTCATGTCCACCGTACCAGTGTAACACCAAGTTACAAAGGCTTGGATCTCCGCTGGATTGTTTCGATTCTGACTCTGCAAAGTGTCCGTAGAGGGCTGCGTCGAAGAATGGGCTGTAGTATGCAAGCAGTGCCTTGTGGCACGTAACTTGTTGCTTGTCGGCGCCAACCAGGAGCTTCACGATCGAATAAGATCTGGTAAGCCTTCGATGATTAGCTGTAGCCCGGCTGTCTCAGCTAGGAAGGTTTGTTACTCACAAGGCTTGAACATCCGTAGCATGGGTATTCTGGCGAACCTGCAGGGAGCAGCCGGAGAGGCTGTCGACACCGTCGGGGATACAAGTCTTGGACCCCCTGCAGGTCTTTCAAGGATAGTCGTAGGAGAGGGGTTCCATTTCGAGGCGGCGATCATGGGAATTCGGAATGGGATCCAGTTGGTGCTGGTTGTTGGGACAGCCGGATAGGCAATCGACTGTTCTGCAGCCGTTCCGTAGGAGTTGCTCGAAGAGGCTGCGCCTTTCAGACAAAGACGGAAGCTGGCAAGCGATTATAGTGCTCAAGAGAAGAGCTGAGGCCAGCTTCCACACGGGTACTGGTTTTGGAACGGTGAAAGATCTGTTGTCGACAGGAGAATGATATGCAATTCAGCGAGAAATTTCCAAAATGAATTGAGGCAAGTCAGTAGCTAGTTACTACTCATTTTGATGATCTGAAGTCTTGAAGACGTGGAAAAGCAGGAATGATTTATTACATTTATATTGCTGCAAAAAGAATTACGTTTCGTGCCTTGGAAAAGTCCCCGTATTATTACATTCATTATACGTATGAAACGTCGAAAGCGGACGAGAAAGATTTGCCTTCGACTGCTTCGCGTCACCTCAAACACGTCCATCACTTTGAGATATCTTGATTTCGATCAGGTAGTATTTCATTGATCTCAAGTTGCTTCCCATCGTTCTAGCAGCCTGAATCATTCCCAGTGGCCGAGATATCAGAGAAGCTGAGATGCGATATGAATCTTCTCATCAACGACAGATACGCTTGGCCGGATTGACGGGTGGTGCAGGTGTGTCCCTTTCCAGCTCTCCGAGACGCCACGTCTTCGCATCTTTCTGACTCTCTTTCTCAAAGTACTGATCCGCATTGCTCGCCTCCCAAGGCCAGTCGCATTGTTCTTCCTCGGGGCTTGCTTGGTGATGTCCTCTGACGTCGAGTAGATCAACAAGAAGCTGACCTCCCTTCCGAAACAGCGTTTTCCATTTTTGGTCTCGATCATCCTGCTCGGAATCGGTTGGAGGGGTGGCGTCAGTCTTCCGAGGTGGTTGTTTGGGGCAGAGTGGACTCTCGAGGTAGAGAACCTTCTTGGCGAAAGCTGAGAGTTTCGAATCATTTCTTGAGTTGTTGTAGGCGTATTCCACATCCAGGAGACTGATCTCCCTTTCCATTAGAGAACCCATCACTAGGGTTATCGCCTCATTGGTGAACTTGGCGGCGAGTAACTTGTCTCCCAACACCCAAAGCCTGAAGCCACTAATCCCTTCTTTGCCCCAGTCAACCGAACCCGTATAGACCCAGGTGATGAATGCTTGAATCTCATCCGGGTCGTCTTCTGGCATCTCCACAATAGCCTTTTCTGCCTCTTTGAATGATCCAAAGAGAGCCGCATCGAAAAAGTCCGAGTAAAACGCCAGCAAAGCTTTATGGCAGGTGAGTTCTGTTTTGCTAGAACCCACTAGAAGCTTGGCGATTGCACCGGAGCGGCGAAGCCTATGATAGTTAAATGTTAGCAGGCATTGTTTGACCATTGGATGACGGGGAGACTCACAAGACTGGGACATCCTCTTCTACGTGATTCAGCTGATGTACATGGCTGGAGCATGGGTGCTGGCAAGGTTCTTCGTCGCAGCAAACCCCCAAGCAGCAGTCGCATGGACAATCGTATGCGCTCTCGGCATACCGCTTATAGCGGACACAGCCCTGCTCATAGCGGCTTAGCCCTTCCATTGTGATAGTCCGCTGGGGCAAAAAAAGGTCTTGTGAAGCAGGTGAATCTGGACGTGATGCAGCTCATATGGCTTTGCCTGCGTTGAAGAAATCAATACGAGGCAAGCTCTGGAGCGCAGAGCTGAGTTTCTTCTCTAGGCCTGTTTGTGATGTCTTGCCTAGGCCGTTGTGAAGGAAGAGGGAGAGGCGCATATGCAAGGCGGAAGTGGAAATAGGCCGTTGTGGTGTTGACTGTTAATGAGTGCGCTCGGCTTAGGCACCTCACACTTCACAGCCAGCTTCACGTTTTGGAAAATGGTGTCGCCTGCGGCACTAGCGCGAACCTTAAAATCAATAACATTGATTTTTTAGTCACCAGGTTTTTACTGCTAAGCCAGTAGCTTGATATGCAATTACAGTTAATCTCTAAATGATATTCACTATTCAGAATCACGCCACGAGGGGTCACGAAAGGCATTGACTGCGAGAATTTTCTTTGATTTCCTCGATCTCTCCACTTGTGATTCTATTTACCAGCCTCAAAGTGCCAAGTCCATCCTGCCGCGTTCCCAGACTTGTAGTGCGTCAAAGATGGGAATCATCAGCCCGCTAGCATTGCCTTTTTGGGAAGAGGCCAAGTGTCGGAGTTTGTTCCGTTGGAAGCTCTGGAGCTGGCGGGTGGTACCAGTCTCTTGCACGGGTTCGGGGGGGTGATAGAGGTATCGTGCTCCAGCTCGCCGAGTCTCCAGGTGGAACTGCTCTTGGCATCCGAAGCTACCATCCAGCGATCCATATCCTCCCAAGGCTCATCATCTTGTCCTAATTCCAAACCAATTTGGTCTGCAAACACTTCGCCTAGTTTGCCTTCGCGGGCATAGTCCATCCATTCTTTCTGAATTTTGGTGCCATCCTTAGGAGGAAAACTGCCAAAAGGGCCTTCGTGGTGCACCCATCCCTTCATAAACAGATGAGCTTCAGACTGGTACCGGGCATTGGCGTAGACGTATGCTGCACAGCTGGCCGTGAGAACATGGTGACGGGATGATATGCTATAGATCTTGCGAGCAATAGCGTTCATGAAGCTTGGGGCCAGGATTTTGTCTCCGAGAATCCATAGGCGGAAGGCACGCTCGACATCTGCTCCAGTGTAGGGATGTCGGCCAGACTCAGGGTCGAGGTCAGAGGGAAAGCTGTTTTCGATTGATCCTGTGTAGCACCAGCCGACAAAGGTTTTGATATCTTCTGGGTTGTCTTCAGGAAGCTTGATGACGTTGGTATGTCCTTCACGAAAGGGTCCATAGCAGGCTTTGTCGAAGAAATCTGAAAAGAATCCCAGAAGCGCTTTGTTGCAGCTAATCTTGATCTCCGAGTCTCCAACGATGAGCTCTGTCATTGTCTGTCCTGATCGGTTGAAGCTGAGCAGAGGAGTCAGCATCACCCTTGACAATGTGATCTTCGAGTACACTGTGACCATTCGAAAGACAAAGAAGCGTCGAACTTACAGGCTTAGCACATCTTTAGCATGTTTCCTAGAGCTTTCCAGCTCGCTTTCCAGCTCCTCAAGTTCAGTGTTTGACACGATTGCCCTGTTTGACATGGCTGCCCAGTACGGATCCTCTTCACAAAGCCCTGTGATGTTCCTGGCTGTTGGCCAGGGGTGGGTGCAGGCAGGGGGATGAGTGGATGTTCGAGGCGCAAGTCGAGATGGCTGACTGTGGTGTGGAGGAGAAGGCGCTGGGGGCTTGTGCCGTGATCGCAACCAGGCTCGAAACTGGGAAATGTATGGCATAGCGCAAACCTCTCTGATGATGTAGACAACGAAACGTTTCGGACGATCCTAAGCTGCGGAAGATGGGCCAGGTCTCCGAAGGGAGCCAATTCACAAGCGGTAGCGGACAAGCATGATACTACACCGCACGCACGTCGTCACTTTATGTGCCCTCGCTTAACGCAGAGGCGAGCTAGAAGCAAGCGCGGATATTAGAATTGGTATTCTTTCTTCGATCTTCCGGCCCCATTTTCACACTCAAACTGCAAACATCCAGACGCCTAGGCGTCTTGACGCTGCCTACAATGGCGGACCCTACGCCACCTCTGACTTGACTACGACTTTCACTACATGCAAGGTATTTCAGAGAGGCGATTCGATTTCGATCCGATTCTCCAGATTCAATTCAAGTTCCACCGACTGGCCCCAGTCCAGAGCATGCTGCGCAAGTCATGACATTGCACATGAAGGGAACTGAGCCGTCTCGAATCCAGCCGTTTCCACGAGAGTCACAATCAGCGAGGAGGAAACCAGGCCTGGAATACACAGAATACACGATGCAGCGGCTCTGTCTGATCTTCGCGGTTTTCGTGGCTTCATTTCATCTTGTCTCTTCTCGCAGAGAACCAGACAGAAGATGGAAAGAGGCCGCGCTACTCTAAGCAATACAACACTTCAGTTCTCAACTCTGAAGCGAAAAAATGCGATGACTTCTTGAGTGCTCGCAAATACAAATCGCGTCTGACCACTGACCTCTGACCATTGAGTGAAGGTATGAACCTACCTCGTTCCTATCAAATGCAGTTCGAACACCGAGAAAAGAAACGCAATCCCTCACGCGTGGAAACTAACAGAACTGAAATGCCGACCCCTTTTCCCAAGAACAAAGCCAGTCTCGCTGCAGAGTACGGGCAGCGCAGTTACCAAAATCATTTATGTATTATCAGAGTTTGCTCAAGTCTCACTGCCTTCTGCCGAACACTTGTGCTTTCATGATACTTTGTCGCCCCAAATTTCTGCTGTAAAGAATTCGTTGAGCGACGTGGCATGTTTTCAGAAACTCAGGGGTTTCGAGAAGGTCCAAGCGATACGAAACATGTTTGCATGCTACCTCTTTCTTCTAGCCCATCTTAGCTTGCGGCCAATATCTCCATAATCTAGTTCAATCTTGGTGATTAGAATCAAGTCAGGATCTTGTCTTGTCTTCCGTTCGAGGGTAAACGGTAGGACCGAGCTAAGGGTATGCAGAATTTATTCTTCTGACTGTGAGATGTGAATCTAGTGCAATCTAGAAGCTCTTGGAACTTTGATGCTACTACGGAGTTGAGGGTCATGAGGTATATGTGAGGCGCATGTCTGAACTTGGAAATGACACCCGTCTTAGTTCTGAACTCCTCGGAGTTTTCACGATCACTTCAGGTGCCTACAGTGATTTGGGAGGAATCTAATGATCCCGACCATCTCCGATATTTGTCATGAAAATTCGTTTGACGAGCTGTCTAGCTCTTGACTTTCCAGTAAATCCATGCATTTTTGAGACTTCTTCCGTTACTGATTTAAGCAGAAACCACCCCATGTCCTCACTCTTCATCCAATTCCCTATGGTCTTCGGATTCAGCCCAGTATTCCGCCTCATGTTGATCTCATTCTCATCCATGAGCCTCCAGTGGCAGCCCAGTTTACCCCCTTCAGCTTGGTCTCATTCTCTTCCTAGAGTCTTCCGATTCGGGCTGCTGAACAACGAAAGCATCGGAGAGCTTTTCGAGCTCGTCTTTTCGCCACTCCCGTGCTGAGCGAGGCTTCTCCTCGATGAAGTACTCAGTATGGATCCAATGGTCTGGGCAGTTCTCCTGGCAAATATTAACTATACTCTCAGTAATGCGAGGCAGTCCTTGCACGATCCCGGCTGCAAAATCTCCATGATCGCGTACCATCTGAAGCCAGTCCTCGTAGCTCTCAGTGACATGGGTATCCGTCTTGTCGGATAAGGAGTTGAGAATGGTGGTTGCGAGCACCCAATCCACTATGTAACTCCTAAGACCCGATGGGACTCCATCGACCGTGTTCGCGTAGGCGTATCTAGCGTGAGAAACCTTGACCTCGATATCATTCTTGGTGATAGCCTTGATCAAGTGAATAGCCTCGTTGCAGAATCTTGGCGATAGAATTTTGTCGCCTAGAACCCAGAGTTTGAAAGCAGGAAGTAGTTCGCCTGTAAGATCGAGCTTGCCAGTGTAGGCCCAGTTGACAAAAGCCTTGATCGTAGAGGGGTCGTCTTCGGGGAGCTCGATAATTCCGGTTTTTGACTCCTTAAAGCCAGAGAAAATTGCCTTGTCGAAGAAGTCAGAATAGAAACCGAGTAAGGCCTGGTGGCAAATGATTCGGTCCTTGTTGGGTCCAACCAGCAGAGTCGTCACTGCTTGGGATCGACCTAGCCTACTCAGCTGTCAACATTGGCAATTACAGTACCAAAGACTAGTGCTCACAGCTCAGTGACTTCAGTTCCATGGACGTTCGCAGATGTGTTTCGCAGGCCATTTGTCGCCCCATTTCTCCGTCGTTACAGGACTGACACGCGCATGGGTGTAGTTTTTCTCTGGCTGCTCGATTCGCTTGGACTATATCTAGTTTATTGTCCAATTTCCAATCTGATGTGAGGAAACCATTGGCGTCGTACATCCAGGGATAGTCGCGCATCGCGTCGTTTCTGGATCTATCCAGCTCGCGCATCAGTTCATCTCTGGATTTTTTTGAATTTGTCCATTGTGATCTTGTAGGGCGTGGTAGGAAGGTGACGAGGGCGAGATCTCAAGATCTGGAGTGACAGGTAGCCGACGTCCTTCACTGCTTGGCTGGTGCTCTTCTGTTGTAAAGTCTACAGCGGCCCCACGATGATTGGCGGGGTGAAGTTGACGAGGGAGAACAGAGGGCAGGGCCTTTGATGGTAGTCGTCGCTTTTGTGGCTTTGAAGGGCGGTTTTTAAGATCTGAAGCGAGAGGTACCTGTAGTCGATGTCCTTCAGGGCTTGGAAGTTGCTGCTCTGTTGTGAAGTTTGCAGAAGCCAGCGAGTATCGAGGGGATGAAGTTGACGAGGGAGAGGGGAGAGTAGGGCTTTTGATAATAGTTGTCGCTTCTGTCACTTTTGTGGGCAGATCTGAAGATCTGGAGCGACAGGTAGTCGATGTCCTTCAGGGCTTGGAAGGTGCTGCTCTGTTGTGGCGTTGGCAGCGGCTCAGCGAGGGTCGACGGGGTGGAGTTGAAGAGGGAGAAGGGAGAGCAGAGCTTTGGAATTGGGTGGCCGACGTCGTGCGTGTACTCTTGGCGCCCAGGTTCCCGTCACGTGCAAGGGAGTCGGGACGCAGTCGGGTGGTTTCAGCTTTAAGTGGTATCTGAAAACCCATCCAGATTGCTGGGAAGGACGAACTTGTTGGTTAATCTCCGCAGGCATCTGGATATTTAAAGCAACTCAGATGACCAGAAAAACAATCCAGATGATTGGTTTGAGGATGTACAATTATGAAGGGAGTAAGAATCCAAGGTCTGAAGTCGTTGAATTAGAGAGAGTTTCCTAACAATCTAAGGTAAGGAAATTCACTCACTAGAAATCATCAAGCTTCTCACACAGCAAAACAGTTCTTCGTCATCGGCGTCTGCGGTTTGCAGTGGGGTTGAAGTTCCTCTCTGCACGTGACGGCCACCGTCCCTTTCTAAAAAAACGAAAGCGACGACTCGGCGCTAATGAGGCTTCCTGCTCTCCCTTCTTTCGTCCTCCGCCAATTCGTGCGCCGCTGCAAGACGATACCAGAACATCACCACACAAGGTTTGAAGGTACACTGGCTGCGTACTTGCTAGTCCTGATCAGAGCCAGAACCTCGTCTTCAGCACGTCGTCGTCCTCACGTCGTCCTCACCACCTCGCCCTTACCACCTCGCCCTCACCACCTGCCTCTCGACCTGTGATCCTCACCTCATCCGGACACCATGGCATCAGGCGCCGAAAGCAGTGGAAGCTCCAAAACCGTGGTATATCCGTGCGTCTGCGACCTCTGTCTCTCAGACCTATCGCACGTTTCTTACGACGAGCTTCCTGATCCGCCTTGCGAGAAACATGAGCGAGCAGTCACGCATGGAGAACAGGTCGGCACACTGTAGGTCTTATCACCACCTAGCTCAAATGCTTCACTGTACTGACTACATTTACAAAAAAAAGGCTAGGTCGCTCCACTGCAATTGCTACCATCCTAGTGGGGCCGAAGAAACATCCAATCTACTGTCACAAAGCACTGCTCGCCTTTTACTCGGAATTCTTCGACAAAGCACTGTTTTCCGGGTTCGCTGAAGCCCAGACTGGTGTTATCAATCTGCCAGAAGACAGTCCCGAGGAAGTTCAGGTGTTTGTCAGCTGGGTGTATACGGGTCAGATCAAGTTCTGTGGTAGCTTCGCGCGTGCCATCTCCCTCTGGATTCTGGGAGACAAGCTTATGGCACCCGAACTTCACCAACGAAGCTATGCATTTCTTACTTGCCGCGTCTGACAAGGTCGATCTACTTCCCGCTGATGCGAAGTACGCCTACGACAGGTCAATCAAAGGATCAGAAATTCGCTGTCTCGTGCGAGATTGGGTGATCTCGAAGCCATTGAATCCTGACTACGTCTGGTACACAAAAGTCGGATCCAGGGCCCTGGTAGCGTTCAAAAAGATGTTGGCCGATTGCACCGACCTCGCAGTGGATATTGTAGCCGAAGCTCCATTTTTGGAGTACAAGATCCCGGTTGAAATGGCCAACTCTTGGTTGGGTCAATCTTATGAAGCTTATATGGTCAACGCAAGTGACTACAGCGCAGAAACGTGGCGTCAGGGTGAATTCGAGAACGACAAGGCTGCCCCGCGTCTTGTGGACAGCAGAAAGAGAGCAAGGATAGAGTGATGGTGAAAGTGGATGGGTGGTTCTGGCCACAAATGATGGGCTCTACCAACGAACGATCTGCTCAAATACACCAACATCCACCCAAGTTCTTGTCTCCCCGAACAACCCATCTCGCGGAAATATCTCAGAAGACCGAACTTCTTCTGCCACATGTTCCCACGGAAGGGGTCTGGCCTCGAACATGGTTTCTCAGAACTACAGTTCATAGGACAGACATTCTCGGAAATAGCAATCAAAGAGCATGCCACCACACAAGATCTGTCCCAATGCTCCAGAAACTCAAGACTAGTGACCTCTGCGTCTGTAACATGGCCTCCGTCCTCTCGATACGGCTTCGTTTCAAGCCGCAAATATGTTCCATGCGGCAAATTCTCATGAATGATCCAAGTGACTGAGAGTGATCGAAAAGATGCAAGCGATCAAAACGTTTGGAAACAATCCCCAAGTGATCATGAAGAACCCAAGTAATTGAGATGTCCCAACTCCAAGCAAGTAGGGAGCCAGTTGGCCACTAGCCAAGAGTGATTCAAGTGACCAGAGGATGATTTATATAGATGAAAAGAACTTAAGAAGACACCTCAACGTCACGCTTCGAGTAGAAGGAAGTAGTGTCTACCATAGGCGAGGAATTATGAGTTCTCAAATCTCTAATCTCAAGTTGTTATCTGCGAAAGTATTTTCAGGGTTCTCCTTTGGCCAGCTAAGTTTCCAGCCTCTGGGATGGAGACGTTGAGAACGAGTAAGGCTGCAAGTTGAAGGTGGGACAAGAAAGGGGTCATCCGGAATCAAGTAGATGGACGGCACCTTCTCCTGAGAGCCAGGGGCTTGGAGTGTGACAGTAGAGGATCTCAAGATGATATACAACTGAAGTCCTTTGAGACGATTCCAGAAGTACAAGCCACAACAATCATATCGAAAATAATATATAAAGGAGCGTCGACTTGCAGAACAAAACAGAGCAGCTCAGGGGCAAGTCATCCAGCTTGTCGTCCCTCGAGCTTCTGAGGCTGGCCAGCTCTAGGTTTGAGGCTCGCGGCGATAGGCAGGATTTAGCTTCGCGATAAGCACACGACAACGGGCGCGCTACACCCGAAATGTTGGTGGTGAATCTTCAAAGCGCGATGAAGATATTCGGCGGCTAAGATCGAGATAGAGCAGCAGAAGGGGAGAAATCAGACAGAGAAAATAGCGAGGCTGGCAATCAGGGCCCACATTTAATAGCATTCCCGTTTGCAATTGCGTCTTCCAACAGCGAAGCGCTCAGGCAGTCATCAGCGGGGTGCCGGTAGACGATACATCCAGCCTCGTCAGTTTTGGCAGATCTTTCATCACCACCGCGGAAGCTTCTAGAAGAGGAAGACCGAAAAGACAGGTCAAGGTGTCAGCACTCGGCCCCGAGCCTGTCACAGCGGGCAGGGGAGGGCCGAGATACAGCGAATGGAAAAACAGACAGCGGAATAAAATGCTGGCTGTTGGAGTAGATTTAACGGAGTGCAGCAGCGGCGTGACCAAGCTGCAGCAGTGAAGTATCCCCAGCGGCAGCACATGTGTGGGTTAAATGTAAACAAAAGTGCTGCCCTTATTTCCTCGCTGCACTTACACTCTCGTCCGCCAATTCCTCCTCCACCAGCTCTGCCTCGAGTCCGCAGCGTGTGTCTCAGTTCGCCAGCACACTGCGACGGCCCAACACCAGCCTGCCTTTCCAACACTGCGATATTATTCACAGAAGTTCGCAGCGCCTCCCAAGCCGAACCAGCAGACGGGCCCGTCGAAGAAGTGATTTCCTTCCAACCCCAGGTCCAAATACATAAGACAGCATCTCTTGTGCTGCTGTCTTGCGCAGTGCACTTTCTAGCCGCTTCCCTGTCCTTTCGGTGTGCGATCGCCGTACGCTGGGTGTCCCATGCTTTGGCACACACACAAATCCCGACCCAGCCTGCCACCACTACCCCAAGCCTCAGCCCTTAGCCTGAACGTGCGGCAAAGCGAACCTCAGGTCAAATGAACTTCTTCGCCTCCAAGTCCACCAAAAAGCACCCCTCCAAGAAATCCGACAACGCGCCGTCCACGCCCTCCGAGCCGGTGCCGCAGCGCTCGCCGACCAAGAAGCCGTCGTCAAAATCGAAAAAGAGCAAAGCGGGCGACTCCAATTCCCGCCCCGCCTCTGTCGCCAGCGCCCGCACCGTGCCCGGCAGATTTCCCTACGACTCCCACCCGCTCAACCAGGATCTCGAGCAGTTGCGACGCTACTCGGTGCCCAAAATGAGTTCGCCAACGCCCATGGAGGTCGACCAGGAGGCGTCAAACAGTGCGCCATCGTCACCTCCTCCGGCTGCGCCTGCCGAACCCACCGTCCCCGCTGCCTCTGCTACTACGAATGGCTCCAGCAAGAAGGTCAATGGCGAAGGCCCGGCTCCTCCTCCACACAAGTCGCAACCCACGAGCCCTGCTGAGCCGGCACCGCCCACGCCGGAGGATGCTGAGGCCTTCAAGGCTGCTGGCAACAAGCACTACAAGAACAAGGAGTGGAGGAAGGCTATCAATGAATACACCAAAGGTACTGTCCCATGATCGACATAATCTCCAGGCCTAGCTAACTGTTCGATCAGCCGTTGAGGCTCAGCCCACATCCGCCACCTATCTCAGCAACCGTGCTGCAGCTTTTATGGCCGCCGGACAGTTCAAGCAGGCTTTGGATGATTGCATCAGGGCAGATGAATTAGATCCCAACAATGCGAAAATCCTGCTGCGACTTGCCCGAATCTACACGAACCTGGGAAACCCTGAAATGGCTCTGAGCACATTCGACCGCATCCAGCCTGCTCCATCTGCCAAAGATGTGGCCCCTGCCAAGCAGATGCTACAGTACATTCGCAGCGCCGAGGACAGTTTGAAGAACAGCAGCTCCGGCTCCATGGCTCTTCATGCCCTTGATCAAGCGGAGAAAGGTCTGGGACTTGGCGCTCAGAAGCCTCGAAAGTGGCTCCTGATGCGGGGAGAGGCGAACTTGAAGATTGGCAACATCAACACTCTTGGTGAGGCACAGAACATTGCCATGACATTGCTCCGCAACAACAGTGCCGATCCTGAAGCCTTGGTCCTACGTGGTCGCGCTCTGTACTCACAGGGCGAGAACGAGAAGGCGATTCAACATTTCCAGCAAGCCGTGCGATGCGATCCAGACTACCGAGAAGCTGTCAAGTATTTGCGTATGGTGCAGAAGTTGGACAAGATGAAGGCAGATGGTAACCGGGAGTACAAGGCTGCAAGATGGCAGGCTGCTTACGACAAGTACACCGAAGCCCTGGAGATTGACCCCACCAACAAGGGCACAAACTCCAAGATCCTGCAAAACCGAGCACTGTGTCTGATCAAGCTCAAGAAATACAACGATGCCATTGCCGACTGCGAGAAAGCCATTTCCCTAGACCCCTCCTACACCAAGGCCAAGCGTACGAAAGCCAACGCACTGGGTCAATCTGGTGCCTGGGAAGCTGCAGTCAGAGAATGGAAGGCATTGCAAGAGGCCGACCCATCTGACGCCACTATTGCCAAGGAGATCCGAAATGCCGAGCTTGAACTCAAGAAGAGCCAGCGGAAAGACTACTACAAGATTCTTGGCGTGGAGAAGGATGCTTCGGAGGGCGAGATCAAGAAGGCTTACAGAAAGGCTGCTATCATTCACCACCCAGATAAGAACCCCGGTGATTCGGAGGCCGAGGCGCGCTTCAAGGACATCAGCGAGGCTTACGAGACCTTGAGCGATGACCAGTAAGTTTCCCATTCATCCTTTCAAGTGTTTTTTCAGTAAGTGAACTTTTGCTAACTCACCGTTCTTCTACAGAAAGCGCGAACGCTACGACTCCGGCGAAGACCTCATCGATCCCTCCGACATGTTCGGCGGCGGCGGAATGGGCGGCATGAGCGGCGGCATGGGCGGCATCGACCCCGAAGTCCTCTTCAACATGATGAACAACGGCGGCGGCGGCTTCTCGAGCTTTGGCGGCATGCCGGGTGGCGGTTCGCGACGAAGAGCTGCTCCGGGTGGATACTCGTCGTTTAACTTTTGACGCGAGGACGCTGAAGGCAATGGGGATGAAGGAAGCTTCAGCAGAAGTCGTGATAATATGGATGATGGGAATGAGGAGGATGCTGAAATGCCTGGTTGGTACAGGGGGTTGGGGATGGCTGTCATTTTTGTGGCTGTCTGCTTTCCCCTGGATATCGTGTTGCTTGCGCTCGCAGCGGGGGTAGTACTGCTCCTGCTGCTGAGTGGCTTGCGCACTACTAAGCCTAAGCTGAGCTGATTCCCAAAAAAAAATCAGTCCAGCAGGATCCCAGGTTCTCTTGGGAACGAAGTGTTTTCGCAGTCCCTGATCTCCTTGTTTAAGGAAATGGGTAGCATGGATGGAGCTGGACATGTTCACGAGCTTCGTTCAAGATACCTCTTTCCTTTCTTCTCTTGTTTCGCCGAAAACCTATGCATACGAGGTGGAAAAGCATGTTTGTACGAAATAGGTAGCTGCTGTGATGAAGATAGATCAAACCATGGAAGCCATTCAAGTGTGATGGCGTTATGAATTGTTTCTGTTTGTGGGTATTTGAGTTGTTTCTTGCACATGCTTCTGGTCTCTTGTCTTTACTAAAGGTCACACAGTCTCGTGTTACATATGATGTCTTGGATTACACTGCTTTGGAGTGGCTTCATGTTGCTTTAGCTCTGAAGTGGTCATGAGAGTTGGGGCTTCTGGCTTGTGAAGATCGAGAAGCTTGCTTACCGTCTGACGGTACTTACCCCTTTTGGGGAGATTTGTCATCTACACACACGTGTTTGTGGTGGGCATGGGTGAATAGACTGCCTTCTCCTCTAGGTGGACATAAATTATACTCATCCGTATCCTCCTCAAAACTTTCGAATTGCGACCTTCAGTGAATTGCCGTTTGCAGGACAGCAGCGAGCACTTCTGGGAGCTCTCTGCTGCCTTTCTTAGGTAGGTCTCTACGACACTGGACTTCTTGGCTATGGGTTAGCAGACACCTCCTTCTGTTGTTTCTGGGCTTTCGAGTTTACTTTGAATGGTAGGTACTTTTCCTCTGGGCGGGCGCCTTTCTTGCCGAAGCCTAACCAGTTCAAGAATGCTCTGAATATGTCCTTGCAAGAATGAGGAGACGGCTGTGTTTGAGCTGGGTTGAACTCTACAAATTACTAATGGAATGGTTGTGCTTGACTGCTTGGCAGGAACTTCAATCATCCAAGCTTACACGCTAACTGCCCAGGCGCAAGAGGACTTCAGAGGAACTCGTTTATACGGCAACCTCTCCATGTCTGCATATCTTCACCAACGACAGGATTAGGGTAGTGGAACCGGTGTGTTCCGCTTCCGAAGCTGTGTAAGAGGATTTCAAAATCTTGTCTTTACTGCAACGCCTCCACCTCTCCTCCCACGAAATTCAATCCTCCGCCTGCAGCTACGAGCCGCAGCAGAGTGGAGTTGGTAGGTTCTGCTTCACAGCCTCGCAAGAAGATCGCACTCTCGTGTCTGCAACAAGCGCTCCGCCTCTCCACCTCTCCACCTCTCCACCTCTCCACATACAACGAATTCACGAGTGCCGTAGCAGTGGAACCGGTCCGTTCTACTTCAGCGACTTTCACATCCATCAGGCACCAGTCTTGCTGTCCAGCGTAGAGCTCGAAGCAATGGAGTTGGATCAGATGAACCTCGATGGAGCTGAAGCAGAGAGAAATCGTCGCCCTACACCCTTTCATTTTCTGGATGACGCCACTACGATTACGAAGCTCCGCGACTTCCTGCGTGATATTCAGAAGCACTTGCGACCTGATCAACAAAATTGCATAGACAGAATTCTGACGCTGCTCACGGGTTCCGTCAACAATGACGATAGAGCAGAGGTGGCTGGTCTATTGGAAGGACTTAGGAAGCCCCTGCAAACTCTCAGAGACAAGATTGAAGACCTGCATACGCACATTACCAAGTCGTTGGACGCTCACCAGGGAATCCCGGGGCTGCATAACACGCGCATGGCACTCCAAATTGCAGAGAAAGACTGCAGTGCCCTGAAGGAAAGGCTGTCGAGTGGGGAGGTTGTAGATGCGATTATGGGCGTCAAACATCGTCAGATATCCCCGACACCTGCTTCAGGTCAAAGCCAGTCTGCTACCACTCCCTTCGGCACATCAGCCCTCAAAAGGCCTAGGCAATCTTCTCAAGTCCCACTTCCACTTCCCGACCTCGTGCTCAGAGAATCTGGATTGTGCAGCAAAGACGATATCAATTTTAATTACGAGGATTTCTGGCAAGAGTGCCTAAAAGCCGAGGGAAAACAGCCCAAACGTCATGGACGGATGTTTGCGCTGGTGCTCTCCTATGCCAGTCCGTCCACCATTTCCACAGTACTGCAGAATTTGGTACAACAAACCGATTTTGATTCTATTTCCGGTATTCAGGGACTCGTGGGGAGATTTTGGTATCTCGAACAGGGCGAGGATGATGCCAAACTCCATCATGCCATCCAGCTTCGATACCAGCATAGGCGTTGGTACAGTGGGAGGAAAAAGGTCTGAATACGGTCCACAGTCTCCGAATAATTGTAAATATTCCAAATAACCAGGAATATTCCCAACAACTTGGAATATCCCAAATTAATTGGGAGTTGGGATATTCTAAAGCACCTAGAATAGTCCTAGTTACTGGGAATATCCCTGATTATTTGGGATATTCGCAGTCCAGCGGAGACTGTAGGCCGTATTCAGACTTTTTTCCACCCACTGTATGAAGCTTCCCTTGTCGAAATCTCTCACTGGACCCAGAGCTATGCAAATCACTCAGAACGGGACTGGGCGAGGTCAAGGTTATGGAGCATATCAAGGACAAGCGAGCAGAGACTCTCTCAGTCGACTGCATCAGCTGCTCCTACCACTGACTAGACTGTGGTATCTATACTCTGAATCTTCCAATGCTGCCGCGGAGCTTATATCCTTGATTCTGCATCCTTCAAGGTAAGACTAGCTTTCCACCCCTAGTATCTAGTTCTAAAGACTCTCAGACCCTCGTCACCAACCCTTCGAATTCCTTTCCGCTGTCCGAACGATCGAATCAACTGCTGCAGCCGCCTAACCGGGTCACATCGAAGCGAATCATGGCATAGTACGTGCTGAATGAAAATCCTCTGCATTTGACCAAGCTGAAGGCCCGTTCCCAAAACCCAGAAGCCCACAACCCCGACAAGAACTTTCGATCGTTGCTCCAGGTCAGAACATAAATCTCGAATTCATCATTCCTCGAGGTAAGCCGCAGCCTTCAACTTTGATATCTGATACTAATATCGGGCAGCAGCCTCCCGGCCTTTGAACCCCAGGACTCGGAATTCTTTCCCCCGCTGCCAGAATTTCAGCCGTTTCTCCAGGTCAGGGCGCGGAGCTTGAATTTGAACTCGAAATCTCAATCTGGAAGGTAGGACTCTGATTCTCAGCTTTGATACCAAGTGCTAAACCATTTTTGTGGTTTCCCCACTTAACTATTCGTAGTGTCGCTGTGGTTGGCTGTTCGGGTCTCTGGCAGAACCAGTGCTGTTGACTTAGGCGGTTAGGCCCGGATCGGGGCGGTCCTTGATCTGCGCTTGTTCCCGAATTCGAACTCAACTCTCAAGATTAGCCGCCGTCATTCCACAGCCGCTGCCTGGTAACTGGAGGAGCCCAAGGAAGAGAGACCCAGCTATTGTGTTGGTGTTTTGAGTCTTGCGTCCTGCATCAGCGTCTCCAAGCCACGGGGGTAACGAGGGAGCCTGGGAGCAGACAAAAGATCTGAAGTATAAGTACATAGGTTTGCTCATTGCCCTGTCTCTCGATCAGCACAATTCAAGTCCATTCTACACTCTTACACCAAGAGCATACACACTCCTCACCTCATACTTTCATCATTCTGTTTCGTAATCTTTCTTCTCCTATCATCCTCCCGAAGTCTTTGCAAACACTCATCATGTCAAGTACATGCTCAGCCTCCCTCGAGATGTCACTCAAGGACATCAGTGTGCTCTTCACATCTTTCGATATGTCAGCGTCTCTTTCCCCAACCGACTCAATTCCCTCTCCTACCCAGAGCGAACTCGAGCACATGTCGTCGCGCGCAGCCCAGATCTGCCTCGCCGATAGTCTCTCGGAAATCCAGACTCCCTTCAAGGCATACGTGACGACAGGAGCTCAGAATGCTGCCCCTGAGCAGATGACTCCTGGAGGCAAGCAGCACACGGAATTCGAAGAATTCAAGAGGTTCGAGCAGTTCGAGCAGTTCGAACGGTTCGAACGAATTGAAGAATCAAACTCACTGAGAATTGAGGTGGACCAAGCCGCCTTAATACCTCCTCCACTGCGAACACCTACACGATCGCCGCTTACGCCCCCTGAAACCCCGAGACTGCATGCTCCTACAGCATCAAAGATCAGCAACACTCTTCCGTCTCAACCACCAACCATAGCTCTTCCATTTCTTCCAGCGAACCAGCCGCATCTACGGGCGCCATCCCCGTCACTGAGTCATAGACGCTCTCCCAGCCCATCCCAGCTTGCACGCCCACCACTCGTCTTCGAACGTGAATTCCATGGCCAGACTTACATCTCGGCCCACGTTTCACGCCTCCAACATGGCATATACAGTTCCTTCTCTCCAAATGCTTCATCACCGGCCCTCTACGCAACACTCGTAGCGATCAAGTTCACACTCCATGCCGAATCACCCCACAGCCACCGCTTCGAAAGCGCAACCATCACCGTCTCCGCAACCTCGCACACTCCCAACGACCCTGTCGAATCTCCTATTGATCCAAACCTTCTGCCACAGGGAACGACTGGAAACATAGGAGGTAAGATGGTCCCACTGAAGGTTATGAGGTACGCGCCACATCAACTGTATAGCCAAGGTTCGACTGAGACGCAGAAGCAAAGTTTCGCTCTCGGAGCAACTCTAGGTACGAACAGTGCGCTACCATTACAAGCAACAGTTGCGCCGAAGCAAAGCTGGGAGACCGACAAGGTTGTAGGAGATTGTTTGCAGATCACCGGAAGCACAAGAAGCGTCGAATTTGATGACGAAAGTGTCAGCGTTCTGGACGGAAAGGAAAGGCCGCAGAGCTGCTCATTTTTCGAAGAACTTACCGCATTTGAGGGCAGAAAAAGAGGCCGTGGTTGGTGTTCCATGGACAGAGACGTGCCCTGTGAGAAGCTATCACTTCTTGGGCGCCTTGAACGCTCGATTTCGAGATCAAGATCGAGGTCCCGCAAGGTTATGAAGGAAGATGCGCAGCTTTGCTGGACGCTGGAGGAGAATCGTCAGCAGAAATCAGGCCTGCCGAGCGAATTGACATTTGCTTTCTTGCTCAAGCGCACCCCTGTGGAGAAAGTGGGGACGGAGGAGATGGATGAATATGCTACGTTCGCGGCGCCGCTGAGACTGGGTGTGAATGTGAAGCCGGTGATCAGTGACGCGATCGATGCGCCGGTTGGGTGGGATGACAGTAGCAGAGAGACGGTTGTTGGAAAGGGGGCGGGTGTGGGTTTCGATGGTGGGGTTGAGGTGTTCGATTTTGGCACATGGGATGAGGTGGGAGAGTTGGTCGAAAATTTGGTGGAAGTCCCAGGGGAGATAGTATCCGCTGCTGTGAGTGTTGCCCTCGTCGAGTCGCCTTGTCATGCTATGAGCACTGCTGATCGAAGGACAGAAACCCGAGCCATCTGGTGGAAAGCAGTAAACCCTAGTTTCCGAAACATGTAGGTGTCTGGAGCTTGGCAGATACTCAGATTGCTCCCAGGACCTCGGGTATCCGTTCAAGTACACAGCTGTAGTCTGTCATGAGGTCGCATCTCTTGGAATGACCGTTGTGTTGGAGTTTGGGGTTTGGAGTTTGTTGCTTGACCTGCCTGTACTCCTGGTTACTATTTTGGATTTGCTTGCGTGCTATAAAGTCAGCTCCAGCTTTCATTCTCAATCAATAGTACCAGCGGTGCTCTTCTTTTCTTCCCCGGACCCTGATTCATGACAAAGGTCATGCGCCTTTCGAGTAGATCTCGCAGAGATTCGTGACTTCCGTAGCAGTAAAGCCATCCAGTTTGCAGTCTGCGATTGCAAGTTAAAGTCAGGGCCGCAGGGCGGATGTTGTGAAGAGCAGTGAAAAGCGTGGATATTCGTTCCAGAGTTGAGCGTTTTTGGGCAGGAGAAGGAAAGGAGGATGAAAGCCGGAGCCTGGAAGAATTGTTAATTCAGGCAATGCGCACGGACCGGCGGGGTATCCGTGTACCGCGCTAAGAATACCAAGACTTTTCCATGGTTGCACAAATGCTGGTTCGCGACGACGGCTTAGCAAGGTACCTAACCTATCACAGCTTCCCACTTGACATTAAATTCAGCAAATATTATTGCAGTCCGGGTGACGCTACTAGGCGGCTAGCTCTCAATCTGCAAGATGTAGAGCCAAAAATTGGAAACCGTGGATACTGATATCTGTCTGCTATTGTCATTCAGAAAAATCCAGATAGCATACTTCTTTGGAATAAAGTACGCCCCAGATTCTTAGAAATACAGATTCATTTGTTTCATTCATTCTAGAACTCCCAAGTTCTTGCCTTTGCCGCTGCTAGAACAGATGGCCGTTAGTTCCCTTTATTCCCTTGAGCAACTGACAAATGATCGGGAGTGAGATATTACCTGCTAGCCGACCACGGTCTTGCTGGCCGACCGTGTTTCGGGACCGACGGTACTGCCACCTCTTTCGACCCGTAGAAATACTTTGCATCGCTAAGAAACGTCCGACGCAATATTCAAAATGAACATAAAACCTCGTCGAGCCCAAATTTTTCTCCTTCCCACTTCCCGACATTCTGTGACCTCTTCCGAGAAACCTTTCTTGCAATACCACGACGAGTTTCAGACAAAAAAGCTTCTTGACATCACTCAATCTTGTCTTCTCGACATACTTCATTGCTTCCTCGTCACGAACATGCCTCGATCTCGATCTTCTACCTACGCCATGTCGGCACACAACTCACCAGCCACTGGCACCCACCCCAGTGTTATCTCTGCTTCCGAGACGCCTCAAGACGTCGATGATTCCGAGTATGTCGGTGACGGAATGATCGACAACTTGTCCCCGGCTGGGATCCTGATGTCCAGCACTCCTATCTTCGAACGTCGAGACATCGTCATCCCAGCCCCCAAGTGCCTCTCGCCGGCTGGGCTCCTCATGTCCTACAATCCTATCTACGAGTATCAAGATGACATCGAAGATCAAGATACCGACATGGAGGATCCCGAGTACCTTTCCCCAGAGCCGCGTATCTTAGAAGGGAAACACCAATCCGCCGACAAGGATGCTCTCTTGGAGCTCTTCAGCCAGTCAACGTCAAACACGCACACCGACGTCCTCCCAATGTCCTGCACTCCTATCTTCAAGGATCAAGATACCGGCCTCCCAAACTCCGAGGACCTCTCTTCAGCGTCACGCATCGTTGAAGAGAAACCCCTCTCCGCCGACAAGGACGCGCTCTTGCAGCTCTTCGGCCTGCCAAAGTCAAACCCACCCACCAACCCCCTCCCAGCGCCGGTACAAGCCAGATGGGAGGAATCTCGATCGAGATACTTTCCCTACGTCGAAAAGGCTATGTCGCTCTCCAACTGGCGATTCGGCCCATTCGTCTACCCAAAAGTGTCCATCACGAGCAAAACTGGTCAAGCATCAGTCGAGGAAATACGTAAGTTACTATCACTCAGCAAGTCATGGACCGCCGAACAGGTCATCGCATACACCCGCGAACATGAACATGCCATTTCCCGCCTCGTCAACCCGGACGCTACATCCTACAGCATCCAATACAGCAAGATGAAGAAGTTGATAGCTGGGGAGCTCAACACGAGGCGCTACCAGAGGATCCGTGACTCGAAACTGCTTTGGTTCGCAAAGGGAGCCTACACTTGGTGCGTAGGAAGCTTGAACTTGGAGGGACTGCCGACCCTTGCACCTCGCCCCCAGTTCAAGCCCGCTCCTATCGATAGGCGCCGGTTCAGCGCATGCGGTATTGTGCCTGCAGACTATTGCAGCGAGGAGGTTGCGGCGGAGCGACAGTTCAAACGTGAGAGGATTGCGGCGGAGCGTGAGTGGATGCGTATGAACCGCAGGATATACAAAGGTCCACGCGGGCCCTCGAATCTCTATCACTGGCATGTGTATAAGAACAAGAAGCCTGCGGAGACCAAGGAAAAGTCGTGGATGGACAGATTCTTTGGCGATCACGAGTTTGATTGTGAGTGAGTGGTGGAAGCGGTGGAGGACGAGGAAGCGGTAGAGGGAGTGGAAAATGCCGAGGGCGAGGCGGAGAAGGAGGACGGTGCGGTGGATGGCGTGACGGAGGCGTGTGTGGTGACTACTACTGGCTGTGAGGTGGACGAGGTGGATTCGAGCAAGATTGATTTGACCGCGATGTTGGATGCGGCATTCCCCGATGACGATGACTGGATGGATTAGGGGACTGTGGTTGGTGGTGGTTTGGAGTTGGGACAGAGAGAAAGAAGGGACACTAGGCGTTGGCTGGTGGCGTCAACATCGACTGGGAGTCTGGATATTTTGGCACGTCGTCGTCGTTCATCAGGTACTAAAATCTAATCTGATTGATCGTATGCGCACGGATCTACTCCACGCGACACACGCCGCGCCAAGAATATAAGTGCACACTAAGATTTCTTCCACGGTTGCACAAATCTTGGCTCGCAACGACTACAACTTTGCCAATTAACTTGAAGTTTCAGCACATTAATATTTTGACAATGTAAACGGCCCAATTGCGTTAGGCAATTGACATCGAGCCAAGTAATTGAATACACGGATAGTAATATTTGTTGATTACTTGGTTACTGGGTGATGCTAAGAAAACACCCACGCCCACCCTAATTCCGAAAATTAGTGTGTCCTAGCGTGGTCTGAAGCTCCTAGTATAGCAGTGGGAATTCTTTCCTGGGTTATGTCAATCCAAGTGGCCAATTGGATATCCTAGAAAAATTAGTCAAATGACACCAACCACATGTGCGAGTATATTGATTGCTTTGGAATAGCCTCAGGTATTTGTCTCTCATTCGGTTACAACTCTGAATGACCATCCCAAAACAATCCATTATTCTTTGCTGAGAACGTACAGAAAACCACGCTAGGATACATTAATTTACCGCACAAGTACCCACACACACCATTCTATTATCCACGCACAACATGCCTAATATCTCATACAAGTGACACCAAAACAACCATCCGGGATGTTTGGGGCATAATAGTATCTTTCCCGTCGTTTAGCAGGCACCTCCCCTCGAAGTCCCTCCCCGCGCAAGCTCTGAGGGACCCCTCCACTCGGGGCCCTCCTCGCTAACCTCGGAAGCGCTGAAATCACATCTCTGCTTGCCCTGCCGGGAGCAACAGCAGTACTGAGCGCGAGAGTAGTAGCAGTGCTGAGCGTGAGGGCAATAACATTGCTGAGCGCAAGGCTAACCTTAATGTTCAACGACAGGGCGAGCGAGGGTGGCTTTTTGATTGGCTTAAAAATGTAAAAGCCGGACATACAGGGCATGGCATGTGTGGATAAAAGAATGGTATGTGTGGATATGTGGATCCAAAAAACCGAAAACATAGTTCCCTGGTACAAATGTTCGGGTGAGAGGTCAGAGTCAGAGTGCTAGCCAACCGGGTTTGAGAAACCAGCGGTATGGCCGGCCACCTCTGTCGACGGCTGACGCTAGCGAACGGCACTAATAAAAAGCTCAGCGGAGGCTTTATCGCAATTTCGAAATAAAATATATTCCGCCGAGCGCACCTCTTCCTTCTTCCCACTTCCATTCAAATTCCTTGATCCACCCACAGCGTCTTTGACACAAAGCGTGAAACTGCATCAAGCATCTTCGACCTCAGAAAGACATCGACAATCTCCACATTCTCCTGAGAACTCGCCCCATCCAACACCAGTCTCTATTGACAATCTCGCTTTCACCTTCGCCATGGCCGTAATGCTTAATCATCTCCGCAATCACGAGATCATTCTGGAGCCCCGCGAGCTTCTGTACCGCCCCACCAAAGTCTCCATTGCCTTCAACATCCCTGTGTTTGGTATTGACGACGAGATGTCTCTTCTTCTCCGAAACACCGCCAAGATGGTCTGCTACCCGAGTAGATGCTCCAGCTCGACTATCATGACCACAACCGTCACATGCACCGATATCACCCTGCGCGATGCCCACGTCAACGTCCTTCCAATTGCCAAAAGCCTCCCAGCCACTGGCGCCTCCACCAGTCTTGCTCTCTTCTCCGCCGCCAATGAGGCCAATATGGACAACGACACAGAAAGCCTGCTGAGTTCCGATGGCGACTCAGCAGCCACTGGCCACCACACCGGTGTTACCACCTCACTCATCGACGCAATATCCGATGCCGTTGAGTCTCAGATTCCCGACAACCATTCATCAAGCCATGAGAAGGAGAAGTGCTCGTTTCCCGCACCACAAGAGAAGACCGCATCCCACGACAAGGAAATCCTTCTAGAGCTTCTCGGTCTCCCCAAGTCAAGCAAAGAGATCGAAACATCCGCCGCCCCCGTCGACACGATCCCGGTACCCCAAGAGCAAGAATTGTGGAAGGAAGACGACCGATCCACGACTGGTGCAGAACAATTCGACGGTCTTGTCAACTGGCGTTTGCCCCAATCCGCTTCGCCGCAGAAACTCCATCACGAATCTGAAGAGGGCAAGAAATGTGTGGAAGAACTCCGCACCCTTTTGTCGCTTGACAAGTCCTGGAGCCCATGCGAAATTATGGCATATATTCGCGACCACGCCCTGGAAATCTCCTGGTTCGTCAACCCGGATGCCGCCTCCCATGGCATTTGTTGCCAGAATGACAAGTATTTTCAGAGCATTTATTGGAGGATGCGTGACTCGGAGAAGCTTCGAAAAGCCAAGGCGTCGTTCGTGTGGTCCTATGGAAGTCTGAGTACCGAAGACATGTTTTGGCCGCCCCCTCCAACTCCGTTTCAGCCTGCGCCCGTCGACGAGCGCGATTTCACCGCGTGTGGAATCGTGGATGCTGATTATTGTCGTTTGGCGACTCTCCACCTGCGGCTTTCTCCCCTCTACTCGTCCTCGGTGTATGCCGACGTTGAGGAGTCTGCTGATACGGAAGAGAGTTCAGAGGTAGATGGGGCGTTCGTAGGGAGCTTCGGCGGCAAGAGTACAGAACAGTGGATGGCGACGTCCGTGGTGGCTGAGAAGGTTGTGGAGGAAGTGGAAAAGGACATGGTTAAGATGGAGGGAGGAATGGAGCATGTTGGAGCATGGGCGGAAGATGCGAACAAGGTTGATCTTGACGCGATGTTGGATGAGTTGTTCCCTGATAACGACGACTGGATGGAATAGGGAGTTGTGAGGTCGGGATGTGGCATTGCTAATTCAAACGGAAAAGGAAGAGGATCGGGAGTTGTGAGGCTGGCAATTGGGGTTGGTAGCTTGGACGGAAAAGCAGGAGGATCGGGAGTTGTGAGGTTGGGATTTGGGATTGGTGACGCTGACGGGAAAGGAGGAGGATCGGGATTTCTTTGGGACGAAAACGCTCATGGGTTTGGTTTTGGAGTTGGCTCTGATCTGGGTTTTGCACAGCGATGGCGCAACGTGCATCTAGAAATACCCTGCGTTCATCTCAGCTTGGATGGAAGCAATAGAGAAATACCTCGGAACCAGGAACAACGCATCCATGACTAGTAATTGTGAATCTGCTCGTTAACTGAAAAAGGAATTCGGTATCCTGAACTTGTGAACTGTGATTGTACCCACCGACATACAGCTAGGCGACAAAAGTCTGACCCCCCCTTCAATAATTAGAAATATCCTCAACGATTGGAAGTATCCCCAATGGTTGAGAACATTCTCGGCGTTTGGGGAGGATTCTCAATGGCTGGGAATATTCCCAGTGATTAGGAGTATCCTCGATGATTGGAAAAATCCCCAGTAATGAAGGATATCCCCAGTGATTAAGGATATCCCCAAAGCCTAAGAATACCCTCGAAGATTAGGAATATTCAATAGATAGCTGACTCCTGCCACGCGTTTGGATTCGGGAAGGAAGTGCAGAGTTTTGTCTCGCATTTTCCGGTCCACGGGGACACATTCAGGTCATCTCCTTCTTTTCGTCACATGACCATCCAGAGTCCCCTGTTTCGAGGTCATCTTCCGCTTACTGCCAGTCTTGTCGCCTCCTTTATTGTCTCCCCCATCCTCAGCCGCTCCGCCTTGGTCTTCCTCTTCGCCGCCCTGTTCGTCGATCGCATTCCCAGTTTCCCGTCCCGGCTCATCGCCCGGTGGTCCCAAAAGCTTCCGCCACTCCCCACTCTTAACCTTCTCATCATCCCCATACAATCCCACTGCATACGCCTCCTTCATCCCCGCCAAACAAACATCTCTTCTCTCCGAAAAGTCAAACATCGGTTTCGGAAATACCATCAAGCCACTCCCCGAATCTTTCTCCACATCCCCATCCACCACCCCCTTTGTGTTCTTCCCCTCACCCCTCAACACCACCCCCGCCCTCTTCTGATCCAGCACCGGCGCCTTCCACGGTTCATAGATATATTTCTTATCCATCGCCCCCAATTCAGGCACATACCTCCTAATCAACTTCCCCTCCGGATCCCACTTCTTCCCAAACGCAACCGGGCTATACACACGGTAGAACATCGCAAAGAACGCCGTACAACTCAGCCATTGCCAATTCCCCACATTACAAGCCTCCTCATGATCAATAAGCCACTCTTCAAAAACCTCCTTACCCCTCTCCCAAGAAACATAACACCCGCCTCTTGTTAGAAAATATGCTACCATGTGGCGGCCTAAATGATGCATCCATCCCTCTTGTCGAAGCTGACGCATCAACGCGTCGATAAACGGAAAGCCCGTTTTGCCGAATTTCCAGCGTTGGAACCATTCTTCTGCTTGTGCATCATCGATTTCATACGGGCGCACGGCAGTAGTCCCTGAGTCTGTAGGCTGCGAAGCACTTTGATTCGTGGTGGGCAAATGCCAGTTGATAAACCGACAATGGCTATTCCCCACCGTAGTCGAGAAAACGTGCCCAAGCGCCGCTTGCGCAGCAAAATACATATCGCGAAACAGCAGCTGTCCTATTAAACTAGTAGGCGGTTTTGTTGGTTTCTCGGCGCCTTTGTACTTGTCGACTACGTCTCGCACATCCCAGTAGAATCTGCGGATGCTGAGAGAGCCGAAGTGGAGATGGGGGGAGAGGAGAGTGGTGCTTTGGGGTGCGAAATCTGTGGGTGCTGTGGCGGGCTTGGAGAATGTGGCAGTGTATTTTTGGTTTGCGATGATGTTTGAGAGGTTTTGTAGGGCGAGGGTTTCTCCTCCGCGGTGGGGGGTGGTTGCGGCTGGCATGCCGAGTTCGGAGAGTGTTGGACAGGCAAAATCGTTCTGGGGGCCGGCGGTGCCTACGCGATAACTTTGGTCATTCCCATCTCTGTGGACCTCGTTCAAGTCTGGCTTGTTCTCGGGAAGCTCTTGCTCAATGCCTGAAATGTCCGTAGGTCCTGGATCTGGCAGCTTACTGGGGGCTGAAATCGGACGAGGAACCTCTCCGATCTTCTCGCCCGCGTGCTCAAGTTGAGTGATGCTCATCGTTGGCTTGTTTCCATTCTTCCTGACAATCGCATCGGAGTCCCACAGGGTGCGGCCTGAAACGACAATGACCTCGATATTAGCTTTCTTGGCCAAGGCGATGATCTCACTGTCTCGATCGCGCGCATAGGGGTCAGTATCTTTTTCGAAAACTAGATGTGTTGGCTTCCATTGCCTGAACAGTTTTGGGAAGAGTGTTTGTGGCGCTTCCCGCAGGACGTGGAGCTTTTGCTTGGGATTTATCTTGGCCAGAGATTCGGAGACGTCGTTCTGGCAATCAATGCTGTGAGATATTAGCATTAGGGCAATGTGGAACAACACAGTTGAAGAAGACTTGAAGGAGAATTCCAAATGACTGGGAACAATCCAAGTGATTAAGTAAGACCCCATAGTGACGGGGAAAACTCCGAGTACGGAGTAACTGGGGAAGCTCTGAGTAGCCGGAAGAAGTCCAAGTAATTGAGAGACCTCCGAACAAATGAAAGACCTCCGAGTGACTACCCAAATTCCAAGTAATTGAAAAAACCCCAAGTGACAGGGAAGACTTTAAGTAACTGAAAACTCTAAAGATATGAGAATACTGCAAACGATTGAAAATCGTCCAAGAATTTGAAGAATCCAAGAACATTGTGCTCACAGAAATTGAAATCGATTGACCCCCACACGTGCTCGATAAACATAATGCGGATCCCAAGTCCAAATCGGCCACAGACACTCAGGATCCAGGTCTAATGCTGCTTTCAGGGCTGGAGAGTCGTGAAGTCGTAAATCGGTGCGAAACCAATAAATTACTCTTGGTTTGCTCATTGTGATGAGCCTTTTTGAGTGTTGTCAAGGTTGTCGTGCAGTTCAATAGATAGAGCACGTATCCAGCGATTTGGTTCTTTGTTGTCCCTGAGCTCTACGGCGTTTTGGCGTTCAGGAACTTTGCCGTTTTGGGATCGATGATGTCGACATTCCAGGAATGTCAAAAGCGGTGGTTCGAAAGAAAGTTTATCGGCGATCTGGCGTACCTTGCAGTTTGCAGCTCTAGATCCCGTTAACGCTCTCCCAATCATTCGAGATGTGGTGAGAAGCCTCATTCGTCGCCTGGGAGTGTCAAAGAGAGACTTGCAGATGCTAAGCTCGATGCGTTTCTCAAGACGTGCTCGGGAGAGCTAGAAAATCAACAGCAATGGTATTAAAAGGTCTTTCGCTCCCCGCTAAATTACAAGAAACTCGTCAACTCATTGTAGCAAGCAGCTATCCCTCCCCGAGTTGCGATCAGCAGATCTCCACGCTCACTAGTAAACGTAAGGAATCATCCTGTAAGGAACCAACTCCCGATACTTCTCCCAATCCTTCCCATACTTCCTGATACACTTCTCCTCATCCCTCATCTCGCGATGAATCAGCAAAATGGCAAAGTAAATCACATAGAAATACGTAATCGCCATTCCCCATCCTCTCGCCTCAGCCTGCTCAACCACAGTCCCAGCAGCATTATGCTTGATCACATAGCCCGCAATGCCGGTAGGCAAGCAGTAAGACCATGCCATAATCCAATCACCGGTGTAGTTGATGTGTCTTGCAACTCCCCACCAGCCAGACGTCAATAGCTTGCTCCCGCTCCTCGTTTCCATGTACTCGAGATGCGAAACGGCAGGATCGTCGGGGTTGGTTCGGAAGCGGTTCTTCTCGTTGTTGGCGCTGCGGAAGATGTAGTATCCTACTCCTAGAACGCCCAAGACACCAAGCGTGCCCAGAACACCTAGTTCTACGGGGAAGACGGCGAGGTAGCGTGCTTGGAGGGAGTAGATGAATGGCACCCAGACTAAGTCTCCGAAGGCAAGCATGAATCCGAAGCCGTCGGTGGTAATGTCCATGGTCGTCAAAATTGCGCTTTCCATCCAGTATGAATCGAGCACATACAGGGTTTGGAATGCAGTAATGAGAACGATACTGTCCGTCACGTAGCCGTATGTCTTGTACTGATGCGCCACGAAGGCAAAGTCCAGGAGTATCCAGCCGAGAAGTCCGGGGCGGAGTTCGCAGAAAGCTTTGATGTCGACTTCACCGATCAAAGGAATTGTAACGCGGGGGTTCAGTTCACGGCCGATGAACCAATCGTACAGCATGTTGCCCGTGTGGCCGCCTGCTGCTAGTTCTCGCTTTTCGGTGTTTCCGGGCTTGACACTGAAGCTGCGGATGTAGACGAAGGTGGCGAGGGCGTAGGAGATGATCATGTTGGCAGTCAGGATCTGGAGGTAGTTATCCCACATGAAAGTCCATAGCGGAAAATCGGCGCCCTGGGCTGCAGTACCAGCCAGAACGGCGACGAGAATGGTGATGGAGGAGTTCCATGCTGTTGACTTCGTTTTAATATAGATCACATTGAAAGCGTCATAGGTGTAACATACTGTTAAGTCGGTACCTCAGCTTTCCTCCGGATGCAAGCTCAACTCCACTCGTCTGTTCTGCGGGCAAGACTCTGTACAGAATCAAGCTCAGGGCATAGTAAGCAAGCACGGCGACGGTAACGTTGAAGCTGACGAGACCGCTGATGCCAGACTTGGGCCAAGCAATTTCCTGCTTCAGCTTCTTCAGCGTCAAGGTTGAGGGCGACAGGACCGAGGGGACCGGGCATCCTGCAATATCGTTGCAGAGAAAGGTCGTAAGGTAGCAGACAACGGGCAGGCCAAAGGAGACTCCGAATGCACCGAGGCTGTTCGAAGATATTGTTAGCATAGTCTCTTGGTCGTTCGTAGTATTGAACTTACGGCCCTCCAAACTCGTAGCCATGCTGTTCAGCATTCTTTTTGGGTGCCATCGCGGGTCGAAAGCTACGCGTTTCTACGCGTTTTTTGGCCAAGGGAGAAGACGAGTCGATTATCGTGGTGTTGGATGAACTGTTGGTGGAAGCTCAGACCATTCCTTGAGCTCTCGGAAGCTTTCACACCCGTCAACAGGGGCCTTGATGATGAGCTGAAGCCTTGGCAGATCTCGCTTTCGCTCCCAGTAATGCTAAATTTAATTGGCCGGCTAGCTGCGGCCCCTGGCAGCCCCCGATCCCCGCTAAGGCAGCCGCGCTCACCCATTACTAGTACTATTGTCACATCGCGCTTTCGTGGCCCGTTTATTCATCCACCTTTGCGACTCCCATTGTCTCGACAACACGAATCCCACGAACCGACGATCCAAAGCGGCGACCGTGTTTTGTGCCTCCCCTCGAATCCCACGAACCGACGATCCAAAGCGGCGACCGTGTTTTGTGCCTCCCCTCGAATCCAGCGCCACGAAGGCGCTCTGTTCTACCGGGCGCTACGGAATCAAGGCAAAACACCACAACCAGCCATGCGTTTCTCGATATTGCTGGGCCTGGCAGCCCTCTGCCATCTCAGCGCTGCCGCCGACGAGAAGCCCCCAAAACCATGCACCGCCGTGTCTCCCAATACCGGCGCCTTTTTCGATCTGTCGTCGGTGGCGCTGAAGCCATTGGCTCCTGGAAAGACGCCTGGGAAGAAAGACAAGACTGAGAGTTGGCATGCGAGAGGCTTCGACTATGGCCACAACTTCACCCTGAATATCTGCGAGCCGGTAATGGAGGATATCAAGGATGTTGTTGGAGTGAAGGACGAGCTCTGGCAGAACGTATCCGCATACTACACTCAAGACGAAAAGATATATTCAATTGGGTCCGTCCGCTCCCCCGACTCACCCAAATCGCATCCCATCATCTCTAGTCCAAAGATCCAATACGAATCCACAAAGTGTACAAATAGACTAACAGAAATCTGCAAAGCCAACAAAACTCCGAACCCATCTTCCGCGGCCGCAAGCTCGTCTTAAACTATACTGACGGCTCTCCCTGCGGCGACGACGACAAACGCCGCAAGTCGAGTCTCATCTCTTTTCACTGCGAGAAAGACACTCTCGCCGCGCCCCTAACCGCCTCATTCGTGGGCACGTCGCCCGACCAATGTACATATTTCTTCGAAGCGCGTTCCCAAGCCGCGTGCGCCTCTACCGCCCCCGCCCCCGACACCACCCTCGGTCCCGGCGGCGTATTCGGCGTAATCGTTTTGATCGCCATAATCGTATACTTCGTCGGCGGCGTGGTATACAACCGCTCTGTCGTAAATGCGCGCGGCTGGCGGCAACTGCCAAACTATGGCATGTGGGCTGGCATTGGGGGTTTTATTAAGGTAGGCAGAGATCTGTGTTTGTTCTGTTTTCGCAGAGTGAGTGTGCTGTGTGGTAAGAGAAGAGTGAGGGGGGTGAGGGAGAGGGATGGGCTGTTGCCGGTTATGGAACCGAAAATGAAGGGGAGGTTTGCGAGATCGCATCCGTCGAAGTCGCCGTATGGGACGAGACCGCCATGAGTTTTGATATGCGGAATACGAAATGGTCGCGTTATATATGGGCTGGGCATTTTGATTTGGAAAAGGGGCAGCAAGCATGGCAAGCAGGCGTTTTGAAAAAGGCACATCATTTTTGGTTTTTTGTCGATAAGCACTCACTCACACATCCCCCCTTTTTGCACATACATTTCACCAAATTTGGGACTTTCGCTACTGGGTCTTCAGGATAGAATCAATACGGCGGCATCTATGTACACATACACCTAGCTAGCATCGCGCATGGCACGGAAAAGATAGACAAACAACATTCGCTTTCCTTCGTCTCCCCATCCGTACCGCATCTACAAGTGATCACAACATCTGCTAACAACTGGCAATAGGATATGTTTATCATCGCCACATCCTCATGCGCGCGTTTCCTGCCTAGCCGCCGCGGCTATCGCTCTTTGGGCGTCAACGGGAGTAGTCGTGGTCGAAACAGCGGGAACGAGGATGAGAATCGATTAATCGATCAGCTGGATGAGGAATGGGATGAATGAATGAACGATGTGTGCGATGGAAGAAAATCTGCGGGGCAAAGGGGCTGGGAAATGACAAGGAGGTAAACAGGATATATGAGTGACTTAGAAGAACATGGCAATATACACGGGCTGGCGTTTCTGAATGCTATTTGCAGTTTCTCTCGGAAGTGGTTGTTCTTTTCTACCTATCGGAGTGGCTGTTACCTCGCGTGGCGGTTTCCTGTGGGCTTCCCCAGCGGGTCCCATGGGGGAAACTTGAATGTGGAATGGCGGTGCCGTTTAGATGTCGAAGATGTGTAGATGTGGCCGGGGAGACGGGATAGTTGCAGCGCGATCTCTTCATTCAGTTTCCTCCCGCTGGAGCATGTTCTGCTGGTGGAAAATCGGTCTGCGCGGTAGTGGTATAGATCTGGTTTTAGACGAATTGCTGGTAGAATATAAACCATTGGAGTGAACTGCTCGGGACTCGAATGCTATGCTGTACTTGCTGTTCATCATGGGCGATCGATCGCAGAGCCGGAGTTTCAGTTTCCATTTATCCATTCGGCCACCGGGAGATCTTTGCTGGGCGCGCCTGGCAAGCCGTGGACCTTAGCCACACCCCCCTTATCCAAAAAGACTAAAGGCCAAAAAAAGTTGTCTCATGTCGTGCCAAGCTGTCTCCGTATGAAATGTTTTCTCTTACCTGGTCAAATCTGTCATGATTTTCGTCTTTCTGAATTCCTTCAAATTCCATTCCTCCTCCCTTTTCGATTCCGAAATTCCCAAATTCCCTTTTCTTTTGTCAATGTTCCCATAATTCAAATCCCCTTTTTCCCAATTCATCCACTATACCTGGGATGTATCCAGTCATGTCGTATATGTCGTATCCCATTCCTAGTTCTTTTGTTGCTAGTTTTGCCGGGTCGACCCTAGGATTTGTATTAGTGCTTGACCAACTAAAGCTGTGCAGAGTAGAAGAGACAGGAGACGAGACAGCTTGGCTTGAGACTTTTGTTGATACTTGATAGCTACATAGCTTTTTGGAATTGATAATACTCTGTTGGCTTTTAGGCTCAAGGTGGTATTGCAGGCGCGATTCATTCACTATGCAGTATGTTAGCCGGGATGCTTTAGCTACCGAAAATAGACTTCTATACACCCTAGACATCTCATCATCCAGGTCACTATACAATCCAGACCGAGCAAAGCTGCAAAAACCCAGCATACTAACAAATTTCGCACAGGTCATAACGAAGCTGCAGACAACTCTGGTGGGACGTTGATAATCTTGGAACTCTAGGGGTAAATACATTGGTGTTGGAGCAAAGGCGTTGAGCATTGAAATACGCAGCGAAGTGAGGAGCTTTGAAACTCACGGCACGAGGTAAGAAAGACAATTTCCTAGGGCAAGCAGCTTGGACAATAAGGTAAGACTTCTCTTTTCCTGTGCATCTTTTTCTTTCCTTCTCTTTGCGTAGAGTAGTTTGCGTAGTTCTTGAAGAAGCAGAGGGGGGTTATGGAAAAGGACAAAGGGCTGAGGAACTGAAGGTGTATATAGGTAGGGAGTAGAGGATATGTTGCAAGACGAGGAATTAAAATATTGCTGAGAAGGGCCGTTGTGACCAAAGTGGTGCAAATATTCCAAATATCAGCGGTGAACAATCGTGATTAATATTATCCCCTATTCGAGAATGAGGCATATGGCCATTATGATCGAGGGGTTTCAGGGGCGCCGAGGGAATGGTGCAAGTCCTGCGCGCACCTCGACGTGCAACACAACAGTCATCCAAGGAAGTGTTTCCTATGGTTAAGGGGGTAAGCCCCGCGAGAATGGCGCAATATAGTGTTGTTGCGCGCACCTCGATGTGCAACAAAGGGGACATCCGAGTTAGTGTTTCCTATGGTTAAGGGGTAGGCCTCATGTGAATGGCGCAAGCGCTGCGCTCCTCATCGACGTGCAACAAAACAGGAATCAAAGTCATGGCCCCCTTAATGCGGTCCCCGACCCTTCAGGGCCGGCGCAAGCGCTGCGCGGACTCGTCGACGTGCAACAAAACAGAAGTCAACGTCATGGCCCCCTGAATGCGGTCCCAGGCCTTTCAGAGCTGGCGCAACTGGGCGCAGCGCGCGATCTTGAAGGATCTATATAAAGTGGCGACAGTGCGGCTTGATCCGAAGCCGAAGGAATGCGGATGGGGGGCCACTGACACCCACCTGTATAGAGTCAAGTGTGTTCTGAGTCTTCCCAAACTCTTGTCCCATACCTGACGGCTTGGGTCGTGGCAGATGATTTGAGGCTGCTCAGACAGTGGCACCTTGGTAGTTGTACTTGAACAACACTGCAGATCCATGAATTTGAGTGCCAACAGCACGGCACAATCCTGCATGGATATCTCGTGAAGCTTATGGATAGCCATTCGACCCAGTGACAAGAGGGAAAGAAGAAACCCCTGACCTTACTTAAGGCCATTATTGAGTTGTGACATCGTTGCGAGCGGACGTTGCAAGAAACAAAGATACTCTGCAAACAAACAATCGAATTATCGCGGAGCACTGTAGACAGCCCAAAGGGAAAAAAGAAGGTTTTGGCCAAAGTCCACGGGTAGGAATAGCAAAAGATCTCGCCGCCGCCGTTGACTCCTCGCTCAGAGACCGCCATTTGACTTCACGCCCCCGGGAAGAACACCGCAAAATGGTACGACGAAAACACGATACCTTGCGAACGTCGACGCCACTTGAGGTACTTTCACTTGAAGCTCCACAATCAGCATCGTGAGAACCGTCCGGCTGGAGTCTGGACGCCAACGCAGCAATAGAGTACTGGCCTGCCATTGCCCATTCGTTACCAAGCAACTTCTGCGCTCCGCATCATGATCCACATAGTATGTGCTGGTGATGCTCCTCTCGTCACCGCCGTCATTCTGGAGGTCCAAGCTAGATCTCGTGGTTGATGATCACGGAACAGACCGAGTCGCGTGACAAAGTTATACCCGAATGCATCTGTTGGTCCGAAGATTCAGCGAGGCTGCGAGTGTAAGCGGTTCCAAGGACGGGGCTCCGGAGCATGTTTTTATTGTTGGATTTCCAAGAAATTTCCAGAAGTGGAGATGCGTGGCCGCACACATGTATATTTGGAGATCTCCACGATGTCAATCTTGCAGCTCCTCCACAGCGGAGGCGGCTTGGAGCGGGATTTTCCCATTTTGGAAGGCCTGGCGAGCTGGCTAGATCTTAGATCAAGGCTTAGGTAGCAGCCAAGTCTGGGTTTTGTCCGGTCAATCAATGAGCCTCCACTTGGATTATTGGGCTGAGCCCTTGGCTTCATTGATGCCCACAAGTATGTCAAGAGGGTCTTTCACTTTGTTATAGCTTCATATTTCAATGTTTTTCTCTCAGCGAATCTCGGTGTTCACTGCGCTGGAATTGAAGGAAGGTCAGGCGAGTACATGTACGGCTCATGTGGAGGTCAGGTCTCCGCATTTTCCGAACCCCGCGACTGAATCGGTCCGACAGCAAAAGGCGGAGGCGGGGGCGGGGTGAAATTCGAGAACATTGAATATCGTGGGTCGCGGAGGAGGGTGGGGCCTGGGGCATGGAGAAAATGCAGAACATCATGTACAATATTGATGTATTGTTGGAGAACAATTGGAAATATGCTCTCCGCTTTGTTTTCGTGTTCGCACAGCCACAGCCCGTCTTACTCTACTCTTGGTCAACTTGCCAAGCGAAGCAATTAAGCAGAGAGTAGAGCACGTGTAGACAGGTGTGTTGAGGAGACTTCTTGTCTGCCTCTTGACTGTGAAATTTGTTTTGTAGACAAGCAACGAAACAAGATGTCGCGATCCTTCGCTCAGCCGCCAAGATGGCTTTTTCCTATGCCAATGGTTGCAATAGGAGCTATGTCGTGCTATCTGTGCGAGCTCGCGAGAAGCTCATGTCACGGGAAATAGATGTTCTCCAGTGTAATAATTGCCCAAGACGGCTCATTTTGATGGCTTCTCGGGACTCGGAGCGGAATTGTCAAAGCCTCGAAGCTGACGGATGCAATTTTGTAACTCGAAGGACAAGAAGCATGATCCTCGCTCATCCACAGCCGGCAAAATGAACCACCCCGCATGGAGGCTGCGGGCAGAGCGTGCCCAGTCCTTCTTTGCTTATTACCAAGATCCGAGCATCAGCCGCCGGCTGCTCTGAAAAGCATCATGCACGGTTTCGGTCTCACAGCATCGACTTCCGGTGGTTTTGGTCCTACAGTCCGCAGCTGTGCCTCCGTGGAGCTTCTCAAGCCGTGTCCGGTTGCCGTCGTGTTCGGAAGTGAACCGGTGGGGGAGCGGTATGGAGAATTCTCGGGTCTGGCTTCTGGTATCCCAGTCTTCCCCACAATAACATTGAAGCACATAGCGAGCATGACGTCTGTCTGTATGGTGGAGCCCGGGGGGAAATGCGAACCCCATTCAATCCCCCAGCTTTTCTCCAGAGTCCAACCGCCTGCTGCACGCAGCATGGAGCGTCATCGCTGTCCCTGTATTGAAGCCACAACCGTCCGATCTGTCGCCTTTCGGTGCCGCAAGTAGAAGCTTGTTTCCAGCAACTTTCCGCCATCCCGGTTCGAATGAGAGGGAGGTTTGCCATATCTCGCACAATGCTGCGAGAATAGCCAAGGTTGCAGGTTGATGATGGTTAAGTGCAGAGACTTGGCGGCGATGATCCAAGGAAATGACCTGGGCTGGGACCAGGTCGGCCCAGCTTTGGCGGAGAGTCTTAATTTCAGTCTGTCGAGTTCCTGTCGCTTGGCCCAACGAAGCCATCCCCGTTGTGGCGTAGACCCCGCAAAATATATGTCAAGATATTGAGGGATTGACGAATGGTTGGAGGCGCTGGCCACGGGCCGGAGCGCTCAAGAGTCTGCGAGGCCTCAAGCTGTCGTGTACGGTCGTGTAGCTCTTGAACTAACAAGCTGGAGAGCTCCGTCTTTCTTTGGCACGCCGTCCCGGGCAAGGATCTGCTGACGATGGCTACATGTGTAGACCCGTTGTGGTATCCACCGTGAGCTAGCAATTGACCGGTGTGGCAGGGGGAGCTGGGTGAGGATCAGGGCAGTGGCAGCACTACATAAATAATGTAGCTCCCTCCCAGCTCTGGCTTGTCGTCCAATCCACGGAGTACCGAATTGCATCGACATCCAGGCCAATTGACTTTGTCGTTGCGATAGAGTTGCTCGTTGTCGCGATCTTTCTGTTGTGTTCCGGGTCGAGGAGAGTTCGTCCCAGGATGTTGTTCTCAGTGCGGGCAGCTGCTCTGCTAGCAACTGCGGCTTCGGCCACTGTTGTCAAGCGACAGTCAAATGTACGTCGATACCTTTTTCCTTGCTGCACGCATCCCATTGTCATCCCCAGTCCAAACACAAGCATTCTTTGACCGCATACTCTACTGGAATTTGGCTATGCTCAGCATTGCTCCAATTCCACCATGCGCTCATTATTAGATGTTCTTCTGCTCCTCAGCACCCTCAATCGAGGTGAAGATGACAAGTCGTTAACCACAGCCATTGAGCAGATCTACCCAAACACCACCTACCCTGGTTATACCGACCCCAATGCTGTCGAAGGCGCCCTGTCTTTCGAGACCTCGCCTCCGGAATATCCTTCGCCATGGATGAACCCCTCTGAGGACTGGGCCGAAGCATATGCGAAAGCCAAGGACTTTGTTTCCCAATTGACCTTGATGGAGAAAGTCAATTTGACCACTGGTGTCGGGTGAGAAATGCCTTTCTTGTCGTCCGGTCTATCACACCCCCACAACTCAACATCACATGCTCTGGCAGATGGCAGGCCAATCCACATAAGCAAGTGCTTCTATGCTATAACATCGCAACTTTCCACAAGCTTCCAAAAGTCTGCCAATGTCACCATTTTGCTCACTCGGAGGCTGTTGCAATATCATATGATTTTGCAGTTCAACTTTCAGACCGACGCCGCCCATGAATACTCCTAAACCTAGACTACTCGGACTTTTGCTAACACGATCGTAGTTGGGAGGGCGAATCATGTGTTGGAAATGTTGGATCTGTCCCTCGTCTGGGCTTCCGAAGTCTCTGCATGCAGGACTCTCCTGTTGGCGTCCGTGATACCGACTTTAACTCCGTTTTCTCATCTGGTCAAACCATTGCTGCCTCCTTCGACCGTGGTCTGATGTACAAGCGCGGCTATGCTATGGGCGAGGAACACAAGGGCAAGGGAGTCAACGTTCAACTGGGTCCTGTTGCAGGCCCCATCGGCCGAACACCTACGTACGTGGAAATCTGCCCCCCTACCTTTGAGATGTTGATCAGTCTTACTAATTTTGGTCAACAGTGGTGGAAGAAATTGGGAAGGATTCAGCCCGGATCCAGTCCTGACCGGTGTTGGCATGGCTGAGACCATCAAGGGAACCCAGGACGCCGGTGTCATTGCCTGTGCTAAGCACTGGATCGGTTACGAGCAGGAGCACTTCCGTCAAGTCCCTGAGTCCCAAGGATTCGGCTTCAACATCACCGAGGCTTACTCCGCAAACATTGATGACAAGACCATGCACGAGCTCTACATGTGGCCTTTCGCCGATGCTGTCAGGGCCGGAGTGGGATCCGTCATGTGCAGTTACAACCAGGTCAACAACTCCTATGCTTGCCAGAACTCCAAGGTGCTCAACGATCTCCTCAAGAACGAACTTGGTTTCCAGGGTTTCGTCATGAGTGATTGGCAGGGTCAGCACGCTGGTATCCCTGGTGCTCTTGCTGGTCTTGACATGGCCATGCCTGGTGACACTCTCTTCAACACCGGATACTCGTTCTGGGGTACCAACCTGACTGTGGGTGTTCTCAATGGAACTATGCCCCAATGGCGTCTGGACGACATGGCCATGCGAATCATGGCTGCTTTCTTCAAGACCGGCCAGACTCTTGACCAGCCCGAGATTAACTTTTCCTCGTGGACTCTCGATACTTACAGCTTCCTTCAGTGGGCAACTGGCTACAACTGGCAACAGGTCAACCAGCATGTGGATGTCCGAGGTAACCACGGAGAGCTCATTCGTGAAGCTGCCGCTAAATCGACTGTTCTCTTGAAGAACACTGGTGTTCTGCCCCTGAACAAGCCCAAGCTTGTCACTGTGATCGGCAACGACGCTGGTTCCGCTCCTTACGGTCCCAACGCCTGCGCCGACAGAGGATGCGATAACGGTACTCTCGGCATGGCTTGGGGTTCCGGCTCGGCCAACTTCCCCTACCTTGTCACTCCTGAGAGTGCTCTGCAGGCTCAAGCTATTGCTGATGGCTCCAACTTCTTCTCCATCACCGACAACTATGCATACACCGAGATCCAGTCTCTGGTTGAACAAGAGGATGCTACCTCGATCGTGTTCGTCAATGCTGATTCCGGAGAAGGCTACATCGTGGTGGACAACAACATCGGTGATCGCAACAACCTTACCCTTTGGCAAGGCGGTGACGAGCTAATCAAGACCGTTTCTTCCTACTGCAACAACACAATCGTGGTCATCCACTCCACCGGTCCAGTCCTTGTCAATGAGTGGTACGAGAACGACAACATCACCGCCATCCTGTGGGCTGGTATTCCCGGCCAAGAAAGCGGCAACAGTATCACCGATGTTCTCTACGGCAAGGTCAACCCCGCCGCCCGTACACCCTTCACCTGGGGATCATCCCGCGAAGAATACGGCACCGACATCCTCTACGAGCCCAACGCCGACATCCCCCAAGTCGACTTCGAAGAAGGTGTCTTCATCGACTACCGCGCCTTCGACAAGAAAAACATCACCCCCGTCTGGGAGTTCGGCTACGGTCTCTCCTACACAACCTTCTCCTACTCCGACCTGACTATTAACGGAACCATGGCTGGAAACTACACTCCCACCGTCGGCATGACCAAGGCAGCACCTACTTTCGGCAACTACTCCACCAACGTCTCCGAATACTTGTTCCCTGAAGACGAATTCACCTATATTCCGGAATACATCTACCCCTACCTGAACGTCACTGACTTCGACCTCGCAACCGGCGAGCCCTACTACGGTCTTAACGCCTCCGAATTCATGCCCCCCAAGGCCACCGATGGAACCCCCCAGCCTCTTCTCGCAGCCGGTGGTGCTCCCGGTGGCAACCCCCGTCTCTACGACGTCCTTTACACAGTCCAAGCTACCGTGACCAACACCGGTGATCTCGACGGCGAGGAAGTGCCCCAGCTCTACCTCAGCCTCGGCGGTCCCGACGACCCAGTTCGCGTCCTGAGAGGCTTTGAAAGACTGAGCATTGATGCCGGCGAGAGCGCTACCTTCCGCGTTGATCTTACGAGGAGAGATTTGAGCAACTGGGATACGGTGAGCCAGAACTGGTTTATTAGCGAGTATCCGAAGACGGTGTATGTGGGAAGCTCGAGCAGGAAGCTGCCGTTGAGCGCTGTATTGTCTTGAGTGGGTGAGGGCGTGAGGGAAGGGCGTGAGGAGTTAATGAGTTGCTTGAATCGAGAACCTTGGGAATGGGATGGGTTTTGTGGATATTAATTGGCTCAGTGAAGAAGGACCCCAAGTGAAGGGGAAGCAGTTACATTTACATTGCATGGTAATATGGCGAGAAAGCCAGGGGAGCTTTTGTGCTCGAACACATTACTTAGAATAAGAATTAAGAATAATTTGATCTACAGCCCAGGCATCCTCCTCTCGATATGTCTTGTGTCTCAGGCTGCGCGGTGTACCGAAGCCCCTTTTCAATGTATCAGACTTGGCAATTCGAGGCCAACCAAGTCTTCGCGACAAGCCTCACTCTAGGTAGATGGCAAATTGGAACCCAAGGCGACAACTTTGGTCCACTGAATGGTCTCTCAGGCTGCAGGCTGATTACTGCGTCTGCTTCTGCGGCTGAGGATTGGTTGAGAAAGCGACACGTCGAACAGGGGCGGAAGACAGGCTGCAAGGCTGCATACGCCTGACGCCTTGGGCTGCAATGCGATACGGCGAGACTGGGGATATGAGGATATATAGCAACTTCTGTTCTTCATCGTTAATTGTTCAAACCAGATCTCACGCTAAGTTCAGACTCTCCTTCCCTTGCCTACTTCGAATTGCGCCGCAGTTCGCACACCGGACAATGAATATGTCAACCAAGACAACCCACTCCAGCGAGTCAGTGGCACAGTATTTCAAGAACCCTTTGTTTGCGTAGAGAGGTACTTACTATTTCAGGGGCTTGCACTTCGAGGAAGATGGCCTGGCCCGCACTGCGGATGAGTATGTATTACGTGCACCACCTGGAACGAACGTTACGAGAAATTCCCAGCAACTTGCCCGGCCACAGTACATCATCGAAAATTTTCGTTCTGGACTAGCACTAAGGGCCCTGGATTCCTGGGATTTCCCCCCGGACTGTCACTGGCTACCCCCTGGACTACCTGTCCCCCGGACTGGTTACCCCCTACACTGATTACTCCTTTTGGAATGGTTACCCCCTGGACTGCCTACCCCCTGGACTGGTTATTCCTCTTGCAATGGTTACGGCCCCTGGAACGGCACCGGTACCCTGATTCCGGAAAGCATCTGTATACCTTGCAACGGGACTTTTCCGGCTTGGATATGCAGGTATGTCGACTTTCTTCGGAAGGATTTCAATTTTTATTTAAATCAATACCAAGTCTCTTCTTCCATGGGACACATTGCCTGGATGCCTGGAGAATTTGCCTCGGACTCCTGGAGAATCTCCATTTCCCCCTTTATAGGCTCTCCTATAACTTCCTATCATCACACTTTCGTCTCGATATCGATGACTGTAGTTCGTTAATCTCTTTTTAGCCACACACTATTTTTCATGGGGTTCCCGCCGCTTTTGAACGGTTAGTACAACAAGTCTTTGTCCAAAGCCTATTATCCTTGCTAAAAACTCTCAGGGCACGATCCATACCTGGGCTTCCAACAACCTATGTTCCCTGGAGAGCAGATACTTGAAACTAGTAAGGGCAATCAATACCTTGACCTTGTAGTTCAAAGTGCCTCCAAATTAATACAAAGCAAGCAATGCCCCATTACAAGCCCCTTAGCTTCGATATCGACAATTTCCTCCCTTCCGACAATCCATACCTCGGACTACCCAACGGGCAGCTTGGGTACGGTACCTGTGTGAGGGAATACTGGAATCCAGGACTGTTCTAGTTAACGGATTCGACTTCAATTTTTGCATGTACTGACACAAATTCATAAAATAGGCACCCACAAGATGATACCGTTTCGACGGGGGTGGCTACCCCTGGCATCTCACACGAAGCTACTGAGTCTGCTACTCCGTCGGCCATAGACCCAGCCGATGATACCACGGTTCTCAACTGCCCAGAGCCAGGCTGCGCGGAGAAAAAACGCTTCTCCCGAAAAGGCGACTTCAAGTACGTGCAGCCTCTTCAAAAGACTTCCCTGTTACGCTACCTCTCTCCTTCTCTTCTCTTTTAAAAAACGCTAGCGACAACTCTAATGAACAGAAACTAACTAACATCCCAAAAAGGCGACACATGGACAAGCACCTCCGCCCCTACATCTGCCCCATCCCCTCCTGCAACTCACAGTCGTTTCCCGACAAAGGCAGTATCTTCCGACACCAGCGCGAAGTCCACAGTGCTGCAGCCTTTCCCTGTCCAGTCAAGTCTTGCACTCGCCACCGACGGGCTTTTTCTAGGAAAGCGAATTTGCTTGATCATCAAAGACGAGTCCATCTGGGAAAGGGTGATGACCACTCGGTCAGGGGCGATGATCTAGTGAGATTGGCCAGTGAGGCGGAGCCGTCGCCCAGAGACATGGAAGAGGAAGATATGAGCCGCCAGGAGAATGACGTCTCGAAGACAGAGGACGCAATTGGTAAAGTTGGAAGTGAAGGAGAGAATCTGGATGCTATGGGGACGCTGGTGAAGCAACTCGAGGGGATGAGGGCTAGTAAAGAGAGGTTGGATAAGGAGATTGAGGCTATGGAGACGGTGATTCGGTTGATGCGGTCTAGTTCATCATCAGCTTGATGGCAATCACGCGTTATAAGGATCGGAGGCATTCACCTTGGAGGTCTCTGATATTCAGAAGTTTCCGGATTGGTGGTAGTTCTGGGTCGGGTTATCTCCTGTTTTGTTCGAGACTAGTAGTCATGACTTTGGGGCTGACGCACGGCAGATATACAGTGGAAAGGAACTTAGACATCATATACCTATGAAACCTGGCGGCGATAGACATTCAAAGCCTTTCAGGCAATACGCTTCACAAGACACGAGACACGAGACACGAGCATATGAACCACAGAAAGAAATCTTCCAGTACCACGATTCTTTTTCTGGTTGTAAAGTGTGTCTACACACAGCGAATTTCCCCCATACTCTAGACAAAGCAAGGCCTGTCATTTCAACCCGAGTCTGCCAATCTCCCAGATACTCAGGCCTGTCTCCTCCACATACGCAGGGAATCCTGGACACTGAGTAATGCAAGAGCGCGAAGCCTTGAACAAGGGTGATTGCGCCTCGGAAAAGCGCGAGGCCAGAAAATGACAAGCATGAGAAAGCGACTGGCAGAACGACGTGGGTATCTTTGACTTTTTTTTCGTTAACCGTAATCCTTGACCAACGCCGGAAAGCGAGATTCGGATTTCATCATGAAAACATAAGGACCCAGAGAATGTACAAGCGCAATCATAACCCTTAGGAAGAGAGATTTGTCAAGAGCAGGAGATGACGTCGGGTGGACGAGCTCCGCTGTACGACATGGAGGAAACTTAGGGGGTGAGTCCGGTTGTCGTGGTGAAGAAACCGTCGGTACCGTCGGCATCTGCAATGTACGAAGCAGTAACATCCTCAGAGGAGTCTTCGGTGCCATCCATCCTGAGTAGTCCAAAGCGGTTCGTCACTGGCACAACTGCCTTCTTGTTGTTCTTCTTAGGAGGCGCACTACCAGCCCTTTCTGGCAATGGGGCAGCACACTCGTCAGCATACCATTCGATCTTGCAATTCTTGTAAGTGGCTCTTGACCTGAGGGACACATGTCAGCATGGAGGCACCTTAGGTATTTACTGGAAAGACCTACATCATGCAGGTTCGGGCAAACAGTGCATTGTGAACAGAGTTGGTCTCGATGTGCGCATTGCCGTCCTTGAAAGTCACCTTGATGACAACAAGGTTGTGAATGTGCTCCAGATCATCACGGAGACTCTCCTCTGTAACCTGGGGCTTGACACCATAGATCACAAGGTTCCTGCTGGCTCCCTGGCTGATCTTGTTGGCGACATGGCCTGGGAGGATGAACTGGCGATCATTCCATCGGACTCCGACCTAATGAATGTTAGCCGGCTGGTAAATGCTACTGCTACAAAAGGATTGGCTGGAGTTGCATACTCTCTTGGTGCGGAGGTAAACATCGTTACGCTTGGCCCAGGTAAAGAAAGCACTGGCAGCATCTCCCTCCAGAAACGAAACAGTAGCCGCACGATCTTGGGGTCGCAAATAGATATCCAGAAGCATACCACCACGAACGACATCCACAACATCTGCATGAGTGACCCCAACTGGGAGGTTGAAGAATTGTACAGTTCGGCGAGCATGTTTGGGGAACAGCTGTAACTGAGGCTGGAATCCGTTCTGGGGGGCGTCTGTTTCAAATCCAGTCATGTCATTGGGAATGAAGACTGGCGCAGTTCCCTGAAGCACAGTGTCATCTCCGTTGCCATCGTCCTGCGCCCAGTCAAAGTTTCCGTACGTGGCCTGACCATTGCCCTCGAAGTTCTGGTACGTGTTCTGACCGTTGTTTCCATACTGTTGTCTAGGGTAGCGGTTGTGTACGGGACGAAGTGGGTAGTTGTTGTTGCCATGGTACTTCGTCAGTGGAGTGCGGTCCTGAGGGGTGTTGTCGGCATAGATGGCGGCATTCGAGCCGTCGTCGAGATCGGCAGCAGCGGGTGGATCAGCCACGAGCATCTGGCGAGAAACAGGTCAGCGCGCATTTGTCTGATGTTGTCGGAGATCCTACCTCGAGAGACGCCAGGTCGATACCGCCATTGAGCAGATTCTGGCGGAGAATGGCTATTTGCTGCCATTAGTCTTCCATCCAGTGCCGGGAGAGCTCGGTTTAGCCATACCATATTCGCGGCTGGCTTTGAGCTGGTAGAATTCGGGGTCAGTAAGTGGGAGCAGTTCACGACGCCTTTGAGTCCACTCACCAAGTTCTCATACTCGGCCTTTCCGATAATCACAGTGGGCAGGTGGTCGAGCGGGGTCAGATCTTCGAAATCGTCTACATGCTATGGTGGTACAAGGCGTCAGACAAATAGAAGACGTTGGTAGGAATTGTGTGGTAAGCTTACAACCTGGGCTCTGCACAAGCTCTCAGTCAGTGGTCGCGACCTAGTAGTGGGGTCTCGTGCGGGGCTTTTGGCACTCACCGGCGCATAAGAGTGTCGAAGTAGGACTTATCGATGTTGACGGCAGAGTGGTCCATGGCGAATAATAGGGAACGGCCGCAGAGAGGCTCATACTATTGTTGTTGTTGCTGCTGCGTGGTGGAACTGGACAGGCGCAGCACGAGAGCGGTTCACAACCAACACCAACTGCCAGTAGTGTGAAATTTATTTGGGCACCCGCCGGCACACGCGTTCGCGGCTGCCACTTCCGCACGGACTCGGATCTGCTCTGCAGAATTACATCGGCCCGGATCAACACACAGCGCCGGCCGAAGACCCCACAGAGGACTGGACTTCTTCAAAATCAAATCTCTTCAATCTTTCTCCCTTCGCAACTCTCTCTTTCTTTCAACAAAACACGAGGGACTCTGCAACACCAACTCGTCGCCCTCATACCGCCATGCTCGCCTCCCGTGCCAACTGCCAATGGCAGCAACTGCTCAATGCTGCCAGATACTGTCGCATCGTCTCGCACAATTTTCTGCTTTAGGACACTGTGAGTAGACCTTCTTCTGCCTTCCTCTTCGTCCCTGCTGCTGTGATGATACCCAAACATTTATCGATTAGTCTTTAAGACATCTACATGGTTACAAACTTACTCCTTCCTACGAGCCTCTCTGAGTAGCTGAACATCCTCTGCCTGTCACATCCATTGCTGCAAAGAATTCGGCTGACCAAGACAACCCCACAGAACCACGAGTGCGATGTTCCTCGGCACTGACCCTTAGGAAATTGTGACTGCTGCTCGAATGGCTGATGTGTTCTGTTCTTGAACTGACACATCTTGCGCCTCGGTATCACCACATGCCTGTATCCGGCGCTCGCCCTACATACAGCATCACATCGTGTCAAAGGCCAAAACCTCCGTCGCAGATTTGGCTTCGCTTGGAACAGGTGCGGGGCTAAGAATCAAGAGCTTCAATGTTCCCTTGGAGCGTTTGGCGTGATTTTTAGCTCTCAAGCGCCATGGGAGTAGAGGGGCCTCGGTGAGTGGCGATATAGAAGGTTTAATTGACTTTGCCAAGTGTGGTGAACGCTGCCCCCGCAACCTTACCGTCGGGTCCTGAACTTCGAAGAATGCTTGGGGCCTGCGGAAACTGGCATCGGAGACTCGAAATCCCACAGAGTGGACCGAGATCAGCAGGTGTCCAAGCAAGCTCAGCATCGTATCAAGTAATACCCTCACATACTGAAACGTACTGAGGGTCATAGAAATTGAGTTTGACTTTATATCCGCTCCTTTCACAGTGCAGCTTCGGCCACCATTGACGTGCGGGCTACCGGTAGCTAGGCATTAGCGTTAGTGTCAAGTCTTCTCTTTATTTAGTATTTACTACCGTTCAGTGGGCCAGTGGCAGGCCTCCAGATCTCAAGTTTAGTTCCCTTCAGGTGGACAGGTGCTGGGTCTAGATCGAACCATGTCAGGGGCGCGACTGCCAATCGTATGTCTCAATTGTTCATCTCAACCCCTCCTCTCAAGATTCCAGGGTATCTGCTCCCTACTTGACCAAACCTCGTCCTACTCTTTCGTTATCTCTCTCGGGCAGCTTACCTTGTTGGAAATCGCTTTGGTTGAAGATTGAACCCCTTCATTCCCGGACTCGCCCATCCCCTTGCGTCCCCGGGCGAAGGGACTCTTGAAGAACTTGATCTGGAGCTGGACTCGTTGATCGTCGTCCTAAATAACTGTCCTCCAATCGCCTCGGATTCCATTCATCGAATCAAGGACCATACGCCGCCTGCAGAATGCATCTCTCACGTGTCGCCGCTTTGGCGTTAGGTGCGTGAACCTCTCTGAAGCTCTTGATCTGACTTGCAAATTGACCTTTTCCAGGCTCAACGATTATCGGTGTTGTTTCCGACAAAGTCCCAACGTCTTCGTATTGCGTACCCTCGTCCGGCACATGTTTCGTCGTCAACATACCCGAGACTACAGCTCAAAGCAACTCGGGAGATATCTACTTCCAAATTAGCGGCCCCTCGACTCTTCAATGGATTGAATTAGGCCAAGGACGCTCCATGTTAGACTCAAACCTCTTCATGGTATATGCAGATGCTGCTGGCACGAATGTCACTTTGTCACCGAGGTTGGGGATTGGTAATATGGAGCCTAGCAACAATAGCACGGCGGAAGTGACCTTGCTTGCGGGATCTGGGATCGCAAATGGCATGATGATTGCTAATGTCAAGTGTGAGTTCATTTCGAGTTACTTGGGATACTTATTCGTTATGGCGTACAAGTGCCTGTTCTGACACATCCACAGGTACAAACTGCAATTCATGGAAGGGAGGAAACATGAGCTTCACAGACCCTGACTCCAGCTGGATCTGGGCCAGCAAAACCGGCTCACCCATTCTCACCGACTCCATCACCATGCCCATGCACATCCACGATGTCTACGGCTCCGCCCAACTCAACTTAGTCGAAGCAACCGGTGGCAGCGACACGATCAGCCCATTCACCAACATGCCCGCCGCATTAGCAGCAACCGGTGCCGGCGCCGCAACCGCCATACCCTCGAACTACAACGCCGTAGTACTAGCTCATGCTGTCATGGCCTGTCTAGCTTATGCGTTCTTCTTCCCGCTAGGCGCCATGTACATTCGCCTCTCCAACCGTCGCGGCACACTCTGGGTACACGCCAGCTGGATGTCATTCAGTTACATAATGGTCCTTGCAGCCATGATGATGGGAATTTACCTCGCAACCTCAAGCCAGCAACTCAGCACCTACCATGCCATAATCGCCCTCGTCGCCGGCGGTGCCTTGGCCTTGCAGCCATTTACTGGACTATTGCACCACGTGTTGTATCTCTCACGCGGCCGTCCTAACTTAGGGACTTATCCACATGTTTGGTGGGGACGGGCGGTTATTACGCTTGGGATAATTAATGGTGGGTTTGGACTGCAGTTGTATGGTCAATCCAGGGGGGTTTATGTGGCTTATGGGGTTGTGGCGGGGCTGGTTTGGGTTGTTTGGATGGGGGTTAATTTGTTGAGCTTGAAGAGGAGTAGGGGGAAGAGGGAGGGTGAGGAGGGTGAGAAGATGAGGCCGGTTGCGAGTCGGGAGGTGCAACAAATTGCGGATAGGGATAGTGAGAAGGCGGTTTATGTGAACAGCAATGAGGGTACTACGTCGTCTTTTGAGGGCAATGGGACGCCGAATTGGCCTATGAGGTAAGTAAAGGTCGAACTTGGGAAGAAATATGGGGAAAACGACGGAATGGGATGTGGGGATTTTACTTCTTAGGGCTCGGTTTTTGGAAAGCAGGAGTATCGGTATAAGCCTTTTTGGGAGAAGCTATAGGATTTAGCAAGGAAAAGGGTGATATGATTATGTGGCTGGTCCTACATGTATATTTAGTTACCCTCCTATGCTATTAGGGAATGAATTATGATCCGTGTTTGAAAGCATGAGCCTGGAAGTCTAGAGCCAACAGTGTTACAGTAGGCAGCAAGGTAATTGACACGAGACAACTGGAACTTGTTATACGATGAGGATCTGTAGAGGCTGGAGTGGTTATGATCTGTCGACAGTCGATGACAGTGAGATTCGAGGATGTCCGACAGTCTGTCATGATTCCTAAGAAATCTCTGCTGTCGATCCCGATGATTGAAGCCAATGCCAGATCTTGTCGTTGATCAGTGAAGCCTAAGACAACCCTAACCCCTAATTCCAATCACTCAAGGGAGAATTTTGTTTATCATTTGTATCAGTTGTCATCTGTGTTCCGCAAGTTACTCTCAAAGTCTGACTCTCATACATCCCTCCGGTACAGGAATTTCCAGACCCCCAAAAAGCAAAAGAGTCAAGATTGAAAATACTTTTGAGACTTTTGACACAATCAAGGCGAACCTGGTATGTTGGCACCTTATGAATTAAAATAAGCAGTAGGGTATCTTAATACAATCGCAGGACTGTTGGCACAATGGTAGCGCACCTAACTGTGGTAAAAGCCATGGAATTTACTCATGGTGATAGTGTCTACTATCCTTCGGATCAACTTCACTTTTCGTGCTTCTGAGTCTTAGGTAAGTGCAAACTGAATACAGAAAGTCGATCAGTTTTTTTTTTTAAATTTTGGGTAACTAAATGAATCAGAATAAGCAACAAGATAGCATAATACGATCACAAGACTGTTGGCACAATGGTAGTGCACCTGCTGTGGTGAACAGAAGCTATGTCAATCAGTTCTCCCAGGTAGCTATATGAATCAGAATAAGTGACTGGGTATCATACAACAAAAAAGGACTATTGGCACAATGGTAGCGCACCTAACTGTGGTAGAACCCATGGGTCATCGGGGGTAGTTTCTACAGAATCACAGTTAGGAGGACGTCGGTTCGAATCCGACACAGCCCATATTTTTTTTGGATTTACTGTCTAGCATTAGGAGATTATGTGTAATTTGTTGCAATTTGTTGATGGAGTGTGGGTTTGTGGGTGGGGAATGTGTCAAAGTGCGGTGCTGAACCATGGTTGACTGGAAACTACGATTAAAGCTGGTTAGCGTGTGTTTTAACTTCATACATAGGTGACTCATTTCATGGAAATTTAGAAACTGATCTATCATTTCCCAGATGTGAGATGACTGACAGTGTCGCAGTAAAAGACTAGCTACTCCATGTCGTAACTCAACGGTCACAGTCCCACTATCTGGACTTCAATATTCGGAACTGTTGGAACATCGATACAACGGTACGTAGTTCAATTCCCCCCTAAATTCCCTGACCCTTGCCCCTATCGGCATTACACAACTACAGACACTTCAAATCATGTCAACCCCAACCCCCTTTCCCCTACTTCCTAGCATCAAAGTGATCAAACGCCTCCTGAATCTCCCTATGTCTCCTCACCGCATCATGCAGTCTCGGCCATTCCCCTCTCTCCTCCACCTCATCCTTCTTCCCCCCCTCAACCCACCCCGCATACCTTTCATACAACTCAGCCACACTCCTCGCCCTAGCCGGCAATTCCTTCTGCCACTCCGGAAACTCGCAAGGAATCTCAGATACCTTGTCAGTTGCATAGTCGTGTACTTCGAGCTTGATAGGAAGTCCATCTATGATGGCATTGAGATAGGGTTGTTCGCTGCTCGCTCTGATCTGACCCTTTTCGCCTGTGATCGTCCAGATGAAGGCGGGGGAGCCTTTGAATGGCTGGCTGTCCTTCCATGTCACGGAAAGGATTGCATCGTCGGCGATGTTATTGTTGAGTGAGTTCTTCGCCAGGCGTCCGTGAGCGACTAGGAAATCGGGCACATCGGTGTCAAGCGTGCGTGTAGGTTTCCCATCTTTGTCAACAATGGTGGCAGTGGGAAACTGAATCTGCGACCTGCTATCGAAGTTTTCAAATTCGCCGAGGACGGAATGAACCATGTCGATCAGATGAGCATAGATGATAGAAATCCCATTGGCTCCGATTTTCCTGTCTGCAAGGATGGACAGGCCTTCTGTTAGAGTATACTCTTGTGTCAATTTGTTGAAGTTGACGACGTTGCTGTTTAGGACTTTGCCAATGCGTCCCGAAGCAAGCTCTTGCTTGATTGCGAGTGCGAGAGGTGAGCATTGTTGCTGAAGGCCTATGATGCTATCCTTGAGTTGCTTGTCTCCGGTTAATTCGAGGGCTCTGTCAAGGCTCTCGGCTAAAGGCCATTCTACGTAGACGGGTTTTCCGGCTTGAATAGAGGGCTGGATGGCGGGGAAGTGAGAGTCGACTCGGACGGAGCAGACGACAAGGTCGATGTCGGGGTCGGCGGCTAGGGAGGCGGGGTCGCCATAGGTCTTGGTGGTGGGAGGGAGATTGAAATGCTTCACCGCGTCTTCGGCAGCCTTTTTGCTGGAATTGCATAGTGCTGCGATCTCATAGTGGGCTTTGCCGCGAGTGGAGATGAGGTAGGGCAGGTGAGCGGTTGCCGCCCAGGAGGAGATGGAGTTGCGAGACAGGCCGATGAGAGCAACACGAATAGGGGCCATGATCAATGATGATGTGTGTAAAGGGTGAGATTGTGTTGCGAGGCGATCTTGAAGAGCTTGTTTGACAAAGCACAAAGTGTAGTAGACAATGGACAGGTCAGGAGAGCAAAAGTTACTAGTTGTCTAGTTGCGTATTCCAAAGGAAGGAGACTGTTTTGTATCCGAATTGCCGAGTGCTTCTGAGGATGGAGGAAGCAGCAAGCAACAGATCGGAGGACCCTTCTCGCCATATATATATCTTGGAAAGAGAGAGATGGAGACCCACCACAGCAGTGTAACAATACGGATTTGAAATCCATTGAAGTGAAGTATTGATTGGAAATCTGACGCTTGAATGGAAATCTGACGCTTGAATGGATTACAAACGGATCAAGACGTCTGGTGGAAAGCCGAAGGGCGTGCGGCGATGGTGGTGTGATGCCATTGATACATGTAGGGGGCCCCCACGTCCCCGCGATGCGGGGTGCAGCTTTTCGTGGAAATGGATTTTCCGAGCCGGCCGATTTTCGTGACTGGAAGAAAAAAAAACTGGGGAGAAAATGGTCGATGCCACACAGAAGAAATCATTTTTTGTAAGATACGCCAGTCCATCGTCCCTGGATATTTCCATTTTACTTCAATTTGCTTCACAAAAGAACTGAACCGACACTTACCGGCGGGCACCGCTCCGGAACTGAGGGGAAAGACTTGCAGCTGCAGGAAAAGCTGATTGGACTCCAAATTTGCAGTGCTGCGGGCTGAACCGATGTTTTCCAGTTTACATGCAGGAGGCCGTTTCGGCCTGACAAGGCAGCCAGCAGGCCCTAACCCTTCCGGCGCACGGACCTCCCTCAATCCGTTCAGCGCCACAAACTTTTGGCGACAAACCAACTCTCTGCCTTCTCCTACTCTGCCAACTTCGACAACCTCGACAACACCACCTCCAGCACCATCTCCGCCGGCATCCCCTCCGCCAACCGCCACGATGCCTTCCACCAAGTCCACCTCGTATGTGTGATCCTCCTACCGATGGGGCTCGACGTGCAATGGGTTCCGATATAGCTGTGTCCTCTCGCTGGGCGCGCTGCCGAGACTGTCGCGGTCTTCCACGCAGTTGACGCAGCGCAGCCAGCTCGATTCTTCTTGGGCTCCTCCCTCCTGGCTTCCTGCTCGCAAGAGCTTGCGCCACGAGAGACGGAGCTCGGGGTCTTGAGGCTGAAGACTTCCGAGTCTTCGCCTTCAAATTCAGTGCCGCACGCAATTCCCTAGTACTGGCCTGCTCCGAAGCGATTCGTTGAGCAGGCGACGAACATGAATTGACTCCCGTGCGCTGCATCGTGTCCCGAACTTTGTTTGGGGTTTTGTCAGCGGAGCAGCTGTCGCAATGGACGAGCACTTCTACCTCCATGGGGAGTGGAAGTGCGCGCGATCCTGCACAAGCTCACTGATCAAATTCATCCAATGTCGAGTCAGCCTGTCGAGAATGTCGCGCTATAGCTGCAATTCTTCACTCGGCGCTCTCATCCATCTATGATGGACTGTGGACACAGACTAATATCATGCAGGACGGTCCCCACCCACGACCAGATCTTGGTCCCCGAGACCCTCCTGAAGAAGCGCAAGACCCAGGAGAAGGCTCGCCAGGAGAAGCTCGCTGAGATCGAGAAGAAGAAGAAGGTCCGTACATCTCTCACTGCACACGCGCATGGCATGGTCGATGGTTATGATGCATAACTACCAACTGTGCGACTAGACACTACGGTGTCGATGTTGTTGCCAAATTAACCATCTTTCGGGTCTGAACCAAACACGACCATGTCATTGCGTGCCGCAACATGTGAATCCAAGACGAACACATTGCTGACTTGCACTACCAGGCCAACAAGGAGAAGCGTGGTGTCATCTTCAAGCGTGCCGAGTCCTACGTCAAGGAGTACCAGCACGCTGAGCGCGAGAAGATCCGCCTTGCCCGTATCGCCAAGAAGGAGGGCAACCTCTACGTTCCCGCCGAGGACAAGTTGGTCTTCGTTGTCCGCATCAAGGGTATCAACAAGATCGCCCCCAAGCCCCGCAAGATCCTCCAGCTCCTCCGTCTCCTCCAGATCAACAACGGTGTCTTTGTCCGTCTCACCAAGGCCACCCTTGAGATGCTGAAGGTCGTCGAGCCCTGGATCGCCTACGGTTACCCCAACCTCAAGACCGTCCGTGAGCTCATCTACAAGCGCGGTTACGGAAAGATCAACAAGCAGCGCATTCCTCTCACCGACAACAGCCTCATCGAGGAGAACCTCGGCAAGTACGGCATCGTCTGCATGGAGGACTTGATCCACGAGATCTTCACCGTCGGCCCCAACTTCAAGCAGGCCGCCAACTTCCTGTGGCCCTTCAAGCTCAGCAACCCTACTGGTGGTTTCCGCACCCGCAAGTTCCGTCACTTCGTCGAGGGTGGTGACCTTGGTAACCGCGAGGAGAAGATCAACGCTCTCATCAGACAGATGAACTAAGTTTCGGGTTCTGTTTGGGCGAGCAACGGGTTAATGAAGTGCTGGTTTCCTGGGATGTAGCTAGCTGGTACGACATGGCGTTAGCATACCAAAACTAAGGTGATTGGCGCAATGGGATTTGTTTCGGACCGTGAGTTGTGACTGCTTCATATGATGGACTGACTTGTGTGCCGCTTCGACCGCCCTTTTTCTTTACATGCAACGTCTTGCATTCAATCCACATTATTGCCTACCTCCTGTTCCTCTCCATGGACTCGAGCGTCACTTATATAATATCGTTCAGTGGAAAATCGAACCAGCGGCCTAGACAGCCAGTCCCTTCCACCCTGCTGGCGCAGATATTGTGTGCCAGGAGGACTATACAGGACAAACAAATCATTGGAAGCGAGTCGACAGTAGTTGGCTTTGGAGTGGAGGTTGTGGTCACTTGGTTGTTCCTGTCACGGGCGCAGAGTTTGGAATAGAGAACAAATTTATGAACTTCGAACTTGGCTTGTCACCTGAGCACTTGTCCGCAATTGATTACCCTTGATTTGCTTTGGTTGTTTGGACTTGTACTGGCCGCCTTGAATTTCTGTCGATCTGGGATTCTATCTGATTACTTGGCTCAACTCTGAGGACCTGATCATCTGTCGTTCCTCAAGTTATCTGTGATGGCTTGGGTCGTGATGTGTCTCGGCCTTTCAGGCTCCCCATGAGCCGTTACTTGGTCCTGTCCTGTCTCAAAGCAGCTCATATGTCTCAAGGGTGCTTAGAAGGCCGTTTTATGTCGGAGGTGTTGACATGTTGCCTTCTTCGTGTTCTACAGTTGTTGCCGTTATCCAGAGTCAAAATTTGGATTCCGGACGCATCGTGTCCATAATACAGAGTCAGATGAACCTGATGGCAAATCGCCAAGCTCTTGCGAGTTTGGAGAGATGACTGTTGCATGGTATCTAGTATTAAAAGCTCATATCATAGCGACAAGCTTTCGCAGCTAATATCAATGTGGCATGCTCGTCATGCTCATTGCTCCATGCTCCTTTATGCCCTTTCGATCTCCAACACATCCGCCGGGTGAAGATGCGCGAGGCTTCTTCACAAAGTGAGAAGGCAAGTGAGGAGTCATGTTGGCGGGTGCGGCAGGTGGTGGTGAAGATACTGGCGGGTGGTGAGGATGCGTGCGGGAGTGGTATATCCACCAGGTCCTTTCCTTCCCCTTCCTTAAACCATCCACCCCCCCCCCCCCAACCCCCATTCCTCTCTCATACCATCCCCAAAATCTCTAAACCTTAATATCAAAGCTCGTCCCACACCCACAACTACTAGTCGCCAGCGGGTTATCCACAATCTTGAACTGGCTCCCAATCAACTCCTGCGTAAAATCCACCTTGGATCCTTTCAACAGATCCAGCGAGGGGCCGTCCATGATCACATACGTATTCCCTGCTCCGGTGGGAGAAGGTGTCGAGAAGATTGTGCTTTCGTCGAACTCGGAGTTTTCTGAGCCCTCTGACGATGGGATGTTTTCCTTGCCGGAAGGCATGGCGTTGGGATCTGCGCTGGAGGTGTTGAGAGCTGGTGACTGTTCTGCTTTTCCCTGCTCCTTCGCTTGTAGGATTTCGGTAGGTAGCGTTACGAGCGACATCAGATATTGGAAGCCGTGGCAGCCACCAGATTCGACTTGGATGCGCAGAGCCAAGTTCGGATTTTGGTCTTTGGCCATTATCTCAGATAAACGCTTTGCGGCGCGTGGGGTGACTTGGATGGACATCTCGGAGTTGGTTTCTTCGTCGTATTGGGGGTTTCGAAGGGTGCGGGTTTGAGCAGTGTCGGTGGATCTGAGGCGGGCTGAATGGCTGAAGGTCCGAGTGACATTTCGACTATAGGACCGGCTTTCGGAGAAGTGACGATAGTTTGATGTAGGGATTTTTGGGAGAAGGAAGTCGGCGGGCAACGTTTGTCGTGAGGCAGCGGGGGTCAGGCGGATGAAGGTGGAGGAGAAGGAGGTGGGTATGGCACGATTGAGGCAGCGGACGGAGACTGAACGGACAGCCATGTTGACAGTGGTGGAGGTGAAACTGGCACGGGCGCTGAAGCTGGTAAGAGCTCTATGTAACCGGCGCTCTTGAAGTCTGAGTATGAATTGGTGGCGTCACAGCTCAAGACATGCTCTGCCACCGGATTAATAATGCACCGATAGTTGATTCTCTTTCAATGCTGCGCCAACGAAAAAAAAAAACGATTCACAGCAAGAGCACTTGAATGAGTAGCAGCTGCAAGCCCATCAAACCATCGCCCCCTCAATCCGCTTTGGTTCTCCCAATTATCGACCATCAACCCATATTCACCGGTCTTCCAACAAGCTCCTGACCACATACTTCTCATTTCCAATTTCCTGGATTCCGATGACTCCCACTAGACCCCTTTGAATACCAAATGTATAAGTACTACTGAGAGTCTTGTTAATCGTAGGCCCTTGAATTTCCCACCATTGGGGAAATCAAAGGGCCAACGATTATTATTGCCTTTTCTAGAAAAGCACTACCTCTCTCGAAGTACTCCAGTTTTTCTCCTATTTCAAGCTTTCTTACATGTATATTCATGGGTATTTAGATTCGACCAAGTGGACCATCCAGCTCCCGGGTTGCCGAATCAGGGCCGAATGAATTCGACTTGTCAGCGCTCGGTCAGCTCTCCACCTCGCGCCAGTCCTGTCGCAAACAAAGCCACATATCAACCACTACCAGAATTACTAACACCACCGCCATGAAGCCTCCTGTAAACTCGCATTATCCCAAGCCTCCGCCTCTCCTATGCGACCCTCCCGATTGACTGTCTCCCTTTTCGCATCCTCGATATTTCGACCTTCGATTGCGAGCCTTGCTACTATTGCTTCACATCGCTTTGAAACGACCTTTGCGCCACCAACCTGCGAAAGGCATAATTTCTTCAAGATGGGAGATACCAGCAGTACGCAAAATGGCGCTACTCCAGACAATGACAAGAAAGCGGAACCCTCCCAGCCAAAAGAAGAGCAGAAACTGCCTCCCCTAACCCCTGCCGAGTTTCGCGCCTACAACATCCAAGCTGAAGGAATGGACTACTACGTACGTTTCCCCATTTTCTTCATCACATCTCGGGCCCATCTCTGCCACATGTATCTAACTGCAGTGTCCTCGCAGCACCGCGCCCTCCGCCAAAAATGGGACTTGTTATGGAAAGCCTGCCTCGGCAACAAACGTCCTATGGGCATGTCTTTACGGCAATTCCTTTCCGTCGGCGTATCTTTCTGCAGCCATCTTTCCGTACATCACCAAATCGAAGAAACACACATGTATCCGCTATGGGCCACAAGAATGCCGGAAGCTAGAGACAGTGAAGAGTTGTTGGCACAGCATAAGGAGATTCATAAGGGGATGGATGTGCTAGAGGAGTATTTGAAGGAGTGTTTGGAGGGAGAGTGTGAGTTGAGCTTGAAGGTGTTGAAGGGGAAGATGGAGTTTTGGAAGGATGTGCTGTGGAAGCATTTGGATCAGGAGGTGGAGATGTTGGGGGCGGAGAATATGAGGAAGTATTGGACGATTGAGGAAATTAGGAGGATGCCGATGTGAGGAGGGGGAGGTTGATATGTGAAGTCGGTGTAGAGTGCTTGAGCGATGAGGTCCTGGGGTTTGAATGGGGTGGCTTGACTATGAAGAGTCAAGTGGGATAGAAACCGTCTGGGCTTGATCGTCACTACAGTCACTATAAAATCTTCAAGATTGCTTTGAATTGGCGAGCATACAGTAGCGGGACAAAAGGTACATATACGGCTTGTAGTGCCAAGTATCAGTAATATCCCTTGTTACTGGGAATGTCCTAGGTACGATAAGTGGTGGGAATATCCAACATCCTTTAGGATATTCTAAGTGATGCTCTAATCTCGATGTCTGTCTCACCCATCACCGCTGCCAGTTGCAACCCCAATGGTATCTTACAACACACAAGCATGTCGCCTTGTGGCCCATACGCAGTAATTGGCCAACAAGACGGGCATTCTCTCCGCCAACACGTCCGAATGGAGTTCAGGTACAGCAATTGGATTCCCACACTGCCCTATCCCCCCACACGTCTTGCTCTACGAAAGAAGGATTTGGTCTTGTGACTGGTCTCGTGACTGGAATGACAAAGTGCTGTGACACGGTGACTTCTTTGCTCAGGATAGTCCGAATACTTTAAATCTGATTGGAGAATCTGGACTTCCTGGTTCCCGTATCCAAGATTGAAAGATCTACTCTCGTTCTTCATGTCCTACTGTTGGATTCAAGACTCAGGGAGTCTAGACAAAGGGTTCGGGTGAGGCTGTGATACCATAGAGCATGCGTAGTGCAATTTGCATATTTTCATAAAGTAGGCAGACTAGATTGCTAGGTAATCCTCCTTCTGAATGGCCGGATTTTGTAGACGCAGATGCATTACGTGGCATACGCGTAAGTTCTTCAGAGTTCAAGTCCGTTTGGGAGTCGAGACTCGGTATTGGGGGGAGGAGGGATCACTAAGAACTGGGAATACTACGGGTTTTGAAGTCAGGAGTTTCAAAAGAGAGGATTTCGTTGGTAATTGGAACTTCTTATGGTCATGAATGTGTAAAGTCAAGAAGTCTAGAAGTCTCGAGCAGTGTCAAGGATGAGTATACTCTATACAGCAATGAGTCACCTGTCAAAGTGATGTACCTTCCTAACTCATGCCTACGAGGGCCTAGACTCTTAGGAGTCTCGAACATGTTGATGGTTGGTTCAAGATGATGGCCACATGGCTGATAAGGATAACAGGATTTGACAGGCGCGGTAAGATGTATGGTGTATTTTCACCCGGTATCTCGGAACAACTGGTGCTTGCCCCAGCACGACTGCAGCTCGTAAGCTTCGCCGAGTATTGTGAGTTGTGGTAAGCTACGGGCGGAACGTGAGAACCGTATCCTTGGGACGAGCAATGACGAACAGGTAACGGAAAAGATACAGCGGGTTTATCGGGTTGGACTTTACTAGAAGTCGGAATTTCAGGTTTCCGAGCAGAGTGATGAATTCTGGGTAGATGCTGTTCTTGCTTTGAGGAGGAAAGGATATCCAAGCCGCCTTTAAGAAAAGACAAAAGTATAGTAGAATGGGTATTGAAGAGGATTGTAGATCTGAAACAACTTCTTCCTTTGCACAGATCAAATCAAGGGTCTCGAACATGGACCGGCTCCAGACCTGCATCTGGACAAGAGGAATTTTGCATTAGCAAATACACTAAAGTCCAAGTACTTATTCGGCCACGAGGACACGGAAAGAGACCCGATACCATGGGTACAGAGAAGTGAAAGTGTTTCAGCTTGGAGTCGGACTTCGGCGGACTTTTGAAGATTGGAGTAGGTTAGTTCATTATTCCCTGAGCCGACTATGAGCATTCTCGACCTGCCTAGGTTCTTGACATGAGCTCGTCGACTTTGTGATACACAACTTATCTATTCAATTCTTCAGACCCCTAATACTGAACGCCAAGCCCTTCTAGAGCTTCCGGGGACAATCTGGTAACCTCGCAGAATGTAACCTGCATGTCGTACAGACTCGTATTCCTGGCAGTTGGCCCAAGCCGGGATGATCGAAAGTGAAAGCTGCCTAGCCCACCTAGCGTACCGGCCAATACAGAACGACCCCGATAGTTTAGTTTACATGTAGGGCTGCTGGACGGCGATGACGGATGGCTCCCCTTCACCATGCCGTGAAGGGACAAGCGTCGATCATTGGGACCTAGTCCCCAGTTTCTGGATCGAATATCAGAACAGCCATCAGACCGTACCTGGGACAAAGTCGATGGTTTCCGGAGTAGAGGGCTTCGCTGCCCAAGAGCTTGAATCGAGCTTGCTCCGGATAAGGGGGTCCGACGCGACTATTGAAGTCTGGAAAGAGATTGGAAGCGCCGACTGAGGCTGATGATGACGAGTTGATGATGTTATGAAATGTGAAAGTTATGGATCCACCTAGCAGTCGTCCTCCACATGGAGACAAGCTGTGCAGTGACAGGCGTTCAATCCAGTGGTTCCCCTCCCGCCGTAAAGACACTTGAATGTATGGTCATTGCGGGGATGGCGGGGATGGCGGGGATGGCGGGGAAAGTAACAGAAATAGCAACAGAGACTTATGGGCAAGGGGAAAAGAATATATCGACGAGAACCAGAATGAATCTTCAAATTATAGACAAGCAAAAAACAAGAACATCGAAACGGCAGACCTGGAGAAGCACGATCACCGATGACCCTTCTGAAGTTCTGCTGAGAGACGAATAGGGTTGAACTCTCCCGAAAAGCTCCAATGGTCAAGTCATAGACCCTTCACAAAGAAAACCAATCAGAGGCAAGGCGGAGGCAAGTCAGTGGCGGCCGCCTGCTGACCAAACGATGATGGTGAGATCGACACAGTAGAAATTTATGGCGAGTATCCCACAGCAGGATGGCAAAAAAGGCGTTCTGGCGCTGACTGGGGCCAAGTTGCAGGCATCATACGCTCGGTCTCTCTCCCTGTGGATACCTGCCTCGAATATGCTGCAGCACCCTACATGTATCCCCTACCACTTCCTTACTACATGTATCCTCCCCGATTAGTTAAATGGACTGCAGCGTCCCTTGCCCGCACCATCTAGCTGGAACAGTACCCAACGATAACACTGCATTTTGGTCGGTGAGAAAACGAAGGCATTCAAAGCTATTTTCGGGGTCCAAGATCCGCCTCCGTGCCGAGTCGTCCCCACTCCTGCAAGAGTCGTCATCGACTCGCTGTGTCGTACAACATCAGATCGAGATCGCTGTCAACGGGCGAACCATCATCAACCGCCGTCCGCCGGAACGTCCTCTACTCTTCAAACCTGGTAATGTGACCAGTAACGATACTAAACCGTGTCATTCTCGCCCTCCCACAACATCCACCGCTCCTCGAAAACCGCCGCAGATCCTTATCGAGACCGTTTGCTAAGACGACGACGAATCCCTTCTCCCTCTCGCTGGCTGCGCTCAGCATCCCCCAACGCTTTCATGTCCGAACTGCACAATGTCCCCTCGTCCATACGCTCGATTCCCTCATCCACACACCGCTCCAACGACACCGACGACACCGAGCCCTCTTTCTCCGAAAAGTCTACCTACGTACCTCCTCTAAATGCCACCCAAGATGCGCGTGAGCTCGTCCGGCTGGTCCAGTGCTCGCAATGTTCTCGCCCACTTACGGATCCCAAATCACTCCCGTGTGGGAACTCGCTCTGTCAGAACTGTCTCCCCTCGACCTATGATCTAAATGATATCGATCCGAGGACCAACTGCCATTTCCAAGGTTTCATATGCCCGTTTAGTGATTGCAAGCAGGAACATGCTCTTAGAGATTGTGGCTATGACGTCGTTTTGTCAAAAGTTATGGACCTTATAAAGGACAAGATAGAGGGTTTCCAGAAGTCAGACCAAGCGGCGAAATTAGAGGTTGAAGCAAAGGAACTCGACAGATTCGCGGCCGCTGGACTACCGAGGACAGGAGCCGATGATGAGAAGATTTTGAAACTTCGGGGTGGCAGATTATTAGCGACGTACACGATGGTCGCCATGGGAGATTTGCCCTATGACTCCGAAGTCACCTATTTATCAATCTCGAAGACAGCCTCCCAAGAAGCCTTCGAAGAAGCTATGGACAGGCGACCATGGCTACGAGGAAACTCGTCCCCGTCTACTATCAAAACTCCTGAAATGCTGGGTGCGGAATTCGATGAAAAGATACTCGACGATCTGAGGGAGGCTACCAGATCGGAACTCGACTGTCAGGTCTGCTACGCTTTGTTTCTCGACCCCTATACCACCTGTTGCGGCCACACGTTCTGCCGTCGCTGTCTCCACCGCGTTCTCGACCACTCACAAATTTGTCCCGTCTGCCGACGATCTCTAAATATTCCTCCCACTTATCTCTCGGAAGGAGGAGGCGCGCCGCTCAACAAACGCCTCAGGCCGCTGCTCATGGCCCTCTGTCCTGATCACGTCGAGAGTCGGCGCGCTGCTGCAAGAATAGAAGACCATCCACACGCATATGGCGACCTGGATACAGCCTTGTTTCCTTGCACCATCGCGTTTCCTACCATGCCGACATTCTTGCATATTTTCGAACCACGGTATCGTCTTATGATGCGGCGCTGCCTGGCTTCTGCGGATCGGAATTTTGGCATGCTGAGGCATAATGCGGGGTACCTACCTCAAGGAGAATTGGGCAGCTGTCCATTCTTTCAGGTCGGTACTATGTTGCGGATTGTAAATAATGAACAGTGGAACGACGGCAGGAGTATACTTGAGACTGCTGGAGTTGGACGGTTCAGGGTGACCAAGTACGCAATGCGAGACGGGTATTTCGTGGGGAAAGTCGAGGAGTTTGATGATATAAGTCCGGCAGAAGAAGCCGCTCGGGAAGCAGCGGAATTACAAGCTGCAAGGGCCGCCAGGACTCGCCCGCCGGCATCCAACATGGGCGTCAACGAAGGAGGGAGTTCCGGCTCGCGATCACTGTCCTCATCGCCAGATACTGACCCAAACCAACCCATGTCCTCTAGCCACACTCCGCCGTCGTCCGAGTTATCCTTTACAGCAGACGACAACGTAGCCGAAATCGACCCCCAAAACATCGACCTCAGCACTCTCAGCACCCTCGATCTCTCAGCCGTACCAACCTCTGTAATGCTAGCAATCTGCCACGCCTACGTCGAAGACATGAAAGCCGCCTCAAAACCCTGGCTCCACATCCGCGTCCGCCGCGCCTATGGCGAGTGTCCCACCGACCCCGCTCTCTTCACATGGTGGTTTGCCGCCCTCCTTCCCATCGACGATCGTGACAAGTACGCCGCACTGTGTTTGACTAGTGTTCGGGAAAGAATGAAGCTTTGCGTGCGTTGGGTAGTTGCGATGAAAAAAGCGTGAGTATTTCCGACCCTGTGCCTCATGATTGCAGCGAGGGAATGAGAGATGAAGCTAACTTTGTACGGAATAGGGGTGTGGCAAATCCTAATAGGGGGTCGAGTTGTGATGTCTTCTGACTAGCCGTCTTGAGCCTGTTTGTGCTCGTGTTCTCGATTATTATTGTTTTGGTGGGCAATTTGAAGCAACATCAGCAAGCAGATGGCATTGGCGGCTGGTTTGGGATTAGGATCTTGCAAGCTTGACAGCTACGATTTCGCCAGCAGTCTGGAGTTATCGTCATCGTTGTGTCGAAAGGTCAGTAGCATTTGGGAAGACAGCAATCTTTAGGACAGATAGTATTATCTGGGTGTGGATTATTGTGGTTGAGCGTCGCGGCACGAACGAGATCGCGTTTCAGCGTTGATGGAGTTATGAAGACGACGAGACGAACACGGCGAAGGAGAGAATCAAGTATGCATTTTGTTAGCGGGATTGGGGAGGTCTGCCGACAGTAGGCTCGTTGTGCATATCATTCGTTGGAGTATGAGGAGTTGACTACACTGTGTGTGGTACCAGGCTGGGAACCGCATTCAGCAGGCTAAGGGGAACACGTTTTCCTTTGTGTATATCTATAGAGGCCAGGCAGGTCGGCGGCTGGACCTCGCGGTCCTTCGGGCGATTTGTATGGCGAAGTTGCCAAAGAGCACTGTGAGTATGGAGAGGCAGTTGTGTTTTATCTAGCCAAGGCATTCACTCAATGCTCATCACCATTTTATCAATTTTCTTCGGGTATTCTGATTGTGCAGACTGCAGAATGTGCTTGATGACTTTGGCTCAATAATGACTTGATATGGAGCATTGCTACGCATCGAACATGGTAAGATATAGCTCTCGACCCCCAAAACTCCAACTCCACATCCATGAGTAGTACATCTCTGTTCGCTAAAACAACGCCTTTTTTTCTAGGGAAAAGATAAAAGAGATTGCAGTGCAGCAAGTTTCGCTTTTCCTAAAACGAAAAGGAATGCTTCTCTTGGCGATATTTACCGAGTGCTTCAATGATGGCGTGCCATTTTCATCCACATCAATCAAATATGTCGTGGATCTCCAACTATTGTTTGAGAACTGATTGTCTCGATAATCCATCTGTAAAGTCGAAAAACTTCTCAATAAAACATTTGTGCGTCAAAACGGGACCCGTCGGTCGCAACCACCAACCGCCAACCATCCGACTTCAAAACTGGAAGAACACACATAAGTGTCAAGAAATCACCGCAGAGATGAGGCCTAAACCTGAACCACGGTTCTCACAACCCGGTAGGGTAACTAAGGGAACGTGTCCCCACGGCCCAGGAAGAAAAATAATAATTGAACTGGCAGACACCCCGGAGGAGAAGTATTAAAAGCGCTCTCCCTTCTCTTTCCTTTCTCCGCCCCTCTCGTCCACTTTCCATCTCCAATTCACAGGCTCAGAACCAAATCCAAGTCTCCAAGTCGCTTTCGCTACTCAAAGGTTCTTGAGAAAAAAATTGCTTGCAACAGCCCCAAACCAAATCCCCAGGCCTACTTCGCAGGTGCAGCATTTCAGAATTTCCAAAAAGCCCTTCTTTCAAAAGAGAGAAGACAATACTCACAGAACCATGGCATCCTCATCATCTCGCACCCTCCCCTTACCCGCCACCCTCCCTATGACCGGCGACACCACAATCGCACCCCTCCTCGCCCTTCAGAAAGCCCTCCCCGCCACACCACCTCCAACCCCCGCCAACGGCAACATCCCCAGCATCCCTCCCATGACCGACGCCATCGACGGCGCCCTCGCAGCCAGTACCAGCAGCACCAAGTCCTTACCCGACTCCGCCCCCACCCCCTCCATCCTCACCCGTCCCCGCCCCTGCCGCTCCCGCGCCACCTCCGCCCAATCCACTCTCCCTTCTCGCTCCCCATCCCCAATCACTCCCGTTCCCCTCCTCTCATCCCGTGGCGCCAATACCCTCCCACACGGCCACAACATCCAATCCTACATCCGAGCCCGCCGCCGCACCCCCTCGCCCTCGCCCCAAGACCGTCTTCTCGCCGTCGCTCGCCTAACCGCCGAGCTATCCACAATAACTTCAAGAATTTCTAATACTGAGGAGAGATTGGAAAAGGCGGCTGCGGCGCTGGATCTGAAAGAACCGAATCAGGAGAAGCTGGCACAGAGGGGAAGAGAATTGAAGGAGATTGCGGAGCGGATTATAAGGCAGAAGGAGGAAGCGCTGAAGGCGAAGATGGAGAATGAACGCTTGGGAGAGTTGATTAGGAAGGCTAGTTGGAAGGCCAAAGAGAGGGAGTCCGAGTCCGTGCCACAGCTTAAGAAGTTTGACTTTCTTGGTGGGAAGGAAGAGAGCCCGAGAGGCAGGGAGAGAGAACGAGGAGCATTGAGGAGTATGGGGTCGAGGGATAGTGGAATCGGCGGCGTCGGCATCGGCGCCAATGATAGAAAAGAGAATGTGAAAATGGATTCGGAGAAAGAGCCAAAGTCGGCTGAGGCTACGCTTGCAGATGCGAGACAGCGGATGCATAAAGCGCAAGAACGCCTCAAGTCGCATAAAAAACACCAGGATAAGGAGTTTTTCAGAATACCTCCTGTGCCCCAGCTCCCAGCACACATCATCACACAACAACAAGCAGCAACACAGGGCAGAAAAGCGTTTGAGAAAATCCCACCTATCACAAGATCGCTGAGCCAGAACCAGACAAGAGGTGCGAGACTGGCTGCTCAGGCTGAGATTCAGAGGAAACGCTCGCAGACGGACTCGAAGAAGTTGCTGGATGGGGAGCAGACAGAAGCACAGGCGCCGGAACATTTGAAGCCGCTGCTTACACATCCGGTGTTTAAAGAGGAGTTTCATCTCGAGATGCCACCACTCAGCTATTGGAGGGAGTTGCATGGGGAGAGCGTGGAGGAGGCGGAGGAGAAGACGGAGGAGAAGACGGCGAAGAAGTCGAAGTTTGGGAGCTTGAGGAAGATGTTTGCTGGGTCGGAGAATTGAGTGGGCATGACGAGGAATTGAAAATGGCCGTGAAGCTTTTGGCTTTTGGTCTTTGGATTTTCGGCGTGTGGTTTTGCGATTTTTTGAGAGGAGTTGGGGTTTGGACGGACATTGCGTACTTTGCCTGAACCAGATGGGCATCGTGGTCCTACTATTCTGGATACCCGGCAGCAGCCTGTGGGCATGTTTTGCGGTTGTTTTCTGGAGAACAGCGGTCGTTTTAGCGATCTACTCATTGATGTGGAGTTGGAGTTTGCGGGTCGGGTCGAGTTATATCTTACCATATTCGCTCTCAAGTTTTTAGAGATATGGACAAGAACTACGAGAACGGCACGTCACTATTTGGTATTTCTGTGAACCAATATTTTTAATTCTAAGAGTGAAGTGCAAGACAAGCTTCCCTTTGGTGTTGGAAGAAGCGAAACTTGCTGCTTTGCAATCCCAACTAAGGAAATACATCAAGCCTACCTAGTATGTAGGAGAGTTCCAAGTAATCAGGCATATGATAATAAGGTCAAAGGTTCAATAGCGGCCCAGAAGGGACGTCTCCTACTTCCATTGTGACCGCTGCACGGTCCGGATTGGCAAGATCAGTCCGCAGCCAGCGACATAGTCCTGCAAAGAAATGAGACTGACTTCAGGAAAAGATCGCTTACCAAAAGTATGTGCCATAGACCAGTTGAATTTGAAACTCGAATGTGAGGCGAGAAATCCTCGAAACCCCCTTTTCCAGTCGCATTCTGCAGCAAGCCCGGACCTAGCTTTGGCTTTGTTGACAGGTTTCTTGAAGAAGTCCGCAGTGAAATTGTATGGCTCCGTAGAATTTGGAAAGCCTTTGAGATGCGTGTGTAGCCGTGAAAGGCCATTTGATGGGTCCCGTTGCCCCATACCTTGTAGAGGCAGCTGGGCTGTGGACAAGCCGTAACAGTGTTTAACTCACTGTCGAAGAGTTTGTAATAACCTAGGGTTCTCAAGTCACGACAAAGCAGTGCGGTGATGGGAAATTTGCCATTCTTACCTAGGTGCTTGGATATTGCAGCATCCCTCTTCGAGTCTGCCTCGAGCAGCAACGCTCAACTGATGACCGTCTCTGGTCTCCAAAATACGCATTTTCCCTCTAAGGCGTGGTCTCATGCACAAGTCCATGTATCGTACATCTTCAAACTCAGCTTCAAGTACTCTTCCCAGAGCAAAAGCGCTGTCATTCATATCGTACAATACTTCCAATTGCCCATTCATGCTTTTGCCACATTCCCATCCGCCACTCTATCCTGCACAATATCCCAACTCGTCCTCACCCCCTTCCCTCCAAACTTCACCAAGTTCTCGTTATACGGATGCGCCGCGCCCTCAAAAGCCTTCAACCGCTGCATCCTATCATCCCGCAACCTATTCTTCGGCAACATCCCCCTAACCGCCTTTCGCAACACTTCAGCACCTCCTTCCCTCGCCTTCAACTCTTCCATACTGAGTTGCTTCAGAGAACCGGGTCGTGTGTTGTGGCGGTAGTATTGTTTCTGATACAATTTTTTGCCGGTTGTGTGGAGGGAGGAGCAGTTGGTTACTACTACGTAGTCGCCGCAGTCGGTGGAGGGGTCGAATATGGGTTTGTGTTTGCCGATGAGGAGTGTGGCGATGCGGCTGGCGAGCCGGCCGAGGGAGGGAGGGGTGGGGATGTCGGAGCGGTGGATGAGGGAGGTGGGAGTGGTGCCCGGGGGGATGGAGGTGGGTGAGGGGAGCGGGCGGAGGGTGGTGAGGCCGTAGTGGGGGGTGGAGGCGGAGATGTGGTGCCAGGTGCGGGAGTATGCTAGTTTTGTCTGGGGAGGGTTAGATTGGGTTGACGGTGAGGAAGTGAAGCTGTGGGACATATTCAGATGCTGGGGACTTACCACACCGATGGTTTGCGACATGTTGAAAAGACGGTGGCCAGCCCTCGGGCGGCGCTGAGTAAGGAGGGATTCGTAGAGCTGTCGAGCCCGGGCGCAACAAAGTCAATTGGGCGCGTAGAGGGCTGTCGCAGTTGTCTGGCTGATGGCACGAGGTCGATTGCTTGATGCCAAGACCTGGAGATGGTGGAATAATTTTGGTGTCGCTCTCGGAAGCTGCCGAAGCGGAGGCCGAGGATGCCGAAGAGCGGCGTGGATGTGGCCGACAGCGGGAATTGAATTTCAAAGCACCCCCACCATCCGTGAATTGCTCTGGAGATTGACCATTGACCCGTTTCTTCTCTGTATTGATCTCTGTACATACAATCTTTCGGAAAGGAACCTGAGCAGTCTACTCCACTCTATCTATTCTGCCAGAAATCTCATAATTTTGCAAGATGGTCATCACCACTCCTTTCCAGGTCCGTTCTATCAATGATGTTCTCTGGTCACGCGAGTATCGACTGACGAAACGGTAGACTCTCTTCGCCGTACCAATGACCTGTGAAAGCTGTGTCAAGGACATCCAAGGCTCATTATACAATCTCGAAGGCATCCAAAAAGTCGAAGCAAATCTCAAAGACCAGCTGGTCACCATAGAAGGCACAGGTAGATAGTGCCAATAAGTCTGCCACGGAATACATGCTAACTCCCAAGCTCCAGCCGCACCTTCAACCATCGTTAAAGCAATTCAAGACACCGGCCGTGATGCCATTCTACGCGGCTCTGGCGCTTCGAATAGTACGTCCTGTCCGCTTTCTTTCGTCTGAAGAAGTAGAAAAGAATAAGAGGTGGAAAGGAGAACAACTCACTGAGTATACATGTCATGTGATACTAAAACAAACGTTTCATCAGGCGCCGCCGTATGCATCCTCGAAACCCACGCGCCCGGTGTGAAAGACTATGTTCGAGGACTCGCCCGCATGGTGCAAGTCGCCCCCTCTCTAACCCTCATTGACCTCACCATCCGCGGCCTCGCACCCGGCAAGTACTGGGCCACCGTCCGCCAAACCGGAGACGTTTCCCAAGGCGCCATGTCCACCGGCGGCATCTGGACAGATGAGAAAGAAGGAGCACTGAAGCCACGCGGCATCTTTGGAACCGTGGATGTCAACAAGCATGGCATCGGCAGCGTGTTCTTCGACAAACCTATCCAGATCTGGGAGATGATTGGACGGAGTATGGTGATTTCAAGGCAGCATGAGGGCGAGGGGAAGTTTGAGAAGAATGATCCGGATACGGTTGTGGGTGTTATTGCGAGGAGTGCGGGGGTGTGGGATAATGATAAAACGGTGTGTTCGTGCACGGGGAAAACTTTGTGGGAGGAACGGAAAGATGAGGTACAAAAGGGGATGCTCTGATTCGCAGCTGCTCTGGCCCCGAGATGGGATGGAATTTACGGTGGGGGTTCGGAGGAGAGCATGGGGGATGGGGCATGGGCAAAAGGGAGAAGTGGATGGTTGAGTAGAAGGGAACGCCATGCACGAGAGTGAAGAGGATCGGAAGAGATCGGTGAAAACCGGTTGACATAATTGAACCTCTATTGTTAGAGCCAAGCTGTCAAGGTCTCAAAGTGAAAGCGGTTGGGGAAGAAGAAATCTGTGCCAGGAAATATCCTGGGCCAGACATCGCCAAGAGTGCTTGTCATGCTTCAAGTGCTACATTATCTTTCCGATGATCAAGCAGATTTCGGCGTCTTGCATTTCTTGACTTGCATGCATTTCTTGAACGTTCAAACAGACATTGAATGGATAAGCATGTGCTTAGGTCCCCACCTGCAAATAGCTGCCTCTATTTTGGTCCGACATCGAAGGCATCGATATCACTTTGAAGAAACCAACTACTCGCCGATCGGAGTCCCAAGTATTCAGCAGTAGCCAGTAGGTGAGAAAACTCGTATCACGCATGATGGTGTTTGCCTCACGATCCCAGTGCTTGGAGTGGTTGTCTTGAGCAGGCCATGGTGTGACGATAGTGCAGCGTAGTGGCCCCAGAGGATGATCTTCAAACGTGGGTGAGGGAGAAGCGAGTTTGATGGCCACGCTTGCTCGAACCTCGAATTTTACCTATGTCGAAAAGCTTTTCTTGACCACAACTGTTACCAAGAGTGTGTGTTGATCCGGGGAATGTGATCTGAGATTTTCAAGCAGAGATCGAACAGCGGGAAGATGGTGGCGCGGAAGGAAGATCGAACAAACTTGGCCAACAGAATGAATAGATCTTGGGAGGCGTATCCTTACGGCTTTTATCCCTACTCGCATTTTCTGTACAAGTGGTGGTGAAATTTGAGGTCCTGTTGTGTTTCTAAGTACAAGAACGACGGCATAGCCATAGGGAAGCAAAGGCGACGTGAAATTGAAGACAGCTTAGTCGGCGCTTGGGCCACATCGGCGCCTTTCTCCAAGACTTCTAGGCGCTATGGCTACCGCCCAGGCTACGGAACGCCATCTGTCACAGATATCCATACAACGTCTTCCGCTCTGGTCCCCATGGAACGCTCGCTGCTTTGACCTCAAGAGCTTGCTGTCAAGGTCCCAGGGCCAAGGGCCCAGCTGATCCCAAACTCCTCATGGCTCGGTCGTGTCACCACCACCTTGCCGCTCGCCGCTCAACAGCTTCGAAAAGCTCTCCGGTAAGCTTCACGAAGGTAAATAATTGTACCATTCTACAACTCTGTCTTTCCTTTTTGTACTTGGTTTCTATAGCTTCGTGGGCTAGAAATACTTTCTCTGCTTTTCTTCGATCTCGTCAGTCTCTCTTATGTATCAGGAGTCGCACACGTTCTCTGACCGGCAGCGACTCCATCCGGCTTGGATGAGACTCCAATGTCACGGGCAGCGGCAGCTTGCTTTGACCCTTGAAGCGGCAGGGCCTTTCGGTCTTTTGGCTCCCTGCACTGCATGCATGAGGCGGCTCAGACCATTATAGTTCGTGCGTGCCCGCTCAATCCGAAGGGTGCGTTACGCGCTGGCATTCGCTGTCCAACCGCTCAGTCCTTCTCACTCCCCGGCGCTGCTAGACGGCGACCACCTGATCGGTCGAGCCACTCTCTTAGAACGTTGACCGGTCACCGATCTTTCCTGTCTTTCCAACCGATCTTCATTATAATCGCAGCTGAATACACTCACCATCTGGAATTCGTTATTCGACTCGAGCGGGCCGCTACTGAACATTGCGAACTCTCCCGGCCCGAAGCGACAACCCCGCTGATTTATCCATACAAGCGGGGACATTGACGACAACGACGCCATCTGAAGACGAGAGAAGCTGGAAAAATCATCATCTCACGGAACTAATAAATCATGTCTCTCAAACAGGTAAGTTGACCAGCAGACGAAAAAGTCCAGCGACCAGTCTGCTCACTGAGAACTTGTCAGGAAATCGAGACATGGGTGGCTGCCCTCGGTCACTACGATAATAATGAATTCGACGAAGCACTGAAGGAATTCGACAGCATCGCCGACACATCCAAGATCCTTTTCAATTGCGGTGTAATACATGCGACTCTGGGGGAGCACGAGAAAGCGGTATGCTATGATCCCCACATCGTCAAGTCTTTCACTGGCATTCATAGGCTGATCAAGTCAAACTTGCAGGTCGAATGCTACCAACGAGCCATCCGACTCGACCAGTATCTGGCTGTCGCATACTTTCAACAAGGAGTGTCGAATTTCTTGGTCGGGGATTTCGAGGAAGCGCTGGCGAATTTCAACGATACCCTTCTATATCTCAGAGGCAACAGCCTGATTGATTATGCTCAATTGGGCCTCATGTTCAAGCTGTATTCTTGCGAAGTATTGTTTAATCGGGGCCTGTGTTATATATACCTGCAGCAGAAGGAAGCTGGAATGCAGGATTTCTCGTTCGCTGTGAAAGAGAAAGTTGTCGAGGATCACAATGTCATCGACGATGCTATCAGAGAAGAAGCAGAGGTTCGTACCTCCAACATCTCTCACCCCCGATTCTCATCCTACGCCGATTTCTGACTTGCATTACAGGGCTACACTGTCTTCTCTATCCCAGTTGGAGTCGTGTACCGGCCAAACCAAGCCAAAGTCAAGAACCTCAAAGCAAAAGACTACCTAGGCAAAGCTAGGCTTGTGGCAGCCTCCGACCGGGCCAATGCCTTCACTGGTTTTACCGGATCTGAGGTCAAGAATGCTGGAAAAATGGAAATCAAGGACGATCGCCCTGCTGAAAACCTGTCTTATGCAGCTACTAATCTCGTCAAACCCGGCCTGCAATCCAAACGCCAGCAATCTGAGCCACCGCTCAACCGTAGCGTCTTCCCACCCACACCTCCTCCTGAGAGTGACCGCCCAGGTGCCTCGCCCAATGCTGCTGCTACAATGAGCCGAGGCGCCTCGGTGAGGAATGGACCCAAACCCATGCCAGCGAAGCTCAATATCGAGAAAGCGAAGCCAACAAGCGGCTACCAAGTAGCTGAAGTCTTGGAAGACATGGAGAAACCACGAATGGGCACAACACGCACAGCTTCCGAACCTCGCGGCCCGCCAACACGCCAGTACAGTAACAGCCAATACAGAGACGACAGCCGCTCTCGACAACCGCAGCAAAGACGAGAACCACAGCCTAGCCGACAGCGACGCTCTCAAGAGGAAGAGGAAGACGAATACCCCGGCGAACTATACGACATGTACAGCAGCCCCCGTGGCAGCGCGCGCGGAAGCAGAAGCGGTCGATCGCAGCCCCGTCAACAACCGCGCTACATCGAAGAAGAAGAAGAAACCTACGCCTCCGACTACGACGACGGGTCCTTCGACGAAAACGAATTCGAAATGGTCTCCAACAGCCGTCCTCCCCCCCGTTCCCAATCGCGCGCCGCGAGTTCGACGCGCGGCAATTCTCGTCGTCCGGACATTCGCAAGATCCGCGTCAAAGTGCATGGTGAAGACACAAGATATATTATGGTAGGACCTGCGATTGAGTTTCCGGACTTGGCGGAGAGGGTGAAGGAAAAGTTTGGGTTGAGGAAGAGGTTTAAGTTGAAGATTCGAGATGAGGATATGCCGAGTGGGGATATGATTACTATGGCAGATCAGGATGATTTGGATATGGCTATTATGGCGGTTAAGGCGAATGCAAAGAGGGAGAAGTTGGAGATGGGGAAGATGGACGTGAGTACCGACTTTCTTGAGTATACTTGACCTTTGCTAACGACGAGTGTGACAGATTTGGATCGTCGAGGTTTGATTGCCTTGCCTCTTGGTTGAGGCATTTTTTCCCCTTCCAGTCATCAGGATGTTCCACGCTCCCGTGCATCTCAAGTTTGGATTTTTTGCTTTTGTCTCTGCATTTATCTTTACTTGTTTTGGATTTTTGGATTGGCGGCATATCAGCACATGTGAACAAGAATCAAGAGATACCAGCGAATGGACTTTACAGCCCTCGCATAGAGATTAGATGAGAAGATGTATGCTGGCTTCCAGATGACGACCAGTACTTAGGAGTTTTACGTTTTCCTCTTCCTGTTGGCTTGCATAATGAGAGACGGTGACGATGACGAGAGGTTGAGCCGGAGTTTTTGGAGACTCCTTCCTTCAGTGGGCCAGATGAATGATGCAGTGCTAATACACGATGGTCCTCAATCGGCGCCAGCACGTATTATGTATTACATCTTTGTTAAACATACAATGAATGAATCGAATGACTTCCATTGCCGAATGGATCTTTCTCAACATCTGGTGACATTTGCCATGACATGTCCTTCGAACTAGGGCAATCTCTATTTCTCTTAAGGATGTCACTCTCAGGGGCCCGGTGTTGGACTGCCTTCAAACGAATCACACTCTGAACTGCTCATCCGCAAGTGACAAGTCAAGCCTTCCTGTTCTCCAACCTCAACAATGCTGGAAAGCCGCAACTAGCAAGATTCGGAAGAAATGTGCCCATCTCTATATTCCAGGGTACGGGAAACTAAATGGGTTTAGATAAACTATTTAGATAAAAACTATAGTTTTTAACTATCTAAATGGTCGTTATATTAGATATAAATCTATAGTTTTTAAATAGAATCTAAGGGGTGAAAGGGGTAAGTACTTTTACACCTATTTTTGGTGCAAAGGTACTTTAAACAGCCCGGGCCGGAGCAAATCCCGACCCCGACCCTTAGAAATTGATTAAATAATTATACTAACGGGCTGCCTTTACTCAGCCTTGCCTTTAGCCTTATTAAAAATCACTTTTAGAATTTCTATTTTTAATTTTTTAACAGCGCTATATTAGACTTTTGATAGCGGGGCTTGGCTTTATAGGCTCCAAATAATTCCAAAAAAATACAATTTTTTTTTAAAAAAAATGTTAAAAACTTATAAAGATCCTTAATTTTATTATTTATTTAAACAAAAGTGAATTCCTAATTATTTGTCAAAAACCAACGCGGGTTGGTCCTTTTAAATATATTAAATTACTAGGAAAAAAAGAAAACTATTTTATAATACCAGGTATATAAATGGCTTTTTTATTTATATATATATGCTAGAAATATAAATAAGTTTTATATTTAAAGCTTTATAAAGCTTTAGGCCTATATTATTCCGGTTTAAACCAATATAAAAGTATTTTAATATTTTCCCTAAACCTAATAGCTATTTAATTAAGCTTTTCCAAAACCAATTTTTTTTAATATAATTTATTAAAAATTAATGCAAATTAATTTTTTTAAATATATCAAATTATTAAAAAAAAGGAAAAAGCTATTTTATAATACTAAATATATAAATGGCTTTTTTGCTTATACGCATATATTAGGGACGTAAATGGGTCCCGTGCCCGAAGCTTTACGGAGCTCCGGGCCCGCACTATTCCGGTTTAGACCGACGATTATTTAATTCTTATTTTAAATCACTTTTAATTTTGATATAATTTTTTATAAAAATTATAAAAAATTCAATTTTAAAGCTTTTTACTTTGTTTTTTTTTCACTATTTTATAAATTAAAAATAATGCTATTTTAAAAAAAATCCGCTTACGGTAAAATAGCCTACGGCGCTAGCCAGCGGTACTTTTTTTATATGGAATTTAAGTTTTTATAGTTTTTAAATTAAAATTTAAAAACGAATTACGGACCCCCCTAATTTAATTGGAACTAAATTATATATCTCTAAATTCCTAATTTTTAAATTTCCCACACCCTACTCCCAAATATTTAATTTTTATTTCAAATCACTTTTAATTTTAATATTTTTTCTTATAAAAATTCTAAAAAAATTAATTTCAAGGCTTTTTACTCCGTTTTTCCACTATTTTATAAATTAAAAATAAGGCTATTTTAAAATACTTTTTTTATCTACGCGGGGCTAGCTTATAGCGCTAGCCAATAGCGCTTTTTTATATTTATTTTAGATATTTTAAATTTTCAGATAAAACTAAGAATCTATTGAAATAAGCGCTAAGATTAGATATATCTTATCTATATATTTGTTAGATATTAGATTTTTAGTTTCCCGTACCCTGCTATATTCTGCTCCGTGTACCTCAGAGGCCAAGCCAAGATCGCCTGAGATCAGCTCAGCAGCTGTACAAAGCTGAGAGCAAGGCCAGAGTCGGGTGCGAGCGCCCTCCATTTGCGACGTGCAACAAAACATGTTATGGACAGAATCTCACTACTTGAGTGGGGGGAGTGTGACATTGACTGTGCGGGATGCTGCGTCGAATCTGCAAGGCTGACGCGAATGGACCAATGGTAGTGACAGATTCGCTGGGTGATGGGGGCACGCCGGGGCATATTGATGCTTGGGTGTTGAGTGGCTGAACGTCATCACTTGCTGCCCGATTGTCGGATGCCTCTTGATGATCAAGTGCTCCGAGTTCGGAAGTTTTTCTGCAGAGGATCATGGCGTTTTTTTATCTGTACTTTCGTGCTTATATCACAATGCCACCCGTTCCCATGGTCGAAGTCCAACTTGAGGTTTTGCAAACACGGAGAATACTACAACCGCAGCACAAGCACTCCTGCATCCGTACCTGCAACCTTTGCATTTCTGTCATTCGTAAATTTTTCCGCTTTGCTTTGTTTTCTACCTTGGAAAGCATCGGTCTCCTAACCAGACCCTATCCCAAGGCACAAATCTATTCTTCCTCCTCAGCAGCCTCAAACGCATCCACCTCCACATTCCTCTCCTCTCCATCCTCATCCCCCGCCTCCACAAACCCCACATCCTCATCCCCCTCAACCAGCGTCCCCAACCCCCCAACCTGCGGATCCACACCCATCATCCCCTTCTCCTCTCTAATCTGATTGACCCTCGCATTCGTCATCTCGTAAACATACTGTCCCAGATGCTCCACGCCTTCCATAACCGCCTCACCAGGCAACTGTTCCATGCCTTCTTCTTCAGCTAGTATTCGCTGCGAAGGCCACATCTCGCCAGTACATAAAATTAGCTTGTCTGGGCGACGAAAGAGGATTTCGAAAGCTGGGCGAAGCTCAGGGCAGGATTCGAAGATGAAGCGACGGCCGAGGATGTACAGACCTAGGCGTGCACGGGAGAGTGCGACTGTGAGGCGTCGGACGTCGCGGAGGTAGCCGACGCGGGAGGTGCGCGTTAGGGAGAGGATGACATCTGTTGTATCATGGGTCAGTCATCCATTCTATTCTTCGACCTTCCCCTCTGGGCTTAACGAAGACAGGAGCCAAGGGAAAGGGGAAATACTCACAGTCATTCTGCTCTCCCTGATACTTATCCACCGTGTTGACCGTTTTCGGTAACCCAAACAGCGGATTCTTCGCACACCGATGCGCCAACACATCCTTAATTAGCGCCCTTTGTCCCGCATACGTCGCCAGTATGCTAATCTTCTCAGCTGGATAGCCCAGGAGACGCATGTACTGATAGATAGCAACCGCATATTCCGCTTCGCCTAAGTTCTGGATGAAATGCGGTGACGGTTCATATTCGCCTCGTCCCTTGTAGTCAGGGACTTGGATGAACTGATAGTCGTACTTGAACCCTGCATTAGCAGTCTGGAATTCTGGCAACGTTTGTACGGAAGACAGATTGCCAAGCGCTTTGTATCGCCACGAATACAGCTCGGCAATAGAAGGTTTTGCGCGGCCCTGCTGGTCCAGATTGATAGTCGGTACACCCAGACGCACAAGCCTGGAGAACAAAGATTGCTCGAGGTTGGCATATTGCCTGAACGCGAGGTTCTGGATAACGGGTGAGTTTTGGAAATGATCACCGCAGAGCACGACGCGTTGAAGGGGCATTTCACCCTTGCGCGGGTTTTGCATGGCAAGTGGGATGAAGTTTTCAATTTCGGTGATCTGCGCCGCTTCTTCCATGACGACGTTGTCGTAGTGGAAGCCTAGGGAGGCGATTTCGCGGCGGCGCATGGCGGCGTGGGTGGATGTCATGGCGATGATGCGGGCTTCGTTGGTGAGGAGGTAGTTGGCTTTATCGCGGTCCCGCCTGAGGATTTCGAAAGGCCGGGCATGAGCGAGTTCTGTGAATATCTTTGCGACATGGTTGTAACAGCCATCTGCAATATCTAAGACAGTGGCCTTGTTGGAACCGGGAGGGAAGAGTGGTTGGGGGGCGTTGGAAAAGTAGAAGTGGAATGGGAAGGCTTCGACAATTGCTTCTGGGGTGGCCTGCTCTGATTTGGCAACCTCCTGGAATCTTGCCCAGGCGGGCTCGACGTAGACGGAGTTGAAGTAGCCAGCAGTTTCAGCTGAACTTCCATGAGCACCTGGTGCACCAAAGTTCGCCGCTAAACGATTGACTTCCATCAGATATTGATCCCGGTTGTCCAAGAAAGACTCAACCCGACCATGTTTGCTGAAGTTGCCTTCTGTCTCCAGCTCCTCTTCACCATGTCCCAGTCTGAGAAGGTGACGCTCATCAATATCTAAAGCAACAATCTTCTGGAACAGCTGGTTTAATGCTTGGTTGCTGTGTGCAATAAGAAGGGTCCGCTGCTCCGGGAAGTTGTGGTACAGATTGTTGATGATTTGGGTGGCCACATCAGTCTTGCCGGTACCAGGTGGACCAACAATGACCGTCAAACCAGGCTGCGTTCCAGATATGATGGCCTCGGTTTGAGCGGGAGTGAAACGGACTTGGTTGAGTTTAGGAGCATCGATAGGGTAGGGCCCTGCATTCGGAGGTTTGTAGGTAGAAACATGAACGACTTCAGACTTGACTGGTTCTGGCTCAATCTGATCACGTCTTCGCTTTTTGGACGGCTTCGTAGGAGGCTCGGGTGCTTGCCCTGTGAGCTCTAGAACATACGGAGGAGCAAAGCTTCCGCTCACATCCTCCGCCGGTTCTAGCACCTTTCCTGGGAGGCTGGCCGATAGGTGCTGAAAGTCAAGGAAGGTATCTCGGTAGTCGATCTTCTTGAGTTTGTTTGGTAGATTGTTGTAGGTTGCCCCTGCTGGATCACCGTATCCCAGAAAGACTTCGTGTAACCAGGAAGCCATTGGAACATCAGAAAGTGTGAGACTTTGTATCGACTCAAGGACAGGCTTGAAGTTGTTCTCCCGGCCCCGCCTTCGCATAATGAGATTGATGCTCTCATACACATCAGGCTTGCCTCTCGCAACTCTGTCAGTGTCTTCCTTGAACATTGCGGTATCAAGTTTGACTTGGAGTCTTCGCATCCTAGGTCGTCCATTCATGTGCCCACCAGTGTCTCTGAGAGATCGTCCGCTTTCGTCCTGAACCTGTATGATTTCTGCTGCTCGTAGAGCTTTCAACCCAATCTTCTGAGCATCAGATTCTGTTGAAGCACCATTGGTGATCATTTTCGAATTGTCAATAGGCTGTACTGCTAATAAGAAGACTACATCATCGGGTCTCAGCTGGTCCCACTCTCTGCGAACATTGTCTGCAAGTCGGCTAACGTCCAAGGTAATCTCAGCTCGTACAACTGAGGGTTTGTCTTCACCAACAAGGGGCGGGGCTGCCTCCATGATTCCAGGCTTTGTGATAGCAAGAGCCATCTTGGAGAATCCCTCAAACCGGGTCTCTCCTTGCCGACCAAACGATGGCCGGAGGCGTTTGATGGTATCTTCGACATCTTTTCTGATCTCAAAGAAGGATTCGCAGCGGTGAAGTATGAACGATCTCCACAAGAAGTCCCCTACCGTGAGATACTGAAGATTCAATTTCGGCAGAGCCAGAGGCTCCGAGCCATTGTAGGTTTCGTTGCGGAGTAGAGTTGGCTCAAAGAGGCTCGATTCGGTCGGCAATATGCTAAGTTCCCTCGCTGTCTCCTGGAAAGTCTTTCGTCTCTCATGAGCAGCAAGTAGAACCTCCAGCACAAACTGTCGATCTGTAACAATTTTCGTTTCCGGAGGGAAACTTGTGCGAAATCCAAGTAGATTGCACAGTTTTAACAATTCAGCATCCGTCAAGGTCTCGAGATGGCTTTCCAGATCGGTCCGCTTGTCTATGGATGCATAGTTTGATAATGCCAGAATCGTCAACTTCTCCTTGAAATGCTTGAAGGATATCCTCTGCAATGTTGCCAGGGTAGCGCAATGCTGGTCATAAGCCTGGATGCGCGAGTATTGTATTCCAGTATGGTCGTCGATCGAGAAATAGGTAAAGTGTTTGAAGAGGGCGTACAGATCTCTTAGTAGAGCATTGCCCTCATCGTTAAACCTCGGAGATAGCCTCATCACTGGCAAGATGTGCAGATCCTTCAATAGTGTATTCACATATCTTCGAGTAGGCAGCTGGCTCTGGAGGTCGGTCAAGAACTCGAGGAATCGTTCGCAGTAGAGGATGTTCTCGGCTTTCGCAGTCTCCGCGTACAGTTGTTCAAAAAACTCCATCACCAGGGTAAAAAGCCAGCCTCGCTCAAATCGGAGTCTCGCCTTGGTGGCATCATCTGCGGCGTCATATCTTTTCGCCGACGCCCTCCAAGCCTTCCGTATTTGAGGTGTACGATCGAGATGCGCTTCGCGGGCTTTCTCACACGAGAGATTATGCCATATTCCAATGCTCACTAGGGGGGCGCATTCTTTTCGAATGATGCCACTATCGAGAGATTGGAAAGCACTTATGATGAACGACAGAATATGGGTTCGGATGGTGAGAGAGAAGGTCTTGTCTAAGGAGAGGAATAGAATGCGACGAAAGAGGTTCGAGAAATCGGCTGGTCTGTCGGAGAAAGTCTCCCATGTTGGCAGATGTTCCCGGCTTCTCACATTCGTAATGAGAACAATTAGGAGCACATGGTGGTGGGACGAGTCTTCCGAAAAGCCTGGCCATAGATAGCTACGAAGAGGTCAGTCAGTGATTAATTCAAGGCTTGGATGCGCGGCGCGTACCTTTCGAGGATCTGGAGGTTCTCCAAGGCCAGAAGAGACTTGAATGCAAAGCTCTCCTGCTCCAACACGTCCCAAATTTCGTTCTTGATCACCGCGGGGGCGACCTTCACTTTGGCGGACTTTGGCTTCAACCAATGCTGCTTCGCAAGCTGGGCGAAGACATTGTCGCCGTCGACATCTGCCGCAACAGGGGGGTCAGGGGCGACTTCGACCTTGGGCTGGGCCTTGCCTCTCGTCCGCGGCGCCATCAGGGAATGGTTGACGGGATGAGCAGTGCTGTCGCAAAAGCCAGAGGATCAGGAGCCGGCTGCTCTTGAGTCGCGCTTCCATGCGACTGGAGGCGCTAAGGTGCAGTCACGTGATGTGCTCATAGAAATTCGTGTTCTCAGCCTTGCGCTGGAAATGACGCTAACCGGTGTTCGATCGCGACAAAGACCGTCTTTTCGAGATCGGTCAAAGCTCCGTCCCCACAACAGCACCGCGACGCAGACGACTTCAGCAACACAATCCTTGTCTTCGACCCTGGGAAGCACCCGTTCACCACCGTCTTCCTCACCTGCTGGCCATCATGGCGACCACGGGAGTTGAAGCTGTTGGCGCATTCGAAGCCGTCTTGCGGGAGATGCTGCAGAGGGCTGCCGAAACGAAGCAGACGACCATCATCGAACCTCCGCTGGCGCGAGACCCATTCAACGACCTGTTGAAGCGAATAGACGCCATTCCCAGCATCGAAGAGCAGGAGAACGAGAAGAAGAAGCTGTTCCGCAACGGCGTCATCGAGACGGTCGCCAGAGACACCCTCTACGAGTTGTTGGTGAGTCGCTCACCACACGTCGACGACCGAACATATCTGACCTGCCCATAGTCGTCTTCAAATATCGATGAACCTTCATTCGTGCAAGTATGGAACCTACTCGACATAGCCTCGATGCTTTCCGACACCCACCGAAGTGATCCCATCCTGCTGTTCTGGCTGGTCGAGGAGCTTCTGGACAGCCAGACCATCTTAGGATGCCGCAAGGTCTTCGACTACCTGGACTCGCGACGAGAACGAATCACGGCGCAGGATTTCCACAAGAAGAGCGCCCCCATTTTGAGAATGTGCAATGAGCTCCTTCGTCGACTCTCTCGAGCTGAGGACACTGCATTCTGTGGCCGTGTCTTCATATTCATGTTCCATTGCTTTCCACTGGGCGACAAGAGTGCCGTCAACTCACGAGGAGAATACCACACTGAGAATGTGACTATGTTCGATGAGACCGTCGGTGCTACGGATACAGCGGAGAAGATGGAAATTGACAGCGAAGGCGCAACTCCTGCAGCTGCAAACGGTACTCCAAAGGCCGATGACCCCAAGGTGGCAGGGAAGACAGTGTCTTTTGACTCCAAAAAGCCGAATGGAGAAACGAAACCTATGGACTCCGACTCCTTGTACCCCATATTCTGGTCTTTACAGCAAAGTTTCAGTCAGCCCAAGAAGCTCTTCGATGCTGCCCATTTCAATAACTTCAAGAGGGGCCTTGAAGCTACCGTTGTCAAATTCAAGTCTGTCCCATCGGAACCGCGAAATTCCACTCCTACGAAGAACGCCGACGAAAAGCGGACCACCAAGCGGAAGAGGAGTGTCAGCGAGGATGACTTGGCCAACACTTTCAATCCTAAGTATCTCACAAGCAGGGACCTCTTTGATCTCGAAGTATGTACAAATCTTCTCCGATGTTGAATCGCGTGGCTAACTCTACACAGATCAGTGATCTTTCGTTCCGCCGACACGTTCTAGTGCAAGCCTTGATTATCATGGATTTCTTGCTCTCGCTGAGTCCAAAAGCGAAGGCAAAACTAGCCGGTATCGAGAAGCCGAATAAGGCGCTTATCTACGAAGATCAAATTCTTAGTGAAGAAGATGTAAGCAGCATCCCCTCAGTATGAAAGAACGGCGTTCTAATCCACTACCAGACTCAATGGGCACTCAATATGAAGGCCTCGATAACCGAGTATTTACGACAAGGTTCTGATGGGATGTTTTTCTTCCGAATGGTTGAGACGGTTCTCTCTCGCGATAAGAACTGGGCGCGTTGGAAGATTGAATCATGTCCGAAGATTGAGATGCCTGCTGTCGACTCGGATCTTCACGTGAAAGCATCTTTGAAGATCAAGAAAGAGACCGCAAAGAAGATCATGAGAGACCAGGGGATCAATCTGGACTTCCTGAAGAATTCAGATGGCAAGGTAGGACTGGAGCGGTTGAAGAAGCGTCCTAGGTTTGATATACCGCCGGTCGAGGAGTTCGAGAGCAAGATAGAGGAGGATGACGAGAAGTTGGTGAAGGCGAAAGAGGCCAAGGACCATGAAGCCGAGAAGATGCTCATCGAAGCGAAGTATTCCAAGAGTTGGCGCGCCCTACGTATCGGAAGCCGAAACAAGCTATCGGTTTTCGACAAGATTGAGGATGCGACCAACATCGGCGCTATTTTCAAGGAAGTTGAGGTCGAATCGCCGAAGGTCGAATCACCGAAGGTCGAGAACGAGCGAGAGTCCGGAGAAGTCCTGTTCCTGATTGATCGTCGTCCAGTTGTTATTTCGGGTCCCAGTGGTGTTGGCAAAGGCACACTGGTTGAAATGCTCCTCGAAAAGCATCCGAAGGTGTTCGGAAAGAAAGTCTCCCATACAACCCGGGAACCACGGGAAGGCGAAGAGAATGGCGTTCACTATCATTTTGTGGACAAGGAGCAATTCGATGCGCTCGTCCAAAGCGGCGACTTCGTCGAGACCAACAACTTCGACAACTCCGATTACGCTACATCGAGGAAAGAGATTGAAAGCATCATCGCATCCGGCAAAGTGCCGCTCATGGAATTGGACATGAACGGAATCATCCAGACGAAAGAGAACAGCTTCGCTGCACGATACATCTTTATTGCACCACCTAGTATTGAGGAACTAGAGAGCAGATTGCGAGCCAGGGACACGGAGTCGCCAAAGAAGATGGAGGTGAGGCTGAAGATTGCCCGCCACGAAATTGAGAAGTCTAAGGAAGAAGGGTTCCATGACAAAATCGTGGTCAACAATGATCTGATGCGATCGTATGAAGAGCTGGAGTCATATATCTTTGGCACTCAGCAGGCAGCACAGGACGCTGAGACGGCTGAGGCTGCCGATGCCGAGATGAAAGACGAGACGCTGCCGGCCAAAGAAGTGACTGATGCTGAGATGAAAGACGATGCAGCGCCGGTCAAGGAAGCGACCGATGTACCGATGACAGACGTTACCCCTGCTGTGGACGGCCACGCGAAGGTCGAGCCGAAGGTGGAAGAGAAGCTGTCGAAGATTGGAGTGGTTGATTTGTCGCATTGAGCATTTGAAATTCGGAAGCGGGCGTATTGCATGGACCGGTTGATTGGGAAAATGCGTTGAATACCACGAGGCGTTGACAAATGGAAACCACACCAGGGTCTAGGGATGCGAAGCCAATTCAACTTGTACAACAAATATGAGCACGGCGTTCGGGGGAGGTCTAGAAGACACATGAACTGCATGGACATGGCGCAAGCTTGACTTCTTTTCGAGCATGGCGCCTGGATAAAATCGACAGGATCTGGAGTGCGGATACACGAGGAAAGTCGAGATTATGTCTTGCTAGTGTTTGTTGCGTAGATGAGCCGAAGAAGATGCATGGCTCTGATTGAAAAGTCTTTAAAGTTTGAACTCCTTGTTGCATGTGCGCGTGAAAAGCATTCCCAGTTTCTGGCATCGAGCTTGTCAGACACAATTAGAAGATTGCACGGTGCTTGGCAGCTTGGTTCAGAGTGAGTTGGTTGGGGGTCTTGGGACAGCCCGTTCCAAGACCCAAGTTCTCCTGCCCATGTTACTGAGAGCTATGTACTAGCAATGGGACTGGTAATGGTAGTCCATACTCATGGCCCCATAGATCCTTCTGACCCAGTCCCAATTACCTTTGAAGTGATCCAGAATACTCTTGCATCCAATGAGAGCAAGACAGAAAGTGAGGAGACGTCTTGTTTGTATGTGCTCAAGGTCAAAAGTGGCTTGACTTTCCGACGATCCGTCTTGCTTTTGTACTCGAGTGACTCCTCCCTGGGTATGTTCAAGGATAGACGTGGGTGGTTCCTGAGAGAACGGATTGGTCGCTGCTGTTGTCATTTCAGGAACCGGCGTTTGCATGTATGTCGCAAAGCGCGTGAGAGGTTCATGTTTGGTCAAGATATCAGATGTGCAGGTGAGATCGAAGAAGGTTCGGGCGGTGGGGCCAGTGGCTGAAGCGGCCTAGCGCGGTTCTGCTGCCGGTTGTGGCCCGTGCACGGTCGACGCGGGGAGCTAAGAGTCTCGCGAGGCGGGCGGCATCATTACAAAAAGATTTCGAGAGGCCCTGCGCACCTCTCCTCGCAACACCACCGCCCGTCAACAGTAGTCCTACTGTTCTCCTCCCCAGATCAAGTGGCCAGCACTGGTCGCGCGGGCATCTCGGGGAGCTGGCGCATGAGCGACAAAAGCAGCACTCTTATTCCTGAATCTCTACGCCCGAGCAGCCTTTTGAAATCCATCAAACTCAATCTCGTCAACTCCGGCCCACCATGGCGACGCCGAACAACGCCGCGAAGGCCGTGCAGCCCACCTTCCAGCGACCGGTACGCCGCTCCAAAGGGGTCGTTGTGCCTGTCATTCCTCTGCCCTACATCCAGAGGCGCAGTCAGACTGCGAGGCCTCGAGATGAACAAGCTGGAGAGCAGCACACTGAAGAGAAGCACACTGAAGACAAGCATGCGGAAAAGCCCGCTCCGAAGCCATTCCCTTCGAGCGCCGCCAACGATTCGCCCTTCGTTCAGAGGCTGACCCCGAGGCTCAGTGATACTATTCGTATTGCGAGGACTGGATATGAACAACCTGGAGATCCCGGATATGTACAACCTGGAGAGTCTCCCAAGCCTTATTTCACTCTGCCCTACAACAGGCGCAGTCAGGATATTCGTATTGCGGGGCCCTTCCCTTTGAGCGCCGTCAATGATTCGCCCATCTCTTCTCCCAAGCCTACTTCCACCACTACACCGGTGATCGCAAATGGATCTGACGCGACTGCTTTCAAGCTTGACCATGACGCCCACTTGCCCGTCACTCCCAACGCTCCAGCTGTCGTCGGTGAACAGGTCGTTGGAGAGCCAGCCATTGAACAACCCGCCATTGAAGAACCAATCGTCGAACAAGCCGCCGTGGGAGACCATGCTGTGGGAGAACACGCTGTGGAACAAGCTGTTGGAGAACCTGCAGCACAAGAGCCCGGCGCACAGGAGCATGTGGCGATCGTCAGCAACAACTCAGGTCAGTACTCTCTCCGCGTGATTGCTTTTCACCCCCCCCCCCCCTCCCCACCCCCCAGATGGCAGTTGCTGACGTCCAAGGCTAGATGAAGTGAAAGACACTACTGCGCCGCCCGCCAAATATGTCCTTCCGTCTCCCAAGCAGCGCAACTTGCGTCACCGCAGGCTTCCGTCCTCGCCATTGCCTTCGCATTTCTTTCCAGTCGACCAGCCCCAGGTCCCACCAATGTATTGCTACTACTCTCCACCAGCAAACACTGGACCAGCAAGATATGGTTGGTCGGGTCCACCGAACCAGCAGGCTCCGCCAAACATTGCTTTTGGCGGTTACCCAGACTCTGGCCATTCTTCACCGATCCCGTCGCAGTCTGCTGGAATGGGTCCTCCAGGTCTGCCCTACCCGAACGCGTATGACGGTGGGCGTGTGCAGCCGCCTCTTCAGAATGGCGTTCACACCCAGAGCGCTGCCAACTCAAACGGACACATCGGTCAGCCTCATCCTGCTCCATATGGACTCTTCCCTCGCCCTGATCTTAGCCAAGGCGTGCCGCCGGAGCCTTATGTTCGCAGGCTGGTAACCGCTCATGGTCCACCTGGTATGGGATCCCCTGGTATGGGCTTTGATCCCAACTCTCCTCACGGTCCCCCAACTGGTCCAGAGCATGGCAGATACCCGACCTTCGACCCGTCCACCCCCAACAGCTTCCATGGTTCGCAGTCTTCTGCACCCACTGAGCACGACAGTAACGGTCAAGCTTTCTACAACCAGTACCAAGCTACTCAAGCTGGAAACCCCAATGGCCATTCTGAGTATCCTGTATCCCGTCGTGCTCGAAGTCGTGGTAGGAGAGGAATTGCCAATGGAAGCTTGCGCTCTGGTAATCACCACCAGTTCAATGGCGCAGGCCACCTGCCTCCTATGATGCCTCCTATGATGGACCCTCTTGATGGGCTCGTTCAGTACTTGCAGTCTCATTTCGGTGATAACACTTTCGCCGATTACACCCTTGAGCTCAGGTACTCTGACGACCGCTCTGAGCCTGTCAGAATCCCTGGTCACAGTCTGATGTTCGCACGAAGCCCTTTACTTCAAACGCTCATGGCAACCCAATTGACAAGCAGCGAGGCTCCACGTACTTTGCTCATTCAGTCCGGTGACCGTTTCCTGAGATCTGACGCTTTCTGGCTCGCGACTCATCGACTCTATGGCTCAGCTCTCCTCGACCAGGGTCCTCCAGCTGTCAGCAACTCGCAACTCGAGTCTAACCAGCCAGGAAGTCCGATTGATCGATTCAACTTTGCTCTCGGCTACGCTGCTGCCGGTCGCCTGCTCCAGTACGAATCGGTCCTCACCCGTGGTATCGAAGTTGCCAGCGCTTTTGTCGGCTGGGAGACAGTTGAGAGAGCATTCGAGTTTGCCCTTGATGGGGGATTGTTATCTAACTGGACCTTGAACCAGAGATGCAAGATCTCGCCTCCTACCTATGGCCAAAACGTCAACATTCTCATCTGCAGTGCCCTCAACTTCATCACTCTGAACTTTATGCCAAACTTCGAGCTCGATACCTCCATCACGGCTACTCCTTATCTTCGCCGCCTCCCTGTCGTCCCCAAGAAGAAGCTTCCCGCCTACAACAACCCTCGATTGAGCAACATCCGCTTCGGCGACCACGACCTGACTGGTGACGACAACTCGAGCCTCAACATGTCGGGCTTCATGCCAAACAGCGTTCTTTCGCGTCTTCTTCTCGAACTTCCTTTCCAGCTGCTGAAACACGTGCTGGAGTCTCCCCACCTCGGCAATTGCCACATGTGGCCAGGTGCGTCTGCGCGCACCGCTGTGCGCACCAAGGTCATGCAGGATGTTATTGAGGAGCGTGAGAAGCGACGCAAGATGGTGCACGATAACCGGGCCGTCTCCAACATGGAGCGTGTCAAGCGCGTCGATGATTGGGAGATTGTGGGCTTCGAGGAGAAGCTTCTTCCCAGCGCCAGCCCAGTCGACCATCCCGTGTTGAGCACCAACTTTGTGGACTTTGTTATCCCCAACAACTAAGTTCCTCAGTTCCTCTGACTCGGCGTTATTTGGGCATCTCTCGACTCCCTTCAGTCCGTTGGAAGCTTTGCTCTTTTGCAGCTTTCGACGATATTAGGGGGTGCCATGAGAATTCCTGGGTCTGGTTTCTTTGCGAAAAACGGAGCATTCGGCGTCTGATAACTCATTCCCCAATACGGCACGAGTTGGTAAAAAGGGATCCCATACTCACGCGCACTCTCGCGCGTTCTTCCGACTCGACTCGTTTGCAATTTCTTTCCCCCGATTCGTGCACATATTCGAGCATGAATGAATACTAGGGAGGGACGTCTTGCATAAGGGGGATTCTCGGGAAAGCTTCTTTCATGGGTTCAGTGTTTCTCACCGGCCCGTTTGCCCACTCCATGACCCCTTTGTTGTGTGCCGCGGAGGTTCCTGCTTCTCTTTTATTTCGGAAGAGATGAGGTAGATGGGCTTCGTTGAGCTATTTCATGGGTAGTTTCGCTTTTTTTGCTTGCATGGGCGCAGTTCACAGTGGTTTCGGGCTGGTTGATGGGTCTAGGCATACTTTTGCTCTAGACACTTAGGACATCATAAAAGCATTTGAAATTCATTGCTCGTGCGGAAATGCTGCGAACGAATGGGAAGGGGAATGATATCCGAGATAATGTGCTCAAACTGAGCGCGAAAGAAAATGAAAAATCGTCTTTGAAAATCTGTGCTGAGATGACATGTCTTGGTGACTTGGTGACTGTGGTTTGACTCGTGCCAGACGATGGCATGTTCTAATTCGCACAGCATCAAACGCTCCACGACTCTACAAGTAGCATGGTTTCATTATTAGTGTCAACTACACAGGTAATGCCGGTCGTCACATATGTTTCTCCAGCGTTTGTTAACACTAACTTTATATTCAGAAGGTTCTAGACATGCAAGTGTAAGCCAGCCAAAGTCCCCAAGCTAACTCTCAATAGTCATAAAAACCCTTCCCACTCTTCCTCCCCAACCATCCCGCATCCACCATCTTCCTCAGCAAAACAGCCGGTCTATACTTCCCATCGCCCGTCTCTTTATGAAGCACCTCCATAATGGCCAAGCAAGTATCAATACCGATAAAATCCGCCAACTGAAGTGGTCCCATCGGCACATTTGTGCCGTTCTTCATAATACTGTCAATGTCTTCTTTTTGTCCAATTCCGGTTTCTAGACAGATGATGGCTTCGTTGATGTAAGGCATTAAAATGCGGTTTGCTAGGAAGCCGGGTGCGTCGGCAGAGGTGGATGGGATTTTGCCCATAGCGGTTACGAAGGCGAGGGCTGTGGAGGCGGTACTGGGGGAGGTTTGAAGGGCGTGGATTATTTCGACGCCTTTTTGGACGGGGACGGGGTTCATGAAGTGGGTTGCTATTACGCGGGATGCGGCGTCTGGGTTTCCGGTCGCAGCGGCGATGCGGGTTATGGAAATGGAGGATGTGTTGGTCGCTAGGATGGCGTGGGAGGGGCAGGTTTTGGCTAGTTCGGCGAAGATGTCGGATTTGAGGGAGGGGATCTCGGGGACGGCTTCGATTACAAAGTCGATGCTGGAGAGGGAGGAGATGGAGGTGGAGGGGCGGAGGAGGGCGAGGGTTTCGGATGCTTCGGATTCGGTGAGGCGTTGTTTTGAGACGTCTTTTTTGAGGAGTTTGTCTGTGGGGCGGGTGTTAGTAGCTGGATTTGAGATGGAGTGAGAGGCGGGGATGGAAAGGGTTTGCCCCTGAGTGCTTTAACGGAACAGAACACATTGGACGTGGAGAAGTGAGGAAACATGGCTAGGATAGGGGAAGGAATACCGGCTAGAGCGAGGCCCTTGTCAATTGAGGCTTGGTTGGTGTCAACGAGGGTGACGGGAATCTTGACCTGTCGAGCTGCTACAAGAGCTATTCCAAGTCCCTATAGCTGTATTAGCATCTATTCGCATAAAGGACATTTCTAGATAGCTTCGATCATACCATCTGACCAGCTCCGATCACTCCCAAGCTCTTAACACCATGATCGGCCAAAGCTGCACTTGAGCTGAACAATCGAGCATTTCTAGCCAATCGTGGCAGCTGTCTCTGCAGAATAGGGGAAATCATCATGTCGAAGCTGGAGCACGTGAGTCTTTCAATCGACAGTAGTATTTGGACTCTGCATGTACAGCTCTGAAGAGCTTGAGATGAACTGGGGAGGTCGCATAGCTCCGGCAATACTAGTAGTGACGCTGGCTCGGCTCGTGAAGCCGACTAATCCCCTCGGCCCCGGTTCACCCCGCAGTCACTCTGTCCTAAAAATAATGCGGCCGCGTCTAGCAGGGACATATCGAACGCGGCCAAATCGCGACGCGTCTCACGCGTAAAGAGCTTTGGTCTGGACTTGAACTTCAACACATCAACATCAACCAATGGACTATTGAACATTTACATTTCCAACGCCGCAACCATGGATTTTGGCGACGGAAAGAAAGACGTCGTCGATCCCGAAGTCAGGGCTTATGTCTCGAGTCTGGTCACTGCTGTGAGATTCCTCCCAAGATGCGCGCCGAAGAAAAGTGCATGTTACTGATACCTATCAATTTCTGTAGTTGGGAGGAAGCGGCGCAGACGAAGAAGGCCGCTATGTTCTCGGTGACGATGCCCTCGCATGTCTGCGAGATCTCAAACGATGGCTCAAGCTCTACGACGAGAAAGCCAACCGCCTCGATGTCGCCCGCTGCCTCGCCGAGCTCAACCTGGTCGGCGGTGACCTCCTACCCATCCTTGCACTATGGCCCGAAAACGAGACCGATAATCGATTGAAATCGAAAACTGCCTTATCATGTCTGGAACTCCTCGTACCCCTGACATGGCCCATCGAAAAGGACGCCGCCCAGATGACCATAAATCATCATCGCCATATGCCGTACTTGCAGCTGGCCCAGGTCGGATACAAGAGATCCGTGCTGGGTTTCGATGGCGCGAGGATTCTACATACTGCCGTGAGGACTGCACTGCCTTCTATGGCGGAAAGCCCGGGGGAGAGGAAGACGCGTGATCAGGGAATCATTAAGTTGATGCTGTATTTCTTGAGGAATGTTGCTATGATTACGCCCCCGGCGAATGGACGTTATGATGGCGACGAGTCCGAGATTTCGAGATCCGCTACAATCGACGCCTTTGATTACCAGGATATCTTCCACCTCCTACTTACCATGGCATCGACAATGGGAGAAGACTTCAATACCCAGGATGTGATAGTCATGGAAATCATCTTCTACCTGGTCAAGGGGGTCGATGTTGAGAAGCTGTTCATGTCAGAAGAGCAGCTGGACAATTCGCTGGGCGACGAGCTTGCGGCTCTTCGAAACAAGGAGAAGGGCATGAAGAGGGGTTATGCAAGGACCGCTCCGTCCAGGCACAATCGATTCGGGACTATGATTTGGGTCAAGAGAGACGATGCGAAATACTCTGCCGTTTCCGGACAGGATGCACTCCTCAACAGCAGCCGTAGTCTGGACAAGATGGACAAGACGAAGAAGTTCAAGCCTCCTAGGCGAGCACCAAAGGATGAAGCTGGTCCCCACGGATTTGACGTCCCCGTATCTCTTACTGCAAGTGCCAACAAGCAACTTCGACACTTCGTAGAGGAATTCCTGGATTCGGGTTTCAACCCCCTTTTCCAACACATCCGCAAAGCCATGGACCGTGAAGCCGAGCGTGTTCTTGGATACCACCAAAGTCAATTCTTCTATCTTGTTGCATGGTTCTTAGAAGCCGAGCGCGCCCGCCGCAAGTACAAGAAACCTCCTCAGTCCAAGAAGCCCACCGCCGCCCCTTCCGAAGATATCGACAGCTTTTCCCTCGTCGCCGGTGTTCTCAACCAAGAAATGTTCGTCACCCTCAGCCGCGCCATGGACACCGACTACCAAAACAAAGCATGGCAAGATCTCAAAGCCACCATGAAATGCTTCACCCAAATCCTTCTCACCGTGCAAGAAATGGCCGACTCGCCTTTAGAAGAAGACCAAGAAATAGCCGAAAACATCCTTTCACGTATTTTCTACGAGAAAACTACGCATGACATGGTAGCCGGCATCACCACCTCCTACAAAGACCAAGGCTTCGGCTACTTGGATGCCGTCACCGATCTCACACACAACTACCTCCGCATCCTTGAAGCCTACTCCAAGCAAAACGTCGACATGCAAGTCCGAGTCCGCCGAACCGTCCGGCGCAAGAAAAAGCAACGAAAAGCTGAAGGAGCATCGAACGGCGAAGACGCACCCAACGATGACGAAGAGTTTGGCGATTCAGAAGCCGAAGACGAAGCACACGCTCAGAAAACTTCGTCAGAGCGGAAATTCGACTTCAAAGGCACCGCGTCACGATTCCTTAGCCAAGGCTGCGTGGACACTTTCATGGCGTTCTTGAAATACTACAATGAACTCACACCAGCACAGCTCAAGCGCGTACATCGATACTTGTATCGTGTGTGTTTCAAGATGGATTGGAGCGTGATGGTTTTCCGGGTCGACATTATCCACCTCCTGCATAAACTGATCAAAGGGCCTGAAGGACTTGATCCTGCACTACCTGTGTTCAAAGAATGGGAAGAGCTGGTGAAGCAGATTCTGAAGAAGTGTATTCGGAAGATTGAAGAGCGGCCGCAACTGATTATCGAAATGCTCTTCAGCAAGATTAATAGCACGGCGCATTATCTCGAGTATGGGTATGAGAAGCAAACGGCATCCGCGAGGCCGCGACCAGCGGCTGAGATGGAGATTCGGTCGGGACTGAAAACTGCTTGGCAAGACAACGACGCTCACGGACAGCAGTTTGATCCCGTATTGGATGGTATCAAGGTGGTTGTTAGTGCGATGCTGGATAGGGGCGAGGGCGAGCTGCTGGAGTGGGTGAAAGAACAGCTATTCGAAGCGCAGACGGAGCGAGGGATTTGGGAACAGGCCAACCGTCCTGATCCTGAAGCAGTTCCATCCATCGAGAATCCCGACGGTGCCGACGCTCCTACCGACGCTCCTACCGACGCTCCTAGCGAATGGATGCGCCCGCAGGCACCAACTATTCTGCTCAAACAGACGTCTCCAGTCATCAAAACGGCGCTTTTCAAGAACGGCTATCTACGTCTCTTACTATCGTTGATGGATATTCACCGTACTTCGGATGTCGAAGACCCGCAGACTATTTGGCTCATCTCTTCCGCTATCACTGCCGCCAAACTCCAGGAATTCTTAACGTTAGTCCGCGAGATCGAGTTCAAGGGCGGCGAGACCATGCCTTCTGGTAACGCCGAAGATTGGATCCGACGCAAATCGGCTATTCGCCGCCGCGCAGCATTCGACGACGAAGACGGTGGTCTCGGCTCCGACGACGAAGATGAGGAGTTGTTATTCCCAGCCGGCGGACCCACCAACATGCCTAGGTCCGAAGCCTTGAAGAAACTCAAGAAGAAACACAGAGTAAGGAGAAGGAAGGTTGATAGCGAGGGTGAAGAGATTGAACCCAGCGACGGAGAGCTGGAGGAGAAGAGGAGGAAGAGGAAAGAAAAAGAATTGGAGAAGATGAGGCGGTTTAAGAGTGATTTGTACATTCATGATTCGGATGAGGCGAGTGATGAGGAGAGGGATAGATTGTTTTTTGATGAGGAGGAGAAGAGGAGGTTGAAGATGGGGGAGATGGTTGTGAAGGAGATGTTGATTGCGAGTAGTGGTGTGGGGCTTGGGAAGGAGAAGAGCAAGGCCAAGGGGAAGGGGAAGAAGAGGGTTGTGGAGGAGGAAAGTGAGAGTGATGAAGATGCGGCGCCGCGACCTGCGAGGAAGAAGAGGGCTAGCAGTCCGGCTTCGGAGGACGAGGACGATAAGGATGAGGATGGCGATGCAGATAAGCTGCTCAGCGACACGGACAAGGAACCAGCTCCTACCGAGACGCCGCTGTCATCAAGTCCGCATGTCCGCTCCTCGCAGACGAAGAGACTGCGCATTTCTATTTCTTCGGATAAAGAGGATGATGAGATGGATCTTGACGAGGACGAGGACGCTCAGGAGCGCAACATGGATGCTGTGCTGGGACTGTCTGGCAATAAGAAGACGGCGGACGGTGATGATGACGAGGACGAAGATGACATGCCGGTTGCGAGACCGGCAAGGAGGAGAGTCATTGGTGGGTTTATCGAGGATAGCAGTGACGAGGAGTAGGATGGATGGTCTTGATGAATTGTGTTTATGTGCTACTTGCTCTCCAGGAGGTATGCGTTCATGGAGTTTCAGGGGCTCAGGGGGGCAAGCGGGACTGGATGGAAGGAAGGATAGGATAGTATTGTTGCCTTTAGGGCTTTGCATGGCAATGTTGTATTCTGTTGTACCTCCCATTCTTTGCGGCAGAGTCTCCAAATCCGTGGGATCCATCCAAATGAAGATCAGGCAGAGGTAGAGAGGTATGTGAGCTTGGTAAGCGGATGAACCCTCGAACTACAGAATCGACTTTTCTCTCAGAGGTTTACAACCGGCCCCCTCACTTTTTTGCCGTTTTTTTTATAGTTAGATTTTCTTGTTTCACCCTTCTGAAGTCTCGTCTGAAGCTCGCTGTCATTCTCAAAAGCTTGAATTTCGGATAGTGTTGACTTGCCTACAAGTTTTGCATCGACGTTGAAACGGACCCCGGTCGATATGCCGATCCGGCAGAGGTCCCGCAATTCGCAAAGCTTATCTTGCTATCCAGGGCACCCCTGAACGGCGCCATCGCGACCCCTCATGGGAACATCGCGACATCGGCGATGACACACGAGTCTCGAGGTCACAAAGGCATTCTGGCTGTCAGCCTGGTGTCGAACGAAAGTTTCCATTGCTTCACGTCTCCATTGCTTCACGTCAAGCTGTCATCAATGCTCTTATAGCAGTTGCCCGACAATAACCGCCACTCGCCTCGGAATTGCGAAATCCTCGCTCGATAATTCGGACCTTGCTCGTGGTGCGGCTTCCGAAACTGCTCGTAAAGCCTCTCTCCTCTCTCTCTATCCCACGGTCTGCCAGATCAAGTTCTGACACTAAGGCGAACCGTTTAGCTATACAGGACGTATATATACGAGCAACGGAATCACAAAGGCGGGCCAACGTCTATCAGCAATAACCTCAAGCATCATGGGCGACGCCGGTGTTCAAAAGAAGGACCTCCTTCTCTGCCTCCTCCCCTTTCCCGAAGACCCACGAATTAGAGCGATCTTGAATCATCAATTTCCAGACCTGGAGGTCACTTACCAACAAGTAGTCGTCGACAGTACCAAAGGCCTGTTTCTCCGCAGCGACGTCCCCGACGGTATAGTTCCTCTCGTTCCCAATACCCTCTGTCAAAAGCCCCACACTTTCCCCATCTCGATTTGAGCTACCAATTCCCCTCCAATTAAACACAACTGACACCAAACTCGTGTCCAACAAACAGAGCTTTTCCAAAAAGCCACCATCCTCTGCACCCTCTCCGCCCTCCCCAAATCCCCCGACCTCATTCCAAACGTCAAATTCATCCACTTCTTCAGCGCCGGCATCAACCACGTCGCCGAGCACCCGATCTACAAAGACTCAAACATCACACTCACAACCTCATCTGGAATTCATGGCCCTATGATCGCCGAATGGGTCATCACGCAATACTTGATCCACAGCCACCGCGAGAAAATGTTGCTGAAATGGCAAGAGCAGAGCCACTGGGGCTCGCACAATGAACTAGGAACGCCAAAGGATGCTGTTGGGATGAGACTCGGAGTTTTGGGTTATGGAAGCATTGGTCGTCAAGGTAGGCTTTTCTGCCGCATTTGCTATCTGTTCTCTGTCGAGGATTCTTGCTCTCGTTCTTGTATACCTATACACGGCCCGATTTTATAATAACATGTGAAAATAGTGGCAAGAGTATGTAAGGCAATGGGCATGGATGTCATTGCATACACCGCATCTCCTCGCAAAACCCCTGAGTCGAAGAAAGACAATGGATATATCGTCCCCGGAACCGGCGACATCGACGGTACCATCCCCTCCGCCTGGTATTCCGGCCTCGGCAAGCCGTCCCTACACAACTTCTTGTCCCAAGATATCGACATGCTCGTCATATCCGTACCCTTGACCGCTCAAACAACGCATTTCCTCGGCGCCGAAGAATTCAAAATCCTGGGAAAGAAGAACGCATATATTGCGAATATCTCAAGAGGTAGCATTGTGGTTCAAAGCGAGTTGATAGAAGCACTCAAGAAGAAACCGGAGGATGGGGGCTTGAGGGGAGCGGGATTGGATGTTACGGATCCGGAACCGTTGGGGAAGGAAAGTGAACTTTGGGGGATGGAAAATGTTACTGTTACGCCGCATGTGAGTGGGTTGAGTGCGGCTTATGCGGAGAGGAGTTTTGAGATTTTGGTAAGGAATTTGGGGGCCATGTTCAAGGGCCAAAAGTTGTTGAATGTTGTTGATAGGGAGAGGGGCTATTAGGGGGGGTGCATTGTGGGTGGAAGAATTGGGAGGGACGGGTGTCTAAATGTTAGTTAGTATCTACTATCTGGGATGGGGTTGGTGCATGGGAGGGTTTAGATATATACTGAGATCTTCCACGAGCTAAAAATATATACAGGCTTGGTTAAGAGAGATCTCTCAGTTTAATGGTTGGTGCTGATGTCCATCATCTGAGGCCAATAGAGTTCTTCTATCTTGATCTTCGTCGCGATACCCCCCTTTCCCCCTTTAGTCGTTCTCAACCATGGTTCCATCCACCCACTTGGAACCACACAACAGCCCCCCTTCATCGTAATTCGCAAAAACTTAAATACACAGATGAAAGGCCCGGGTCTCGAACCCCAAAAAAACAAACGGACGCTGTGTCTCAGAGGTTTACCGGGGCTAAGAACGGCTGACTTAGGATTGTGCGCCACCCCGCCTGCTGAGACGATAACTGTTCACCAATTATGAAATATATACTACCTCCTGAGCTCCAGGATGTGCTCACTACTTATCTTCAAGACTGCGACACAGCCTGTGCACATTCTGCACAATCTGATATGGCGAGGAGAAGGAATCCGTGCAACGCATCAACATATGTTTTCATAGGTAACAAGTCGCCAATAAATTAGAGCCAAGAAATATATTGTGCAAGACATTCCCTATAAAGTCTATAGTTCTATAACAAAGGAATACAGCGCTTTCCCCGAGTTTTGCTCTCCAAGGACACAATGGTGAACTAGCGTCGAGAGTTTTGTTTCAAAACTAGAGCTTTATTTCAGTATCGCCCAGCCTATTTATTTCTTATTCTAGTCCCCAACCAGGGCAGCTTCAGCTCTTCCAGCACACCATCCCTGTCGTTTTGCTTAGCCTCCACATGTTCACTGGCGCTGCGGCTGACCTGAAAGGGCGAGCAATCAGACACCCCCAAAAAGCGTCGAGACGCCAAAGTAAAAGAATCATTTGACATTCCGTGGTGGTTTAGTATTATTTGTATCTGGTGCTTTGGAAATACTCGGTATGATGAGGAGAATTCAAAATTTAATGATTGAAAACTGGCCAGAAGATCGTATGATGGTATCATGGGAATGCCATCCTAGAGGGCAAAATCGCAAATCGATCATGAACCCCACAGTAGCAGACCCTAATTTGACTACCCCGAGAATTGTGACTTCTGGGGCAGGTTGTACCAAACTGGATGGCATGAGAAGACTATCGTGAGACATACTAGTAGACAGACTACCGATCATGGAAGATACAGCTAACAGTGGCTGATGCAGTTACTGGCAGTTGCCCTTTAAACATTTCAACGCTCAGCTCCCTGAAATCTTGCTTCGGATCCCTTGTTTCACCTTCTCTTGCTTCATCCCCCCCTCGCTGCCAAACTTGAAGCGTACGGGTCGCCTAGATCACTACTCATCATGGCTCGTAGCCTGCCCAGCAATCATTCAATTGATGACCCGTAAATTATAACAAACATACCATCAGCCACCATCTCGGCATCTCCCACTTCTCATTCAGTCATAATATGGTCCCTGACTGACGACTGTAGCAACATGCCACTCACATCACACAGATCTGGTGTGTCCACCTATCCGACCTACCCGACTTACCATATCTCCATCTCTACAGAGCCAAAGTTATGTTGGCCTTGCATAGTCTGCCATCAGCCGAATGCGGCTCCCAATAATCGGAACCAACAGCCATATTGGCATAGAATATATGATTTGGATCGTACCTGTTTTTTTAATCTCCAGCAGCCGATTGTAATTCTTCCCATAAAAAACAAATTAAAAGTCTGGCTGACGGAAGCCCCCTTTATTAAAATAGCATAAGCCGTTTGGCGTAAGCGCAGCCAAGTAAGAAATTAGAATATCCGTCATTGGGTTTTGATTGGCAATCATTTCGTCCCAAGGGGCTGTAAAGCTCCAATGCCTGCGTAAAAAAAGCTCGTTAGCATTTGCACACCTACTAGTAGTGCTGTAACTTATCCCAACGATATTTTGCAGCTCTTCAGGAGAACCAGAAGTTTGAAGTGCATCAGAAGACATACGTGGTAATAACAGTATAAATCACCGAAATCCGCCAGCCCGAATTTACAGCATTGTATACACCGCCAGCCACCTCGGACGACGCGTGGATGCCAAGAGCAATGATTTGGCCGCCGTAATGATTGATGAAACGATACTCCTCGGTGAGTGCGGTATTGTTTTTCTCCAATATGGAACATGGGATCAAACGGCCTCTATATGATGCAACTCCCACATCGATGGGTCCCTCCATGCCGTTTTACTGCTCTAGGAATCCGGAATACTGGCCGAAATAGCTGGTGTAGGCAATCTTGAGCTCCTACGGGTCACAGCTTCTGTTGGCGAAGAAAGGGGCCATCGCCGATGAAGATGAGCCGTAGCTGTCGATGTCAGCCCTGACTTGGTGAGTTTGGGCTCCACCAGCCTCCTTGCAATGTGATGCAGGTAGCATTGTCGTATGCAACCCCTGTGTCATTGTGGCAGGGTGCTGCCAGTGGTACCGTAGTCACGAGCTTGTCGCCGATGGTCTCGTTGAAGGCATTCTACTCATCGGCGCCAGGCCAACAGTCGTCGCCTGGATAGCATCGGCATGCAAAATTGGCAGCTCATGCATCAGTCGTTCTTGGTAATTGCATTTGCAGCGAGTTGGCAGATATCAGAGGAGAGAGTAGCGATGTTGCTATCAGCAGAAAACGCAACATTTTGAACAGCATGAGCGCGCGAACTTCACTTATGTTGCTGGCATCCGATGCCTGTACACAGCTGAAGGAGGGGATGCGAAGGGAAAGGTCAGAGGGGCAGAGGGGATAGAAACGATCCTCGATGATCTTCCCGCATCCTCCAACCAATCAATCTCAGTCAACTGAGGTTGCCTTGCAGCGGTGCGTCTCGGCTGCTCGACTTGTCTGGGCTGGAAATCCTACTCGAAGAGGTAGCAAGTCAAGAGCAGGGCGTGGAGTCGTACAGTGACACGGTCACATAGTCACTCACGGGACAATGATTTTGTAATAAATCGTTGATCAAGTTTCAAGGACGTGGCGGTTCAGGTAATCTTCTGGAAAACATCGCAATTCTGGATTCGGGTACAGAACTAAGGGGCTTTGAACCGCCTTTCCTACCCTTTCCTTTGGTAAAATGGAAACAGCAACTTGGGCCCCTTTCCGACAAGCAGCCGGACGAAGGGGCGGTCCAAAGCTTCTGATGGCGTCCATCTCTCAATCCTTACTCCATCTTTACTGCACCCTCTTCAATCTCGACCTTCTTGACCTTCTTACTAATTTCCTCGCCCCTCAAAAGCTGTAATAACCCTCTCAGAGCCCCGCTATCAACGGCGTCCCTCTCTCCCTCCCACACGGCATTGATCACCATCATACTGACAACCACAACCGCCAGATCACCTCCTTTGACAGGCCTCCACCAGCCTCTCTTCCTGCCCACCTTGTAAAGGCTGTCTGCACTCATCCTTGCACTATACAAGAACTTGCTCCTTCCATGCTCCTTTTCCAGGAACCCCCAGAGACCACCCAGGAAGCCACCCCAGAATACTCGCTGCGTTGGAAGTGTTTTGGCTGGCAGGAACTGCGAGAAAAGGCAGATGGATGCCCAGGAAGTGCCGATGGCGCCCGTGATAAAGGTAGACATGCGCAGTACAGAGCGGAAGAGTGAGGAGAGAGATGTGATGGGCGCCTTGTAGAATGAGCGGTATTTAGGGAGGGAGAAGACGGAGAAGACTACGAGGAAGAAGCGGAAGAGGGAAGGAAAAGAGCGGATGTAGTAGGTGAGATAGGTGCGTAGACATGAAGGATCATGCGGATGGAGGAGAGCGCAGGACAATGAGGGAATTGAAGGATGTGCGGGAGATGTTATTGGTGAAATGTTTGACAAGGACGGAGGGAGAGTACGTTGACCGGGGAAGAGTATGGGTGAGATGAAAGGTCTGTTTGAAAAGAGGGTTGTCAGTTGAGAAAGGGGTCTCCAGTTGAAAAGTGAGGGGTCAGTTGGTAGGCCGCATCGCTTCAATACAAGGGAAATAAAGCTTACGGGTGGTTGAGTCGGTGGATCTCGGCAATGCTGTCAACGATGTCGTAGGTGCCAGGCCATGACAAAGACGGTGGAAAATCGACGGGTCGAGGATGGAGGTATTCGGGGGAGTTTTTCATGATAAAAGCGCCGTATGACTAGCGAGACGGACCCAATTAGTTTCAGTACGTATCTCTGTCGTAGCGGCCTGCAATTTTCTCGACAGAATATTGCGCACTCGACAGAATCTCAAATCTGATTGAACAGAGGGGACTTTCTCACATACCGTTGGAAAGCAATCCCTGTCAAACACAAATGCATGTAGCAACTGGCCACAAGCCAACGGCATCAACATCCAACTTCCCCACCACAACGGTCTCTCCCACCCCTTCTTCCATCCATAGCTTCCACCCTCTCCTTGTCCTTTGGTGAACTTTCCCCAGATAAGCCCCTTACTCTCAGCGGCGTTCCAAGCAAGCTCGGCTGCTCTGGAGGCTGTGTATATGGCAAGCGTCAGACGCAAGTCGCCCTTTTCATATAGACCCAACCAGAAACCCGATAGCGATGCGCCGAGAGCTGGAGCCAGGGAGAATGTGAGGGTCTTGGAGATGAGCGGATTGCGCTGGCGGAAGGGAAGGGAGGATGGTGCGAGAAGCGTGGCTCGGAGTCGAGTGAAGAAGCGGTAGAGGAGTCGGTGGAAGAGAAGAATCATGGACAACGACAGAGCGAGGCGAGTATTCGTGTTTCTGTGGATTGGCTGTTTTGGCGACCTGGAGGACGTCGCGCATTAGTCTCATAGCTCACTCCCAATCCCCCGAGGGAGCATACCTCGTCGGCCTCTGGGCACCAAGAAACCTCTGCTTGAGAAGTTCGTACAGTCCCAAAGCAGCCTTTGTCCCCAAGAACACTCGAACACTCGCCCTCACTGCCGCAGCATTGAAATCGCCGCTCCCCTGACTGCTACTGCTTCCGCTGACAGCAGCATTGCCCTTCAACAACCTCTCGACCCTTGCCACGCTCGGTGTACTCCTCCGCAGCGCCTTTGACCGCGCAATAAGTACTCGGTACAGCCAGGCATATTCATCTGCGCTCAGAAGGGTAAATTTGATGGTATTTCGAAGCACGGCTTGCGAATGAAGATTTGCGCCCGAGGCTTTCGGAGAGGAACCTGGGTTGGGGCCTGTAGAGGCGGCCATCGTCTTGGCTGCGGTTGACGGCGGGTTTCTCTATGGAATAGAGCAGCACATGGTAGAATCAATCCAGTCCACGGTAGACTCGTAGCTGGTATGCGACTTGGGCATTGCTTAAGCTTTGCGCTGGGCGGCACAAAACCTTCATCAGCTCTGCTACGTTGTCGCGAATCAGCAATCACATGCCTCGGCTTGGATGTCTCCTCCCCAAATGTGGTCTGTGCACAGGGGCTGAAGTGAATAGGAGGGAACTGTATTCCCAAAGCTACCTACAAATTACAAAATCCACCGTCTCCAAATCTCAATAGGGGACTAGGAAGTTCAGACGTTGGAAAAGCCAGGAAATTGAAGAAACTCGCTCGAGGGCCAGTCTAGTCCCGTCGCTTCATGTCCGTAGTTACAGCTCGATTTACTCTTCAATCTGTGAGAATGATATCTCACCCACCTCTTGTGCCCTTTTATTCCCTGACAAACATTCCCGCCATGCCCATTCCGGTACCTACACACATACTGACAACTCCAAGCTGCTCTCCCTGTCTCTCCAACTCTGGCATCAGATCTGCCACCATTCTGGCTCCTGTGGCACCCAAAGGATGACCCAGAGCAATGGCACCACCCTTGGGGTTGACCTTACCTTGTTCCCAGGCACCCTCAAGTCCCAGCTCCCTCAAACAGTAGATGGCCTGGCTCGCAAATGCTTCGTTGAGCTCCCAGATCCCTACATCTTCTTTGCTCAATTCCAGCTTCTTCAGCAGCGCAGGAATGGCCAGTGCAGGACCAATTCCCATCTCGTCAGGCGCACAACCGACGACTACACTGCCCGCCCACTTTCCAATAATACTCGAGGTCAGCCCGAGCTCAGTAGCAGTGGATCGTCGCATCATCAATGTCGCCGCTGCACCATCCGAAACCTGCGATGAGTTTCCTGCCGTGCTCGTGCCATCCTCCTTGAATGCGGGCTTCAGCTTCGTCATTCCCTCGATGCTGGCATTCGCGCGGATTCCGTCATCCTTGGTGACAGTCACTTCTTGCTCCTCTCCGACCTTCTCACCCTTCTTGTCAACTTCCTGATATCTTGTTGTCACCGGCACAATGGAGGCGTCAAACAGGCCAGAGTCCCGAGCCTTCTGAGCCCTCTGATGTGAAGCGACGGCAAATGCATCCTGATCCTGCCTCTTGACACGGTATCTTTGCGCGACATTTTCAGATGTGAGACCCATAGCCATGATACAATCTCTCGCCTCCTTGACCGGGCTATCCTTCAATGTCGGCCATAAATCCACGGGAATGGCTCTCGATCCATAGTTCCTTGTCATGCTCTCCGTACCTGCGCCAATTCCCACATCGATGAGACCTGCAGCAATTCTTGCGCCAATATCCGTGATAGCACTCAAACTCGAGGAGCATGCACGATTTATGGTCTGGAAAGAAGTAGTGCTGGGATAGCCGACGTGGTTCATGGCCATGCGCCCAGCTTTTGATCCGCCAAGTTCGGAGAGCACGACACCAGTTGTCACATCGTTGATGGCAGCTGGAGGTAGGTTGGGATTCGCTGCAAGAGTGGCTTTGAGGACATGGGCTAGGAGCTCTTCGGGGTAAGCATCTTTGAGATGGCCTCGATAGGCGCGGGTTATTGGCGTGCGCAGAGATGAGAGAATGACGATGTCGCTGGGTTCTTTGGCGAGAATCGATTTCAGTCCGGCGCGGATTGGGGAGGCCATGCTGACGGTGTGGCGAGGTAAGGATGGAATGGCAGTTGGGAGCTACCTACATGGTGAGCTGGAGGCCATACTTGTAAGTTTTGGGTGGCTGTTGAAGCTCTGCGCGGGAACATATCCGCGACCGCTTCGGCAGTGAGCATCGGCGACTCTCCCCGACCCATGTGCAACATTCGGAGTCGTTCTGGTGACGAATAACTGCTAGCAATTGACATCCAAAAATTAGTTTCGACAAGTATGCGATTTTGAGATTTTGAGACAATGAGGGAATTCAAGCAATCGCACTCGTACTTGCTTCGTCCTGCGCGGAGGACCTCAATCTCCGTTCACACATTCACGACCTCCCATTAGCCCAAGGACCATCAGCCTACCCATAGAAAATCGAAATAATAACCAGCATAAAAAATGAATAAATATGGAACGAAGTACATCACTGCATTTGTAGCAGACCACGGGGATAAACAAAAACCCGGGGGCGGCAAAGCTTGGCCCCTTCGGACTCGGGTCGTTCCCGAAACATTTTGAAGGTCAGCAACAACCCAAATGATTGTGTGCAACGCATCCGGCTTGAACATGCCCGTCTAGGGAGGCGTGCTCACTTGCATTTAATATAATTTTCTGCTTTTTATCATACTTATCTAGTTTTATCCAATAGCTTTGATATATTTTGCTTCGATTTCTGTGTTCTCCGAGTGGTCTAGAAGCTCTTCTAAGTAGCCACTTGGATTTTCCACAATTATTTGGATTTCTTTCCGTTATTCAAAATCTCCTACACAGACAATTAGTTTTACGCTCACTTCATACGCCTTAAATGTCCCCCAATTAATTCTGTTAAATGGTGGTCAGGCAGGCACTTATATAAGAGCAACAGATGGAGCAGCCTAAAGCGATCACAAGATTAAGAATAACAACTTCACAACTGGTAGAATAAATTTACAGAGAAACGGCTTGATTCTTTCACAGAAGCGGAAGATTCTCGATGATATATACGTATGTCAAAACACTGACATTAACAAAGCATCGGTCAATGTAATATGTGAACGCAGAAAGTTAAAAACAGACCTCAGTCTAGAACATCCGCCACTTCAGTTGAATGTCCATCTCAAACTAAAACTCAAGTGTTCGAAGTAAGACAATAACAGGGGATTTATCCAACTCAGTTTACTCAGAAAAGCCTTTGGTCCAATCCAAAAAGCTTACCACATGCAAGTGTTGTGTGAATGACAAGACGTAGAAAAGCCTGGCTTGAAGTGAGTGTAGCTAGCTCTACAAATACGCCATGAACAATTTGAAAGCACGTGGTTGTTTCCTCTGGAAAGGAAACTATGATCCACGCAAGAACTGTCCGAATCGGGCCAACGGTGCTGGACATATTGGAAGGTCGGGGTAGTCAGGAGGTGGCTCCTGGACCTGAAATCTGTTAGAACTATCACGGGGACACAGGAGGGGTCACGTGGGACCGACACCCAGGTACAGACAAGATAAATAAAGCTAAAGAACTAAGAGGGACGGGGTCTGGCTACCTTAAGTAGCTGGCTGGATCCCCGACCGGTCGCTTAACGGCTTAGCTCTCACTAGCGCATAAACAAATAGCAAACATGCAGCTACGGAGGAACCTTCCTCCGAAAGGGGCCGTAGCCCCGTAACAAGAACCCCGACCCTTGTGAAAGGGAATCACTAAATTGCATCTGGAGTTACGAAATCGCATACAGATCAAGCCTATTCTATCATAGCTCTGTCACCGCTTTCGCTTGAATCCAAAAACTATAGAAATTCCAAGTGATTGGGAATGTTCAAAACGATTGGGAGTATTCCAAGTAATCGGGAATATCCCAAGTAACTGGAAGTATTCCAAACGATTCGGAATATTCTAAGTAATTGGAAATTGGATAGTGGATATATTTCAGGTAATTGGGAATATCATTACTGATTCAAGGGCGTATGGCGATAGGGTGATTTTAGTTTGTATGCGGCTTCAGAACTCCAGATGCGATTTAGCGATTCCCTTGTTAAATTTCAAGTCTCATAGTCACTTGGTTTTCGCTCGAATTTCTTGCGAATACATGGAAAGCTCAATCTCTAGCTTCGTTTATCAAGACCAGTCTCAGAATCCTAGTAAGAGATGTTTGGGCCTCGGCATTTCAGATATAATAATCGTCGAATACAGAATAAACAGGCTATAAGACGCTAGCATCTGCGAGAGCCGTCGTTATACAGCTTTCCGTCGATTTTCACAAGTTTAGATTCGACAATAGTATGGAAATGTCACGATTCGATGTGTTCTTATCAGAGTCAAATAGTGAGATGGACTCAGCAAGCGGTTCTCCTTTTTTGATGGGAGGAAAAGCAATCAAACACAAGTGAAGATCCTTCTTAGCCTATTTCACGGAGTTGAAGGGGTGGAAACCTCCTTCTAACTATGAGGAGGCGTTACTCGGAAAAAATTGTCCACTCGGTGCGGTCGACCACTCAAAGAAAGGTCTGTGGAAAACATTAGTACGGTAAAGTGTAAAGTTCGAGAAGAAAAATGACTAGAACAAAGATTTTGTAATAAGACTGAATGGTGACGAATAAATAGAGCTGTGTTAATGGACTATGGAAAACAATACAAATATGGAAAAGAGGGCAACAAGTTACTGCAGCAATCACTTTGTTGCCAGGCTTTCCGTGAATGACAGATTAGTCCCGCAATAGCGGCTTGTCTTCCAGATTTTGTTGAGCCTCGAAGTTATGGAGGTAGATTCTGAATTCTGTCCGCATAGGTAAGATAAGGCATCTGCTGCTACCTGAGTAGTGGAGGCAGATATTTTGAAATGATTTGGGGACTAACGGAGAGGCTTGAAGGGGATTCAGAGATAACTGCACGGCTAGCAGGCCGGAGAAACAACGTAAAAGCCAAAACCTATAACGTGATCTTATGTGGTCTATATAGCGACCATATTAGAGATGTAACTTACAAAAGTTTACTGTTTGAACTCCGAACTTGTATATTTCTATATTGAATATTCCTCGCTATAGTCCGCCCAGCAACTTAGGTATCTATATCACTATTCTCTACCTAGCATAGGAATGTCGAAATACTGGAATTCCGCGACTCTGAATGAGTGACAGTCCAGTCCGACTTCCACAAAGTCGAATCTGATAGCTATGAATTACCAGGCGACAAAATGCTTCATACCGCACCCAAAAGACCACCAGATACAGATGGACAGTGAGCTTATCTGAAAGAATCCTTGTGATAATATAGGGCAGAGGCGGTAGTCTGCTGGCTGTCCTCAGACCCGTCCTGAATTACACAACGGTACAGTTTGTCGAATGTTCACAATCACAAAGCAGGGGTCAACGAAAGCTCCAGCAGAACAAAGAGCTTTTATCTGAAGATCGTGCATTGATGTCGGCGACCAAGACAATATGTACACGCTTGGGATTTACGAGTTATAATCATATAAGATTTCGACATGACGACGACAATAACTTACTAAAGTTTACGACATACAGATGTCTATTTCATTGTCTAAGCAAGTACTCGCAGATTAGGCGGCTTCCTCTTCAGAATATACTGCGCTTGGGAAAAAATCAAGAAAAAAAGACGTAGTAAGTACAAAGTGCCGCGGAAAGCGCCCAGGAAACAAAAACACAAGCGTCCAAATGGGTCCAAACTCCAAACAGGATAGAACATGCATATTGTCAGCTCAGCCGCTCCAAACTACGCGGCAATGTATAATCCCCTCAGCGGCGACGATGGCTGCCTTTCCGTGGCGCTTGGCGGACATCCTCGTACTCATCATCGGAGTCTCTCTTACTTCGTTTCCGTCCTGCACCTTTGGATGCTCCGGTCGGCTGAGGGGGTGGTTCCGCGTAAAAGCCAGGCGCCGGTCCGGCTCTTCGAAGTCTGGGGGAGCCGGGTCCGTCTCGCTTTGAATACTGTCCGGGGCGGCTGGATGCAAGTCCAGAGCGTGGTGCAATTCGAGGTAGAGGAGGGGACGGCGATGTGGAACGAGGGTGCTCGATGATGTCCAGCGCAACTTCATTTGTGAGATTTCCGGCCTGGTGGAACTTGTATGCGGTTGACAGCGGCAGTGATGTGTGCCTGCGGTCAGTGAGGGGTTTAGCGGCGATCTCAAGGGAGTACGAATGTGTGGCTGCGGCCGCCAAGCGCCCCTTATCTTCTCTATATGCAAGGGACAGGTGAGCCAGGGCTGCGCCGAAGCGCGCGGTGATCCTTCCGCAAAGCTGGCAATCGAAGCGAAGCTTCTGCAATAGTCTTTGAGCGCTTCATATCTCCCAGTGTAAACAATCCCGGATATGCTTGACCGGCGTGCTCCGACGGGAAGTGGAGTGGAAGATTTGTTTCTACGCGTTCCCGGGAGGCTTTTTGGGGGGGGGGGGGGGGGGGGGCCCCAAAAAAAAACCCGCGTGGGACGGGGCGGGGAACCGGTGCAATTTTTTTACTAAATATAACGGAGGCCTAGCCCCGGTG
>JAKZHN010000022.1:0-10861 GCA_037179335.1 Cyclaneusma minus | reverse complement strand
CCCCCGCCCCGCCCCCCCCCCGCCCCCCCCCCCCCCCCCCCCCCCCCCCCCCCCCCCCCCCCCCCCCCCCCCCCCCCCCCCCCCCCCCCCCCCCCCCCCCCCCCCCCCCACCAACATCAAACCGGCTTGGTCCGGGACGGAGACCGAGTGCATGATGTTGAGAACTTCTTCCGGAGCGAGAGCCCCTTGGTGGAGAAGGCACGGCGGGTCGTGATGGGTACATTGCGCTGCGAAAGGCCTACCAGCAGCTCGGTCCTGTCTGGCTCTCTGGTGGTAGTGTAATCTTGCCATATTCTGGGTGTGGGTCTCTAAGCACGTATGCGCTTTCAACTCACATGAAGGGTAGCCACACAAGTGCGAAGTCTCCAGGCGGTTGGCGAGATCGATGTTGTGTCTTTCGGCATCAACGGTATGTCTCCATGTATCCTCGCATCGAACGGTAGTCTCAGAAAGCCATGCAATAACCCTTCCGCGAGGGAAATGCTTCCCGCGAATGTAGACTGTTGGAAGCCTGTTCCAGGTATCGTCGTCGACTTGTATCGCCAAGATCGCTTGCTGTAGGTCGAGAGGTCCACCGATTCCGCGAAGATCCTCGGTCACCAACACGCATGACGCCTCATGGTCGGGCGTCAGGCCGGAGAATTCGAGCTCTCTTTCATGCCAGGTGCGTGCCTCCAAGGTGAATTCATCTAACCAGTCACGTTTATCCTCGTCGATGTCAAACTCGGGTGCCTCGCAGTCCAGGTAATCAGGCTGAGTCTCGTTAACAGGGGACAGGGGACGACGGGAATGCAGACCGCCTGGGTCGGGAAAGTGTTGGTCCTCGACCTGGCGGCCGCGAGGTGGTGAGGGAGAGCGGAGAGGGCGATTGTCGAAGTGAGCTTGCGCTTGTATTCAGTGCGAATCGATTGGACATGTTGGGTGGAACTGGCACATCATGGTGGGCATAATGTCAGCCCTGCTGACGATCAAGAGACTCGGGCGCTTTGGTCTGGTCATGACGAGCCCGGGTTAACTCATCGGAAGCTCGTGCACGGATGGGTGGCTCCTGTATTGGCATTCGCTCATGTGAGGGATCTTCGGGATAATACGGACGACGAGGAGGCTGGTCGAGAAGCTGGTCACCAAAGCGATGGGCGTGTGGATCTTCTTGAGTGTGGCCGTCATGAGTAGAAAAAGACGCTCCGTAGGGTTTATATTCGTGTCCGTGGTACTGGAGTTCAGGGCGACTTTCTGGACGATTGGAGAGTAAGTCATGGGCCATGGCGGGAATTGGAGTCAGCTTGACGGAGCGAGCGATTTTCAAGGCGCATGGGTCGGTGGTGTGGAACTGGATCAGCCGAGCGCGAAGCTCCAGGACAGAAATTCGAGTTCTTATATCGTGAGGGTCCGAACGGAAGGTCAGAAGGAGCCAAGCGCGATACACCAGAGGGGACATTGGCGTTCGCAAACCGCGATGGTCCAGGAGCATCATGGTGGGGCAGTCGAGATGGGGGATCAAAGTCTATCGGTCTTGACTGCGAAAAGACCCCAGACTCGTCGTAGCGCTGTGCTGCTGCCGAAAAAGCTTCAGGGCGATCGCGAAGCTGAGCGTGCTTTGAATAGGACTCATCATAGCACCTGAAGCCGGGATCCGGGGTTGGTTTTGCGGTATTATCGAGTGGCTTGGCCCCATTGACTGGACTCATCCCCGCCATCATAGGTGGAGAAGCCTTCTTTTGCGCGTGTCGACCTCGTTGATCTGATGCCTATCTTTGTAGGATGGCTTTTCAGATGGGCCCTTCCATCCATTCGCCAGGCGCGTCTCGAACGGTCGCCATGTGTTCATGATCTGCTGGACGTAAGAAAAGATCCGATGATTGGTGACATCCGGCTCGGCTTCAGAAGTGACAAGGATCAGCTTTATCCCGTAGCTGATCACGGCGCTTGTCTGTATTCCCCGCAGATTTGTAGAAGGCCTAGCGGATCTCTTTGTCGTAAGCTGAGCCAAACAATATATCGGAGCGAGAGGGTCTTCGAGAAGCGGTTTGTGGCGAATAGCTGAACGAGAGTCGCAAACTAGAGTTTGTTGTCGGATGATGGGGCTAAAAGGCGGTATATTGTTAGCAAAAGAGATAGGATTCAAAAAGGGTAACGTGCCAGGTTCGTGGGATGGTTTCCTCAGAGTTGAATGTCAAAAAGGGGCTTCAGGCGTTCGCAACAAGCCGTTGGTACAAGGAACGGGACTCCAGGAGAGGGAGAGGGAGAGGGTCCAGGTGAAGTAGCATCTTCTGAAACCTCGACGTCAATTGGACTTGGAGCAGTTAAGAGTGTTGCGAGCTTTTGGTTAGTACGGATACGATGTGAACAAGCTGGAATTAACCGACAAAATCAAAAACCACCTACTTACACCGGCGCACCGCGGCCTGCCGTCTTGAGGTTTCTCTCGTTGAAGCCGTCGAGACAATGTTCCAAATAAATTACATTTATAAAACCCTCCAGATCCCAAATAATTGGAAGCATTCGAAATAAGTAAGAACATCCAGAAATACCCCAAGAAATTGAAATAACCAGGATAGGAAGAAGTGACTAGGACGGGTACAAGTAGCTTGATTGGAAGGAAGTGTACCGGAATATTTCATTAGATGACGAGGGCATGGTCCGCTGTCTTCCAAGTCTCGTCGACTCATATCTGAGGAGTCAGCCATTTCCCGCATGTTGTCGACGGAGTTTTCTTCCGCTGCCCTTCACAAGTCACAAAGCCGCAGATTTTCACTTATGGTCTTTGACGCTCCCATGCAGAGGATGTTGACACAAGTGCTGGACGGATCATGGCAGGGAAACACACAAGCGGATGTCTTTGAACTTGAAAATCATTGTAAGTTGCATAGTCCGGTCTCGGGATAGCCTGAACATCACCTTCAATCCTTAGCCAAATCCTCGAGAAGCTCTAGCATCTTCCTCTGCAGCTCCTGTAACTCTTTCTCACTCACCGTTCCCTTCTTTTTCTCATCCTCTGGACCCGCAACATCGTCCTTCGGCCTCACGAGCTCTGGTTTCGTCCCGAAGAAAGGTATGCCCATGGTTGCCATCTTTGCAGCCATTTGCTTGACCATCTCGACCTGTGCACCGTAAACCTTGGTATCGAAGGCCTTCATCTCCTCCATCAGCTCTTTGGGATTCGTCTTTGTGGGGCCACTGGTGGCTGTGCTTCCGACTGCTTTTCTGTGTTACGAATGGCAAAATCAGCATATGTTCCAGGATCGAGCTTACACCCCGCTCAACTCCCAATGTTGGTAGGGACTGCAGATGGTAAAAGCAAGATGTAGAGTATGTTCAGGAGACAGGCGAACGCCAACTCACAGCATTTCATCCAGTTTCTTCTGTCCCTCAGCCCTCGCCTCCTGTTTTGCGACGAGTGCTAGCCTTCCAGCCCACCATTGTTCCTCGTGTTCATTCTGCACCTTCATCATCTTTCTGATCTGGTCCAGAATCGTCTCGTTCCTAGCCACCAGCTTCGTTACATGTCGTAGCCCCGCGGACCACTCTGTGATTGTAGTCGCATCGACCGATTGAGGCGGAGGCGTAGAAGTGGCAGATTTCGGCCTTGATTGTTCAGATGTATGTGGACGGCTCTGTAGACGGGGATCTGGAGCGTATTGCTGGGCATACTGCCGAGGATACTGCTGAGCAGGAGGAGCGCTGTAGGGCTGGCTCTGACTTGCGTACTGGTTCTGACTTGGACCGTAGTTCTGGCTTTGAGCGTGGGGCTGACTTGGAGCATAGTTTTGGCTTGGGGCATAGTTCTGACTTGGGGCGTGGTTCTGTCCTGTGGAGTTGTTCTGAGCAGCCAAAGACTGCAGAGTTGCGAGGACGGACTTCAGGTCTGGAACAGCGTTGGGATTATGATTGGAAGCCATGATGTCGTGGGCATGTTGGTGGAAGATGGCGTTACTTCATTCGAGTCCCTTTGATCGTGTCGCTATCGACTGTCGTGTGCATTGAAAGTGAGGCTCAGGCCATGGGAACACAACGAGCGGATGAGGCCAACCGGCCGGCACAAAGGGGCCGAAATGGCAGAGCAGTGACCGATTGTCAGCTGCTTCCTCTGAGGTGTCGTATTCTGTTCATGTATATTATCGCGACTGGTTCACGCATCGAAATTCAGCAGCGCGGACTCGACGTGCACATGCAGATGTGACAAAAAGTGTGCGATGACGACAGAAGACAAGTGCAGCCTTGCGGAATACGAATGCGAGGACGCGGCGGCGGAATCGGCCGCGCCGCTAACAGAATTCCGAGCATCATGGATCCGAAGCATCAGTCCATCTCGAAAAATCTCCTGAAGCTGCGAAAAGTTCCCTTCACGACTCCGCCGCTTTTGACGATTCCTCGACTCCCTCAATCGCGTCCTCCCATATGGAAGCTCTCAACTAGCCTTCCACGCCCTGCACCGATAGCCACTGTCTTCCGCGCTGTCAATTGGCCCGGCCACAAAAAGATTGGAACGAAATGGCGCGCTCAGCAGCTGATGCAACGCGCTTCACGTCCACTGGCCCCTCGGCCGCCTACAAAGCCCCTTCGCCTTCACATCCTGCCAACATGAATGGCGCTACTCCGAGGTTACCGCCGCGGAATCCTGGCCCACCAGGCGAGACGCCGCAGGAGAAAGTGAAACGACTGAGAGCGGCGGCGCAGAAGGCAAAAGAGGAGAAGGTGTCGACTTTTGATAATCTGGTCACCAAGGGTCGTCGCTGGGCAGATCGAGCGCATAGGTTTACAGCGCTGTCATTGATTGGATTCACGGGTATGCTTCCACTGTCACTTCTCTGGGTGCTGGGATACTTTGCTGGGGCGTGGAATCTGCCGGGAGTTGAGATCATTGTCAGGATTCCTGCTAATTGGACTGGCTGAACAGGTGTGGCCACTGTGGTGACGGTATACTCTCTCGTCGACATGATGCTGTACAACAGACGCAAGCGCACTCAATACTTCATCGAGCAAAAGGCCATGCTGGCAGCTGCACAAGCAGCTTTCCGCGAAGGCACAGCCAGTGAGGCACAGATGGAGATACTGAGGAAGGAGGCAGCCATTGATGCCGCTGTCAGGGAGGCAAAGGCGAAGAGAGGCGAGAAGGACTATGCGCCAGATCCATGGACCGGCGAGAAGAAGGAAGTCGAGCCTGTGCCGGAGAAGAAAGAGGGTGTCCTGAAGAAGAGTCGCGAATGGCTCTTCAGCGGCTTGAAGAAGGAAGAGAGCCCAGATGCGAGAGTGAGGGCCGTATGGGAAGAGGAGAAAGAAGAGGTCAAGGAGAGTGGAAGTGGTATCTTGAAGGCTGTGGAAGAAAAGAGAAAAGAGTTTGTCGAAGAGGAGAAGGAGAGGCAGATGGCTGGGGGTATGTTGGATAAGTTGGGCCTTGAGACCGAGGCCAGTAATCAAGCAGAGACGAAGGCGGAAAAGGGGAAGAGCTGGTGGTCTTCTTTGACGGGGCGGTGATGGTGTTATGTCTCAGAGCGATGACTGTAGTCGACATGGAATTGTATCATATTTGCGTGCATCTGGCGGCGTTCATGGTCATAGACTTGGCGTCTGTACATTACTTTTGTGTGTACACAATTCCGAAACTCTTGTCACAGGCATCGTCATGATATATGGCATGGGCATGAGATGATGGCGCTTCGGTGTGGATTCGACCTCCCGTCACTCGAAATAATCCAAGCACTTAGCGAGATCTTCCGCCCCTTGCGAGCCAGTGCAGTGTCCGGGGGTTCAGGGGGCTTGCCCCCGAATTCAAACGACCACGCTGAAGCACTTGAGATGTTTTGTCGATGGCACCATTTGGTGTCTCGATAAAGAACTCGACGCCCTTTTAGACGAAGAAAGCCTGCATTCCCATCAGCCGACTCTTTATACAGGCCACTCTCAGTGAGGCGAACAGAACTTGTATAGGACCTGCAGTTGCCAGTGCCCAGTTCAATTTCCGAATCCAGGTCATCCGGTGATCCGAAATATCTCAAGCCATTACGGATATCCCCAAAAACGAGAGATTTATATTTTCTATCCGTGTTGGCGCCATGGAAATATCGGGCCGCACTGAGTAGATTTAGTCGACCTCGTGAGAAGAGAACGCTGATATCCTAGTTGTTATCGTCTCACTGTACTCTCGAAAACACCGAGAGTGCAAATAAGAAGCACATCATCATTATCAGATGCCGTCGCCATGATTAGGCTCGGAGAGATCTTGATCAATGGCATATCAGAGTGCCTGGCAAGAGAAACGCCCCTCGCTTTTGTATTAGCTATGGTATCAGCTACGTGTATGTAATTAGCTGTGGAATTTGCAGTACCACCAGGTGGAGACCTTGAAAAGATCATGTAATCATCGCTTTTTGTGCGCTTCAAAATGCAGCGCTTCCATATGTATCGCTTCCAGAAACCCTCCATCATCACGGCATCTCCGTCATCACGGCCCCTAGCAGCCCGTCGTCACCGTGAATCAGCGAATCGTGATCCTCACGACTCAGAGGCGGCGGCATGCTGCTTCCTTGCGCACTCATCATGCTCGTCGATGTCCGTTGCCTCCCAGGGGTAGCAGATCCACACATCGCCAACCGTCTTCGCTGCCAAGTATCGGCCCTCATCCATCATGGATTGAGGAAGGGTTCCCTTCTTCGTCTTGTCCTTGTTCTGTTGCAAGTTAGTAGAGTCCGCCAAGTCCAGTTGAAGGGAGAAGCGGTGAGAGGCAAGTGAGGGTCAAGCCAGCGCAGCGTCTGGGGGTTCAGGGGGCTTGCCCCCGAGATCAAACGACCGAGTTGAAGCACTTGAGAACTTGAGAAACCAGTTAAGCTCAAGGGAGAAGTAATTCACGAAACACGTACGTGTAGAACGAAGATGGAAAACTTGGTCTCTCCCTCGACACCCAGCTTCTGCCTCGCAATTTCAACATCCTTCTCCAACTCCTTGACGGCATATTCCAGAGTGGTTCTCGTGTCGTCAACCTCATCGACGATCAAAATCCTCTTGCCGATCAGTCCCTGCATCTCTCCCAAGCTGCTCAAGTCGAGCCATTGTGTTCTGGTGACCTTGGTTCCTGGTACTTCGACTTCGCCGGGAGTAGGAGGGCCGTTCTGGGGGATCTGCTCGTAGAGGGAGAGGCCGATGGCTTGAATGGGGATGTTGGGAGAGCCGGGGGTCTTGAGGAAGGATCGGAGCATGCGTGCAGGGACGTAGCCTCCGCCGCCGATGGCGATCATGAGTTGAGGTTGGAAGTCATTGAGGATCTTTTGCGCGGAGGCCTGGCAGAGTTTGTGGACCTGTCGGAGGAAATCAGATGTTGTGTTCAGTGATCTTGGTGAAGTCGGACGATGTTTCTGCACAGGGGAACTCGAGTAGTGGGGGTTCGAGGACTCGACGCTTGCTCACCTCGTTGTAGGTCACGTAGACTTTCTCAACCATCTTGACAGATTTGACTGTAAGAAGCAACGCAGAATGAAAAAGCAAAGAAGCTGGGAGGATTTTCGAAGAGAGCAGATCTGTTTTGCGAAATTCAAGTTGCTCGAGGCTGCGGAACTTTTTTTGACGCCTCCCCCACAATCGAGATAGCAGGCCACCCCCACCATCAGCCCCGCGCTAGGAAGTCGCCTATTTTCCGTCCCGTCGCTTCCATGTGAAGTTGTACAGCGAGGACAGCTTCGCTTCGTCGACTTCTTCAAAACACTTCAGCGGCGTGAATTGTCGGAGGTGTTTGAGATCACTCCAGATGACGACTCAACTCACTGCTTGGCAATCTCGGCACCCTCGATCCCACAGTTGCTGACAAAACAGTGCGATTCTGGATGCCTCCTAGGCAACAGGCTCTTCGACAGGGTCACAGTCGATGGTGGAACTCCACTCCGCGGCTTCAAGCACGTCTCTCTTCAGAACCGGGTTATTCGTTGGCTTGAGGGTTCTCTCGGGGGTTGAGAAAGAGGAAAGGGTGCCCAACAATCCCATCGCCCATGTTTATCCCCAGATCTTCAAGGACATGGACCTGCGAGTGTGGTGCCAAAAGCACAATCTTAGCTCCATATGATGTAAGTAGCGGGGATGATGTAGCGGTACTCCGCAGCTCCGCATTCCTCTAAGCGACTTCTCAGGACTGCCTAGAGATAAATACTCAATTCCAGTCTTCACTACTGTCTGATTCTTTCCTACTTTCTACTTTCTAGTTTTTAGTTTTCTGGCTTCGATCGTACAGCCCATCTTGTATCATCCCCATCATTCGGCATTCTTCATCACAATGGCAGCTGCTCCCCCACCGGATCTCAACATCCCCTCGTCCTCCTCTTCCGTCAATGTTCACATCATCGACACCACCTCTCAAATCGATGGAATCCCTCTTGAACCCTTCGTCACACCAGCCAACACCGATATCAAGCAAATTGGAGACTTTGACACCTTTTCCGGCCCGGCGTTCTCCTTCCTCATCACTCACGCTGATCATCCAACCCGTTCCCTGCTTTTCGACCTCGGCGTCCGCAAAGATGCTAAAAACCTACCTCCTAGTATCGTGAAGAGGCTTGATGAACGCGGTTGGAATGTCACAGTGCAAGAGGATGTCCGTTCCCAGCTTGAGAGAAATGGCTTCAACATCGAGGGCATTGAAGCCATCATCTGGAGTCACTACCATTGGGACCATACTGGTGATCCTTCTCGCTTCCCTTCCAGTACCGCCTTGGTTGTTGGTCCTGGCTTCAAATCGGCCTTCACGCCTGGCTACCCGGAGAACGAGAACTGTCCCATCTTGGAGTCTGATTACAAGGGCCGCGAGCTGCGAGAGATCAAGTTTGATGGGTTAAAAATTGGCCGCTTTGACGCATTCGACTACTACGGGGATGGGAGTTTCTATTTGCTTGACTCACCCGGCCATGCCGTCGGTCACATGTGTGGTCTAGCGCGCGTGGGAGAGAAGTTTGTGTTCATGGGTGGTGATGCTGTCCATCATGGAGGTGAATTCCGCCCCAGTCAATATCTGCCACTTCCAGACAAGATTGAGCCCTCTCCATTCAAGTCTCGGTCCGTTTGCCCCGGCAGTCTGTTTGATGACTTGCTCCCGAAGAAGGGAAATGGGAACGAGGTGGATAGGACCCGGCCATTCTACGACATCGCGAGACTACCAGATGGGAAGGGTATTGCGCATGACGTTGACAAGACCGTTGAGACTGTTGGAAAGCTACAGGAGGCGGATGCTCAGCCAGAAGTTCTGGTAGTATTTGCCCATGATGCTACTTTGCTGGATGTGGTGGACTTGTTCCCGAAGGCTGTAGATGCTGAAAAGTTGGGGGGCTGGCAGGAAAAAGGGAGGTGGATATTTTTGAAGGACTTTGAGAGTGGTGTGAAGGCTTGAGCGGATTGATGAATGATCCCCAATGATTTGAAAGAGAGTACTTGCTTTGTCGACATTGATGTTCTGATTTCTGGCTCTGGCTTTATTTCTCATGTCAGTTGTATTTCAGACAGTACGACATATCAGAGACTGGATGTGCTCAATTTTCTTGGACTGGCTTTGCAGCTTGTTCCAACAGTGCTTTCTGATCTCTCGTGCAAATATTTTAAGTATTTTTTGTCGATTTTTCTAATTTCTACCACAAGAAGATTATCCGCTTGAGTTGGGGGACATTTGAGGTTGCTGGACAGGTTTTCTGTCGTCTCGTGAGGACACAATGCTGATATAATAGCTTCTCCAGTCATCCCGTCTATCGCTTTTTCGAGCCGTCCGACTTTTACAGCACCCAATTCCACTCGTCTCTCAAGTCTCAGCCAGCCAGCGTGAATAGCAACTCTCCGATTCAGCAAGTCCGGCGAAAAAAAAGTTTCATCGACGCATTCTCCAGCATGGTGGTATGGCAGCTCGTCAGATGGACATAGTTCTTGAGTAGAATTTCACTTGGTCGTTTCCAATTCTCCAGATTGCTTGAACCATAGCTGGATTAGCAAAGACTTCCCATCTTTAATTTTGGGCTAAAGACCGGGAGTGTTTCCCAGGTCATCGAATCATTTATGATTTACTATACGATACCGGTTATAAAGTCACTGCCGCTAACCATTCAGTATCGCAAACTCATCACAGCCCAGAAATACGGCACAGGGCACAAGAGGCAAAAAATATTCAAATTAAAGACGAAATCCAGTCGACTGGTCGCAAACAACGCCCAGCCCGCCGCATTTGCTATACTAGAAGATTGGACTTTCCCGAACGAGAACAAAACTGGTTGACTTCAGCTCAACATCTCAGTAATCGAGTTTCGCGTCCGCGGAGCAGCCCACCAGTGTGTTTCATGCTCTGGACCGCCGAAGGCAAACCCGTGGCTGTATGAAACATCTCAGCGCCGCCAGGCAGAGATTTCCGCATAGCTAGCAAGGACCCGTTGGCCAGTTTTTAATATTCCCGCATAGCAATTATCCGGCCGATCCACTTATTGCCGCTATACAGCTAGCCCAAGGTTCCCCCGAAAGGCCACTGGCCGAAGCAACCCATCTAGACGCGGAGCATGGCGGAGATTAGAAAAGCAATAAGGGAGTTCGAATATATTGTGCAGCAACCCGTATTGAGATCGAGCATAAGGAAGGTCATGAGAGCGAAGCAAGCCCGATGAGCGCAGGGGGAAATCCAGAGAGCACTAAAGCTTTTTGCTCCTTATTGCCAAGCCCCGCAGGGCGCTTGGCGGTGGAAAAAGGAGTAAAGAATTTTAGTGATATTTGGATTTTCCTCAAACTATAAAAGGTTTATTACTCGCTTCAATACTATATTTACCCCCTATCCCAACCCTTTAACAAATACATTATTATTAGCTATAATATGTCTGCTCTTATTAAACATAATAGAATTAAGCCCGCCCTCCAT
>JAKZHN010000021.1:450699-608590 GCA_037179335.1 Cyclaneusma minus | reverse complement strand
ATTTAATTTATTTAATTTATTTAATTTATTTAATTTATTTAATTTATTTAATTTATTTAATTTATTTAATTTATTTAATTTATTTAATTTATTTAATTTATTTAATTTATTTAATTTATTTAATTTAGTAATTGGATTTATTTATTAGAAAATGCGCTAATATAATAAAGAAATTTGTTTTAAAATAATAATAGCTAATTAAATTGGAAATAGCTTGGTATATAAATCATTATTATAAAATATATTTTAAATTATATAATAATATAAAATTTAAAATTAAATTTAAAGGTTTTTTTTATTCTTTGTATTTTTTTTAATTATATTATAAGCTAATATAGCAATTTTTAAATAAAATAATATTTTTTAAAAGCAAATAATTTTATTTTATAAAAATATTATAAAAAAGTCTTTTTTATAAATCGCTATTAATAATAATAACAATAAATATAAAAATATTAATTTTTAAATTAACCTTTATATTTTAGAAATTAATTATAAACGCTATAATGTATATTACAAATTAAGGTCTTTATTATTGAATGCAGAATATACTGATAATTATATATAAAAAAGAAAATTTCAAAAATTTATATTATATAAGAATTTATAAAAGGTTAAATCTAGGGGGTCAGTTTGGGAATTTTTAAACCGCGGGGGTCATGTGGGTTTTTGGGGGTTTTAAAGCTAAATATAAGGTATTTTTAAAACTTTAAAATTTACTTAGTATTGAAATATTATTTTACACACTCAGTAAAAAACGGGGCTTTATAGCTATTTTATTTTATTTATTATAAAGGTTTTAAAAAACGAAGGGGGTCAAGTCAGGAATATCGATAAAGTGGGGGTCAGGTCAGGAATTTAGAATAAAATGGGGGTCAAGTCAGGTATTTGCCGATTATAAAATCCATTATAATTTAAAAAAAAATTAAATACAAATTAGATTAGCAATAAAATAAATTAAATAAGTATTTTTAAAAATATTATTATATTTTATAATAGGCCATTATTATAGTCTAGCAAAAAATAATAATTAATAGTTATTTTAATTTATAAAGCAAAATAGATAAAATTGGCAATTTCCGCCAAATAAAGCCAATAAATTAATTAAATTTTTAAAAATTGAAATTACTTTTAATATATTAAAAGAAAACCAAAAATATATTAAAATATTAAAAAATAATTAAAAAGCAATTATTCTAATTAAAAATGCTTAATTATATAAAAATTTAAAATATATTAATATAAGCTATTGTTATATTTAAAATTTAAAAAAAAATTTAAAAAGGTAAATATTAATTTTATTTTTATAAATAATATAATTGCTAATAGAATAATTAAGCCATTATTAAAAATTAAATTTAAAAAATTTATATAAATAATAAAAATAACGAGTTAAAAAAGCTAAAAAATTAGAATTAAAAAAACTAAAAGATAAATTTTAAAGGGAAATATTAAAACAAAATAATATCTAATTTTTATAGCCTTAAGCAGCTACGCGGTAATCCGTGCTTTATAGGCAATACTAACGCCAAAGGTTTAAATAGCTTTATAATAAAAAGAGCTTCTTTCTCCCTAATTCCTTACTGCAATTAATATAATTATTTCCTGCCCCTGCTTGAATCTTATAAATAATGCCTTTCTACGTTTCAATATTTATAAATAATAACAATATTAAAAAATAATTATTTTAAAATAGCGCTAAAATAAATAGGCTATATAATTTATATATAATTTGAAAATAACGACCAAAGCTATTTTATTGCCTAAAATCCTTAAATTTAAAAATATAAATAATTTTATTAAATAAAGCATTAATATAGGCGTTAATAATATTCCAAAAAGAAACTATTATTTCAAAATAAATATATAGGATAAAAAAAGCGTATAAAATGCAAAAATCTAATATAATTAAATACATATTTTGTATAATTTTGTATAAATTGCCACGGATATATAAATAAGCTTTATATTTAAAAAGAAAATTATAAAAATTGAATTTATAATTAAATATTTATATAAGCGAAATCGGCCTTTATTTTAAAGATTTTATTATATTATCTAAAATTAATTTAAAAATCTCTTTTTCTATTAAATTTTTTTTTTTTTTAATTGCAATTAGAAATTGCTTAAAATAAAAATAATTTATTATTTTAAATCATTTAAAAAGTTTTAAAAAAACCTTTAATTTATGGAATTTTATTTTATTTTTTACCAAATCCAATATTTAAATAATAAGAAATAGCGCAGAACTTTTAAAAATTTATTTGCAATATATACGGCCTTTAATAATATTTAAAAAATTAAAATATTTTGCAATTTTATTTGCTTTAAATATTTTATTGCCATAAAAATTCAATTATTTTAACGCTTTTAAAATTTAAATTGGCTTATCTTTTAAATTATTATTTATTAAATTTTTTAATTAAAATTAAAAATCCTTATTTGAATTATTATTATTGCCAGAATTTTGTAATATTAAATTATTTATTTAATTAAAATTTGAAAATAGATTAAAAATATGTAAAATGGCGTTTTGAAATTTAGCATTTAAATTATTATAAATTAAAAATAAAGTAAAGAAATAAATATTTCCAAGCAATATTAAAGCAAGAAATTAACTATTTAAATTGGAAATAAATTTTAAAAATTAAGAAAATCCAGGAGTATTTAGCTATAGTTGTTAGGCGGGCAAGGAAAAAGTCTTTAAATTATTTTTGAATATTAAAAATAAAGTAAAATAAATTAATTCGAAAAATAAAAATAAATTAAATTGTTTAAATTTTAAAAATTTATATATTAATGGTTTTCTAAATTTTATAAATTTAATAAATTTCGCAAAAATTAATATAAAATTTTTTTGCCAATCGAAATTATCGGGATTATAAAATCAAATTTTATTGAATTTTATATTTCTAACTTTTATTATTTAATTTTTTGCAAAAATTTATATACAAAAAATAATAAAAGCTTTATAATTAATAAAATATTTAATTAATATTTAAAAAAAAATTCTAAAGCTTGAAAATATTAAATTTAAAAAAATAAATACAATATCCATAAATTTTAAAATAAAAATAATCCGGATAATTTCTAATAGCCAATTTTAAAACGGATTTCCAGCTTTTAAATTTAATAGAAAATTAATTAAAAATATAAATTGCTATATAAATATATTTTAATTATAGAAAATTGAATAGCTTAATATAAAGCTTTATAGCGCAAATAATTAAAATAATAATGTAATTTAATTTTTTAGCATTACTATTTTGCTTTAAAATATTGGAAATAAAAATATAATCCAAAATGCCTTTAATATAAATTATGCATTAATAAAAAAAATTTATAAGATTTTATATTAATAATAAATTCGCTATTTTTTATAAAAATCTTTATTTTAATTCCCCAATAAATTTTAATTTTAATTATAATATTTATAAAAATCTATAAAATTTATTTTTCAAAATTGTAAATATAGCAAAAATAAAAATTAGAAATTGGGCAAATAAAATAAAAAATATATTATTTTTTATATTTGGCCTTTGTAATATAAATTATATTTTATTATAAATATTTAAAAGGCTTAATTTCTTTAAAAATAAACTATTAAAAAATAATTTTAATTATTTTAAAAAAAGCATATAATTCGTATTTAATAATTTGCAATTTTTAGCTTGCAATAATAGCGCCGGTGCCAATTTTAGAAAAATATTAAAAAATAGCATTACTAATATAAATGAAATAATTATATTAAAAAACTGCAAAAATAAAAACAGAAAATTATATAGCAATGGGAAAATAATGGGAATTGCAATTGCAATGTTTGGAATTTTTAAAAAAATATTTAAATAGTCGCTAATACAAAATTGAAAATAAAATTTAATTAACTACTATAATTAAAAAAATAAAGGCTTATAATCTTTTAAAATTTAATAATTGGGATTTTTTTGCTGTTTTATTTTGCATAAATTTAATTAATTTTAATGTTTTTAAAAAAAACTTATATTTAAAAAAAATTGGAAATAAGGATAATATAATAATTAGAAATAAAATAGGCATTATTAATAATAAAAATCCCTATTATCTATTTTCCAGTTTTTTAAATAATAATTTTATTGGTATTTATCACAGGTGTGGGGGTGAGACATGGGGTATAAGAGCACATGCATAGATCGATTGTTATGCTATTAATTATATTTGGGAAGCAAGAGTGGCTGGCGCTAGGGTGCTAAAGGCATTTCCATTTCTTAGTATTAACCAGACCGGAGCCATTAGCTTTCCGATTCCGGGCCAGCAAATGGCCCATGCGCTCATTATTGCGGAAATTAATATCAATTTTTTTTTAATCAAATAAAATCCAATAACCGCTGCAATTAAAAAATGCTCCCTTATTTTTTATCCTTCCTAAAACTAAGCTAATTGTTTTTTTTTAAACGGTTTATCTAGCCCTTAATTTTAACCTTAATTTAATTAGTAAAAATAAAAATCTCAAATATTTTATTTAGTATAGCCTTAATTATTAAATTTGCTAAATTATTCTTTTTATAAATTTATTTTATTTTTTGGAATTTCCATTTTTTATAATTCTAATATAAATATAAAATATTTCATTTGCAAAGCCATTTCCTGTCGCAGCGTGTTACTGGGGGGGGCTAGTGCTCCGCTATCGCTAACCTATCGCGGACCAATTATAAATAAAGGCCCTTGCTTTGCGCCTGCTTGCAATACGTATAATAGCCATCAAATATTTATAATTGGCGCCCCAATAAATCAGCAATATGCTTTTAATAAGCAATTTTTTATTTAGCTATTTATAATATATATAATTTGCATTAAATAGCCTTTTTATTTTAAATAAATTTAAAGGCTTATAAATTAATATAAATTTAAGGCCATTTATTATTATATTTAATAATATAAAATACGCTATAATATTTAAAATAGAATATTATTATTTTTTAATTATAATAAAACCCTAATATTTATATTATAATAACCCCGCCTATCTTTTTAATACAACCGCCCTTTTTTTATTTTTATAGCTAGAATTGCGCTTAATATATTTTGCCCCTTAATTAATAGCCGCCTTTTTAATTTTTTTAAAATTAAAGCTTTATTTAATATATTTTTATCATCCGCTTTTTTTTAAAATATATTTTTTTATTTGTTTTTATTTTTTTGCATATTGCGCTGCAATTTTAATTATTGCCTTTATTTTTATTATATTTTATTATAAATAAAAAAAATCTAATATTGATATTAATTAATATAATTATTAATATATTAAAATAAAACCATATTAATAATATTATTAAAATTCCCAGGTATAATATAGGCGCTTTATATTATATTTTTTAAATTATAAAATCGGTATATATTTAATTTATTATTTAATTTATTAAATAGCCTATTTAGCTTAATTATTTTATATATAAAATTTAAAAATGAATTTTTATTTTTAAATATATAAATGCTAATAAATATACCTATATAATTGCAAAATCTATGCTTATTATTATTAGCAAAGTTTTATAATAACCTCCAATTTTCTTATAATCCCATTAATTTAATATTTTTTATCCAATTCCTTAATTTAATAATAGTTTTTCCGCCCCCTTTTTTTTTGATTTCGGTATATAATTCTTTTTTATATTTATTCGCATTATTCGCATTATTTTATATTTTTAAAAAAGGGCAAAAATTAAATTAAATATTATTATACCTAATTTAAATTAATAAAGCATTTATAAATTTTAGTCTTTATTTATTTAATTTTTTCTTTATTAGTTGCTTTTTTATTATTTATTTTTATATGCTTTTATTAAATAAAAAAAATAAATATATTATAGAAATTAATAAGCTTTAAATATTGCTTTTTTAAATTTGCTAAAATTATGCTTTTTAGCTAAAATTCTATTAAATTTAATTATTAATATTATTTTTTATTTAATATATTTTAGCCAATTTTTTTTAAATTTATTAATATTAATTTTATATATATTAATTAATTTCTAATAATATTTTTTTTCGGCTTAGGCTTTTTTAAAAATAATTTTTTATATAATTTATTATAGCCTAAAAAAGCTTAAATCTTTATTTATTGCAATGTTTTTTTGAAAATCTGGTTTCTTTAGCCATTATTTTTATTTAAATGCCTTTAATTTATTTTGCTTATTTTATATATTATTGTAAAAGGCGAAATATTAATGCTATTTAAAATACCTTATTTTTAAATATATAATATATAATAATATAAAATATAAAATTTTAAATAATTAAATTTTCCTAATATAATTTTTATTTCCACCTTATATTGCATTGCAAAAAACCATTTTATAATATTAATTTAATAAATTGTATAATAAAAATATTTCAATATTTAATTGTTATACAAAAAATAATATAAAATATTAAACCACAACTTTAGCAATAGCGCAATTACCAATAGCAAAATTTTCCTAATTTGCCGCTGCTTTTCTCCTTGCTATTATAAAATAATGCTATATAAAAATTAATGCTTTAAATTAATATAATTTAATATTTAAGCAAATGGTTTATTCAATTAAATTATTTTTTTATTATTATACAAAATATTATTTTTATTTAATTTTTAATTTTTTTAAGCCTTGGTTTTTGCTTTTTGTATTATTGCAATTTTGCTAATATATATTTTAATAAAAAATTTAATATATTAAAGTATTTTATATATTATATTTTTATATAGCCTATATAATATATTTATTGCTATAAAATTATTATATATTTATTAATTATCCTTTTTATTAATATATTCGCGTTTTTAATTTTTAATTTAATTTTGCATTAATTTATAAATTTATAAAAATTATGAAAAATTTGGAAAAAAATTATTTAATTTTGTTTTTGGCATTTTATAAATCGGATATTATTAATCTATTTTAATTTTTATAATAAGAACCTGTTTTTTATAATTGGCTATAATAATTATTATAATAAAAAAATAATAATACCAAATACCATTAATATAATAAATTATTATATTTTTCCAAAATAATTATTTTAGTATTGGGAAATATTAGCTATTTTTTTAAATATATATATATGAAAAGCTTATTTATAATATATTATAATTTTTATAATTTTATAATATACCTTTAATTTAATTTTATAGCTAAGTTTTTTTTTATACCAAATTAAAAAATTAAAATATATTTAAATAAAAGCATAATAAGCTTAATTTAATAATATTAAATTATCCAAACCAAATTTCTAATAATTATATATACCAGCTATACCGCGATATTTTTTATAAAAATTAATATTTAAATTTTATTTAATAATATAATAATAAAAATAATAATTGCACCATTAAATTTGCAATTTATAGCTTATATATTTTATTATTAATTTATAATATATATTTTATTATAAATTTATATAGGATTTTTTTTAAATTGATTTTTTCATTTTTTTATTAAAGCCTATACCAAATTAGTTTTAAATAGTATATAATTTAATAAAGATCTTAGGCATATTTTAATAAATTAATATTATATTAGCAATTTCTTTTTTATGATAATATTTTCAAGGCCTAGCTTTTTTATATTTAAGCTTAGCTTATTTTATTTCGGTTTATTGCAAATAATTTTATATAAAATAAAATTAATTATTTATTAAATATAATTTACAAATTTAATTATAATTTTTATATTCAAAATTCCCAATTTTAAAAACTTATTCATATTTTTTTTAATTTAATTTATATTAATTATTTAATAATAAAACTTATAATTATTTTTGAATAACAATAAATTTTATTAATTCTTAAAATTAATTATTAATTTTGCAAATATAAATGGCATATTGAATTTTTTGAACTCTAATTTAATTTTTGCAATAATTTAACCTTTTGCGGCATTTTTAAATTCCTTAATTATAGTTTTATTTTTAAATAGTATAATTATTTATTTTTTATTGCCTGGTATTAAAGCAGCTTTTAATTTCTTAACTTGCTTTTTATTTTTCAATAAAAAAAAATTTATTTTTTATAAAATCCGTATTTTTTTTATATATATTATTTATAATTTTAAGGGCAGCGATATTCCGAACAAAAGAAATATTCTTTTTTATATTAAGCTCTGTAAGTATTTTTATATTTAAAAAAATCTTAATTAAAGCTATTAAAATATAAAAGTTTATTTATTATTATTTAGTTTTTTATTCGCGCTAATTTCTATATCATTATTTATTTCTTTTATCACGCATTATTGCAATACTCAATATTACCCTTTATAATAAATTTTATATTATATTAATTTAAAACTGCTTTCAAATAAGCGGCCGCAATTTTAGCAAATTTTTTTTAACTAATATATAATATTATTAAATTGCAATTAGCAATAATGCTAATAAATTCTATTTATTAAATTGCTTTATATATATATATTATAATTTTATTAAGATTTTTGCAATTCTAATTTAAATATATTATACTATTTAAAATTGCCTAAAATTTAAATTATTTTTTAATATTTATACCAAAATATCAATTTTTTTTTAATTCGCAATTTTACAATATTTTTAAAATTGGTATTCTATTTAATTATTAGGCGTTTTTGCTTTTTTCTTAATTATTAAATTATATATTATATATATATATTTTTTTATTATATTTTATTTATTCCCAATTGCTTTTTTTAATACAATTCCTATTTTAAAACTTTATTTTATTGCGTTTTCTATATTTTCCCAAGGCTTTAATATTATAACATTTGCCCCTAATTTTAATAAATACCATTTAAAGCATTTATTTATTATTAATAAAGCAATCTCCTTTTTTATATATTTTATTACCTTTTTTAAATTAATATATATAAACCTAAGCTAATGTTTTACTTTAAAATTTTTATTTTTTAATATATTTATTATAAAAGTTTTAAGGCTTTAAAAAACCGGTTTAGCCATATTTTTAAATTTGCGCCATATTTTAAAATATTTATTTATTAGCCTAAAAATTAATACTTTTAATAATGCATTTAAATTTAAAAAAACCGCTTATTTTTGATTAATTAATTATTTGCTATTTTAATTTTTTTTAATAAATTATAAAAACGCCAATATTAATATTGCATTTTATTTATTATAATTAGCTTAAATTTTTAATTTTTGCATTTCCTTATTTTTATTAAATATATACTATCTTTTATATATTTTAAAATTAGATTTTTCTGGAATTTTTAAAAAATTTAGCTAATGCTTTTTAATAAAATAAAATAAAAATGCCAATTTTTCGCCGGCAAAAAAAATGCTAGCAGAAGAAATATTGCTAGTTTTGTTTTTATTTTCTACCTTTTTTCCGCAATTCCTTTTTTAATTTTATTAGCTATAAATAAAATATAATATTTTAAGGCAATCCTAAATTAAAATCTAGTATTTTTTTATTATATATTATTTATTTTATTTAATACTATATAATTCAAAATTAGTTTCGCAAATTATACTATTAAATTATTATATAAATTTTCGGAAGGTTTTTATTTTATTCTTAGTTTTTATTTTAATAATTAGCATTTATATTTTTAATAATAAAAGCGGCTAAATTAAATAGATTTTATATTAGCTATTGCTATTATTAAATTTTTAAATATATACTATTTTTTATAATTATAAATACTTTTTTTTAATTTTTTTTAATTATATTACCTTAATTATTACCAAGCATTTTACAATTTCTTTTATTTTTCGCCGCTTTAAAAATATTCATTTAATTATAAACGGATAATAAAAATTATTTTTACAAGCTTTATAGCCTTTAAATAGCCTTCCTATATTTTCTATATTGCGGAAAATATAATTATAAATTATAATTAGATTTATTTAAAAAGCAAGCAATTATAAAAATTAATATTTATAGGATTTTTATATTAATTAAGCCTTTAATTAAATATTAAATATTGCAAAAAATGTAGAAAAGCATTTATAAAATAAATAATTTATAAAGCGGTTATAGCAAAAAGATATTTTCTAGCATTTAAATATATAATAATTGCTAGGTTATTAAATATAATAAAAATTAGTCTTTTTTAAAAAGAAAATTAAATTATAGATAATTACCAATTTTATAAAGCTTTAATTATAATATATATATAAGCTAATTTCTATAAAGCTAAATTTAATTATAATTTTATAAATTTTAAAATTACCGATTTTTCCAATTTAGATTTAATTTTTTTTTAAATATTTAAAATTATTTTTAAACTATATTATTTATATATTATTTTTAAAATAAATTTAATAATTAAAATAAATAATAATAATAATATTAATAATATAAAAATATTTATTACCATTATACCTTTACAATAGCGCAATAATGCAATTTTTAAATTTTGAATTAATCCGGTTATTTTATATTAATTTAATTATAGCTTTATTTTATTTTTTTTTTAATTTTTTCTAGAAATAATATTGCTAATAAAGCTAATAGCAATATTATTTTTTTAAATAGCCGGATATTGCTAAAAAATAGTTTTTTAATATTATTATTAATTGCTTTATTTATAATAATATATTATTATTTATTAATTTTTATATTATTAAGCTTTAATATTATTAATTAAAAAAAAATAAGATTTTACTAATAAATAAATTATAGGCAAAAAATTTAATTATAAAACTTTTAAAAACGCCTTTAAATTTGTAATTAAATAGCTTAATATAAGCCCGGAAATTAAATTATTGCTTATTTCTAAAAATTTTAATCTTATATAAACCGCTTTTTTAAATATTTTTTATTAAATTTATTATATTTAATTAGCAAATTCTTATTATTTTTTTTGCCTATATTAAATTTTTTTATAGCAATGCCTAAGACAAAAGCCTTTAAATTTCAATTAAATTTAAAGCAATGCTAAAAAATGCTCCCAATCTGCTTTTTAAAAAGCTTATTCCTAATTTATTTTTTAAGAAACCCGCTTTTAATCTATTTTTTAAAAAACCCGCTTCCAATTTATTTTTCAAAAAACCTGCAATTAATTTTAATACCAAAAGGCTTAAAATTCAAAAGCAAGGAAAATATAAATTTTCCCAATAGGCATTAAATTTCAATTTTAATTTTATTTAATTATAATATAAATATTCAGCAATTTGCTATAATATAGAAAATTTATTATTAAATTTTAAATACAATCCTAAAATATTATGCACATTTTTAAAATCATTTAATCTTTTTGAATTAAAACTTTTATTTTTAAAAATATATATATATATAATCCGCCAAATATTTTAAAAAAGCTATTATATTAATAAAGCTATAAATATAATAAGGCCGCCATTATTAAAATGCTAAAATAGCTTTATAAAATTAGCAAATTTTAGCCATCTTTATATAATAAATTTAAATTTTAAAAAAAAATATAAACGGTAATTAATATAATAAAAATAAAAGCAAGCTATTTTAAAAATTTAATAATAAATTAATATTAAATTTCCAAAATCTAATTTTAAATATACTAATTTTTTAAATATAATGCAATTATATATAAGAAATATTATATTATTATATTTAAATTAAATAAAAATTATATATTCTTTATATATTAAGCTTATAATATATAAACGTTTTTCTATTATACCTATACCAAGCCTATTCAATTAATTTTTTTTATATATAATATTAATATTAATAAAATCCGGTATATATTTTTTATGCTTTATATTTAATATTATATTAATTTAATATAAAATTACCAAAAATATTATTTTAAAAAAATATAAGCTTTATAAATCCGGTAAAAAAAAAAGAAAAATACAAAATAAATAATAAAAAAAAGACTAAATACGGATTTTAATATTTTTATTTTAAAATAAATAATATATATTTTATTAAACCTTTATATAATATTGGGATATTTTTTATTTAAAATAGTTTTTTTAATAATTTATAAAATAAGTAATTTAATTTTATTGCATACAATTTTATTAAATATTAAATATAAATAATTATTATATATTTAGCAATAATATTAAAGCTTAATATTTTAAAAAATTAAATTCCAAAAATAAAAATATTATATATTATATATAATATTAAAAAATTAAATTTGCAAAATAATAATAGTATTATTTATTAGAATAGTATAAAAGATTTTTTGAATTTTTTGAATTTGATTTAAAATAACAATGCCTTTATTATAAATATATTAAATTTGTATTTAAGAAAAATTTATAATGCATATAAAAAATTAATTTTTATTATGAAAAAAAAATAGTAATATTATAAAAAAGAAAATTATTAATAACTTTATTATAAAATAATATTATTTTTATTTTTACCAATACTATACTTTTTTATAATATATTTAAAAATATATTTGCATTTATATATATAATATAATATTAAAATGAAATAAAAAATCCTATTTCTAGCCAATAAAAACCATTTAAAATAATTGCGTATATTTAAAAATAAAAAAATAAAATTATTTAAATTATTAATGGGAAGCAAATATATAAAAATGCTATTATATTTTTATTTTATAAGAAATTCTTTTTTATAAAATTAATTTTTAAATAAAAGGCTAATAATAAATTCGGAATAAAAAAAACCCTATTATTATTAAATCCCTAAATTATCCTAAATTGGTATATATTATTATTTATTATAATAAAAAATAAATTAAAAAACTAATTTAATAAAAATAAAAAAAAGCAAAATTTTAAATAAATATAATTTTTTTTTAATATAAAATATAAAAAACAAGGGCTGAAAAAAAAGTTTTTCTAAAAAATATAAACGCCGGCCGGTAAATAACGCTAAATAAATAAAATTTTAAATATATAAAAGCTTTTTTTTCCTTATAACGCTTATTTAAAAAAGCGAAAATTCAGAAAAATTCCAAATTATTTTAACCAATTATAATAAATATACTAAAAACCTATAAATTAAATGCATTTAAAACAAATAGCAATAATTTTGATAATTTTATATAAAAATTCTAAATAAGCGATTAAAGGATTTCTATTTTAAATTTAAGCTAAATTTATTTAAATTTTCCGGAAAAATTATGATATTAAAAAAGCTTATGTTTAAATAAGAAAAGCAAATAAAAAACTATAATAAAATTATATTAATTATATTTATAAAATAGAATTATATAATGCTTTATATTATTTATTAAATAAATAAATTATATTATAATAAAATACAATTTAAATTAAAAAATTCAATAATAAGTTAAACGCCATTATTAATAATAATAAAAAATACCAAAAGCGATTTATTTATTATTAGAATTTAAAAGCCCAAAAAAAAAACTATTATTAATATATAAAATGGCAATATTAAAAAATTTATTTTTTTATTGGAATAATAATAATTATTGGCAATAATATAAATTTAATATATATTAATATTTTAATTATAATTAAATTAGGCTATAAATATAATAAAATAATACAAGCATTTAATAAAATTAATTATTAAAATAATTAAAATTCGGTTATTTCTTTTTTTATAATAATTAAAAAAAAGGAAAAAAGGCTAAAAATTATATTTAAATATTAAAAATTAAATAAAAAAATTACAAAGCAGCTAAAGCATACCAGCAATACCATTATAAATTTAATAAGGTTAAATAATTAAATAATATATTTAATATTTAATTAAATTTATTAAAATAATATTATATTATTATTAAATATTAAATTTTTAATTTTAATTTTAGCCGCTATAAATAAATATATATATTTCTAAATATTAATTATTTTTTAAATTATAATATATACTAATTATTAGGCCTTAAATTTAGCTTATAAATATAAAATTTTATGCAATATATTAAAAATTTATATTTTATAAATAATAAAAAGCAATATTTAAAATTTATAAAATAAAAAATAAATTGCAATTATTGGCGAATTTTAATAAAAAAATTTAATTAAATTTTTTAAAATCTAAATTAATATTGGAATTTAAATTTTATAAATAAATTTCCAAAATTTATACCAATATTAAATTTTATTATAAATATATTAAATTAAAATATAATATAGCAAATATTATAAATATATATTTATATTTTTTAAATTTAAAATAAATTAAAATATTATACTATAATTAAAGTTTTTAATTTTAATATATTATAATTATTTTATTCCCCCAATATTATCAAATTTTGCAATTTATCTACCAAATTATATAAAATATCTATAATATATAAATATATAATTCGGCTTTAAAAATTTTTATCTTAGCTAGCAAAAAGCAAAAACTGGCTAAGCTTATTAAAATCTTCACGACTAAAAAAAAGCTTATAGCTTTAAAGGCAATTGATTTAAAAAAGCTATATATATTCCTAAGCGTTTTTAATATTTTAATAAATAATTTTTTAAATTAATTTATTAAATTTAAAAAATAATATAAAATAAAATTATTTATTTTTAATTATTTTTTAATATTTTAAATATACATTTAAATTAATAATGCCGGGGTTAATAATTATTAAAATAAAGTTAAAAAATAATAAGCAATATTAATAAACGATTTTTTTATTTTAAATAAAATTAGAATTAAAAATAAAAAAAAAGCTTTATTAAAAAATTTAATAATACTAAGGGCATTAGTTTAAAAATCGCTGCTAATAACATTAAAAAATATATATTTTATTTATTAAAATATAAGCTTTTATTTAGGCCAATTTAATATAAATCCTTAATAAATACAGGCATATGTGTAAATAAGATTTTTAAAAGCATTATTTATAAAAATATTTTTTTAAAGCAATAAATTAATAAATAATTTATATTTAATAAATTAAAAATTTATTTTATTAATTTTATAATTCTAATAATTTAATTAATGAAACGGGTATTTTATTTTATTATAATATATATTAAGGTTTTTATTTACCAAATATAATTTGCCACCAATAAAATTAATAACCGATATTTTTTTATATAATTATAAAAATAGAATATATTATAATAGCTTGCAATTTATTTGAAAATTATTAAATATTAATAATATTTAAAAATTATTAAAAATTAAAATATTAAAAAAAAGAAAAAAGAAATATAAAAAATATAGTATAATTTGCATTAAAAAATAAAATATTTAATTAAAATATTTAAAATAAATTTTTTATAAATTCAGAATTAGCAAAATATATATTTTTATTTATAAATAAGCATTAAATATAAAATAAGTAATAAATAATTATAATTTTACAAAATTTATATTATTTATAATTATATAATATTAATTTATAAATTGTATTTATTAAAAAAAAAATCCGGCTATTTCTAAATTTCTATATTAAATAATTTATAATTTATTTTAATATATTTTTTATTATTATTATTTGTATTTTTAAAAATTATGCTTATTATTTTATTTATTAATTTTAAATATTTTATTGGCTATATAATTTTAAAAATATTAAGGTATTTATTTAAATAAAAATATATAATAATATTTTTTATAAATAAAACTAGCTTGGAAAAAGCGCAAATTTCGCCCGATTTTCTTAAATATTTTTAAAAATATTTAAATATTTATAATTGGTAAAATTAGAATTGTATATATTAAATGCAAATTGAAAAAAGCTATTTGTAGTATGGTTAAAAGCGATTTTTTCGGCCGTTTTAAAAATTATTTTATAAAAAATTAAAAACTCCTGCTTATTATAAACAAAACCAACGCCAAAAAAGCTATTAATAATATTTTTAATATTAAACTTAAAAAAAAAGAAATTAAGCTTAATTAGGCAAATTCTTTGGTTATTCTTTATAAATATTTTTATATATTTTAATAAAAACAATATATAGCAAATTGGCTATTAAAATATAATTAATATTTATTAATTTTTAATAATAAAAATTAATAATTATTAAATAATATTATTATAAAAGCAATTTATTAAAAATATATTTAAATTATTTAGCTTAATTAAAAATAGGCTAAAATAAGCAATATAAAAGTGGCTTAATATAATAATAATAAAAATTAATTTGATTTATAAATTTAGTATAATAAAAATTAATAAAAAAAACAAATATAAAACAAATATAAAAAATAGATAGTATTTATAAATATAGCTAAAATAAAACAAAGCAGCAATATATTTATTGCCTTATTATTATACTATGTTAAATTTTATTAAAATATGTAGAATAGATAATAAAAAGCTTTAATATAGAATATAATATTAATACCAAAATATTTGATATTAAAGCTAATGCAAAATTATAGGAAATTTTAAATTATAGCGCAATATATTTTTAGCCTTATTATATAAAAACAATACTAATCCTATTATTATTATTTATATTATTGTTTATAATTAATTTTTATAATTAATAAATATAAATATATTATATTAATTTTAAAATATTTATAAATTTATATAACTAATAAGCTTAGCAATAATAAAAAAAATTAACCTTATTATAAAATAGCTATTATTTATTATCTCTCCAAACCTTTATTTATTTTAAGCAAATTTTAATACGCTTAAATTCCTTATTTATTTAGTAAAGTTTTGCTTTTTTTTAAATATTTAATATATTGGTTATTTAATACCCCAATAGCATAAATTTATAATTAAATTCCTTATAATATTTTTTATTATATAAATTTGCAAGCTTTATAGCCTTTGCTTTAATAATAATTTATTAATATTTTGCAAAAATAATAAATTTATTTATTTTAGGCTATTTTTAATAAATTATTTCAAATATTAATTATTATTCTTAATAATAAATAAATTGGAACGGCTAGCGAATTTTATTTTAATAAATTTTATTTAATAAAATTAGCAATATTTATATAATATATAGTTTTTTAAAAAAGTTTTTTTATTAATAATTATAAATAATATTTTCGAAATATTTCTTATTATATACCAAATTTAATTAAAAATGCTTTAACCAAAATTAAAAAAAATAATTTATACTAAAACAAATTAAATAGCGGCTAAAATAGCATGAAAATAACCAAGAAAAATAATAGAAAAAAAAACATATTGCGCAAATAAAGCAAGGCGGGAGGCATTTTATTTTTAATATTAATAAAAATAACCGGATTTATTTTGATTAAAAAAATGCTTCAAAAATAAAGGATAATATAAAACAAATTACTAAAATTTAAAATATTAAACAATATTAAATTGGCAAAAAACAAAAAGCCCCTATAAAAGAAATTAATTATAGTAATAATATTAAATTGGGATTTATATTAAAAAAAAAGATTTTTTTTATTTAAATTATTATTTTTTGGTATTTAAATAAATTTATTAAAAAAATTAGCCTCCGAATTTAAATTTTTTAAAAAGAATTAGTGGCAAAAAAAGCATTATATAAAAAATAAGATATTATAATTAATAATTTTCTTAAGCTTTTTTATAATAAAATAAAATTATTTAATTTGTTTTTCCTTTCCATTTCTAGAAAGTTTTTAAATATAAAGAAATCGCTTTTATTAATATTTATTTTAGCTTAATATCCGCCTATTTTTTCTATAAAAATAAATTAATAATAATTAAATATTATAATAATAATTAAAATAAATAAATATAAAAGCTAATTATATAAATAAATATTAAGCAAATAATTTAAAATTTAATAATTTTTTTTATTTAATAATTTGTTTTAAATATATAGCTTTAAATATTATATTAAAAATTAATATAAATTATTAAACCATTAAAAATAAAAATTGCATTATATTTAAAAATATTAATATAAGCTTGCTTATAATTATATTAAGCCGCCCAAAATATAATATAATATACCAAAAAAAATTATATTAATATTAACCTTTTTTATATAATAAAATATATTTAAATATATTTAAATATTTACCAAATTATTGCAATGCCCCCTTTAAATACACAAGCGTGCTAATAAAAATGATAAATTATCCAGATTATAATAATTTTCTATAATTATAAAAAAAAAATCTTTAATCTTTTTCCTTTTTTTTTCCTTTTTTTTTTACCGCCAATTTATTTATATAAAGCTATATATATTATATTAATATTACCAATATTCTATTTCTATTACTATTTCCTAAATTTAATATAATTATATATTATATTATTAAATAAATTTGCAATTAATTATATAGCCTAGGCTATTATAGGCAAGTCTCAAATTGCGACAATATTGAAAAAAGCCAATAAAAAAGAGCTTTTTAAGCTATAAGCTAAAAAACCCAAAACCAATCTGGTATATAAAGCCATTAACCCCGTAATATTAAATAGCAAAAAAAAAAAAAATCCTTTCTATTTTTAATTAAATTAATTTTTTTAATATTTTTTTTTTAAATTCAAAATTAAAATAAAAAAAGCAAAAACATTTATTATTTAATAGGAAAATATTAAATATTTAATTTAAGGCTAAATTAATCGCTTTTATAATTTTCTAATTCCAATAAGCATATAAAATTCAATAATTCAAATCCTGGCAATTTTTTTCATTTATTTAAAAAAATAAAGAAAATAAATAAAATTAATAAAACCAAAACTTAATTAATAACGATATTAAAAAATCTAAAATAAATTCCAATAAAAACAAAACTAATATTAATAACCTTAAAAAACAAAAAAATAATAAAAATAAGAATAAGAAAAAAAATATATTAAACAATAATTTTTTTGCTAAAAACAAATTTAATACAAGCTTTAATAATTTAAATACCTAAAATATTAAAAAAGATATTAATGCTAATATAATAAAAGATTTAAAAACGCAGCAAATATTAGCAAAATTAACTAATACCAAAAATTATAATAATATTATTAATATATATTATTAATTAGGATTTAATTATTAATAAAAATATAGCAATATTATTAATAAAATAAGCGTATTTAATAAAAAAATTAATATAATAAAAATACTCATATAATTAATTGCGGCTATAAATTAATATAAAATTGGCTTTTAAGCTTTTCCCAAATTAAAATATAATATATTAAATACCATTATTTAGAAATACTAGCGGAAAAATATATAATTAATGCTATATATAAAGCCAGGCTTGCCAAAATCCAAGCTTTATTTCCTTATAGCCAAAAATATATATATAGGTTTTTTTTGCTCCCTTAATTTATATAATTATATAATAATTATTAATATAATATAAATATATAATTAAATAGCCTATATATAATATAAATTTTTATTATATATTTAAATTCTTATTAATATTAAATTTATTTTAAAAGCTGTATAATATAAAAAAAATAAAAAAATATTTTAAAAAATAATGCAGCAATATTAATAAATTCTATATTTTAAAATAATTAATATAAATTAAATTATTTATATTAGGCCTAATTAATTAATTTTTATAGGCCGGATATAAATAAATAATATTAATTATTATTTAATACCTATGCTTTTTTTATATAAATTATAATTTAATTGCTAAAAATAATTATATATAAATTTATTAGGCCAAAAATATTGCTAATAAAGGCTTTATATTAATTTATAAAAAGACAATTATATTTATTATTTATTTTATTTATCTTGTAATTTATAAAACAATTATAATTAAAGGCAAAATTATTAAAATTAATTATAGCCGAAAAGCTTATAACCATTTTTATAATAAATATATTTTTTATATTAAAAAATTATAATTATATATTTTAAAATAAAATAATTATAAAAACGCCAAAATAAATACCAAAAATTTATTATCCAAAAAATTATTAGCTTTAAATTATTGCAAATTATAAAATTTAATAAAAATAAATTATTTTAAAAAATAATTATAATAAAAAATAAATATAATAATATTATAATTAATTTAAATATAATATATAATAAAATTATAAATATTTGATTAAATTTTAAGTTATATAAAAAATTAAAATTGCATTTTAATTTGCCAATACCTATTTTTTATTATATTTAAAAAATAAAGCAAAAAATATAAATTTAATAAATAAGGCATTGCTATTAATAAAAAAACCCGGCTTTGATACCTTTCCGGCAAGCTTCCCAAAGGCAAAAAATAATAGAAATTGCAATAAAATAAAATAAAAATTGCAAAATAATTTTATATTTCTATAATAAAATAAAAAGGGATTAAAAGCAATAAATAAAATAAATAATAAAGCAAATAGCAAAAAATAATTAAAAATAATTAAAAATATATATATTGGCTTGCTAAACTTTTTAATTATATATAATAAATAATAATAATATTAAAAAAATAACACAAATAAATATAAATATAATTTTATTGGCGAATTTTTAAAAAATATATTAATATAAATAAAATAGCTAAATTAAATAGCTTTATTTTTGCGGTTAAAATAAAAAGCAATATTATATTAAAAAACTAAATTATTGGCAATAAAATAAATAGCAAGCCTATATTATTATATATAATAAAATATCAATATTTATAAATTTAAAATTCTAAATTAGCAATTAAAAACATATTAATAATAATATAAAAAATTATAATTAATAATAAAATTTAATTATATCTTTATAGCATTTAAAATAAAAAATAGCTAATTGCTAATATATTTGCTTAAAATATAAAATAAAAAATAAAAATAGTAATTTTTTTTATATATTTAATGCCTTATAAAAATATAATATTTAAAAACAAAATTATAAAAAAATTAAAATTATAAAAAATATAAAAAATAAAATAATTTTGCATTAAAATTGCCCAATAAAAAAACGTATGCATATTTATTTAATAATAATAATTTGGAGAAATTTCTGCAAAAAATAGCAAAAAATATAAAATTATAAATTTATTTGCTTAAAAATTAAAATAATATTTTAATCGCTAAATTTAAAAAATAAGGAAAAATTGGTTCTAAATATATATTATAATATATTTAAATAATAAAATTTTAGTATTATTTAAATTTTAGAAAATTGGCGTATTTTAAAGCTGAAATATATATATAAGATATAATTGCTATTTTAATAAATATAAAGCTATAATATATAGGCAATATAGCAAAGAAAATAAAAATATAAAATATAGGCAATATAGTAAAATAAATAAAAATATTAAATAAATAATATTATAAAAAATAAGAAATATATTTATAAAAAATAATTTTTATAATAAAAAAAATATATTATATTTGAATAATTTTAAAAATAAAAATAATATATTATTATTAATATTATTATAGCTATTAAAAATAAAAATGCAGTATTTTAATATCGCAAGCTTATTGCGCGATAATTGCAAATATCGCAAGCAAGGATATGCATTGCTGTATCGCTATATCGGTAACAAGTCGGCGATAGAAAATGGCTTTGCAAAAGTTACTATTAACCTTTTTTTAATTATAATTTCTAGCTTAACCAAATATTTATACAGGCTTAAAAAATCTGTATAAATAATAATAAAAATATTTTAAATATTAAGCTTTTTAGTAATTATATTTAAAATAAAAAAAAATTATATTTATATTTATTTTTTGCATTATAGCTAAAATTTTTAATATTAAAATAAATTTAATTATCTTTTTTAATTTAATAAATAATTAATAAAAAGAAAATTCAATTATTTTAAATTTATTAGCTTTTGTAAAATTTTGCTTATTTGCCAATATAATTATATAGCTAAGCTAATTATTTAAATTTTTATTATTGGCAAAAAAGCCATTAATATAAATAAATAGCTTTAAAATATTTAAATTTAAAAATAAATAAATAAATCCCTTATTTATATTTTTTATATATTATTTAAATTTTTTATTTAAAGCTTTAATTTTTTTCTTAATTAATTTTTAATATTAGGCTGCAATAAAAAAATTCAAATTTTTTTTTAATTAAATAATTAAATAAATAAAATTAGCTCTAGCTTTTTTCTAAATATAATGGGCTTTTATATTTGGAAATTCTAAATTTATAAGCTTTAAAATTAAATTTTGATTTTTTTAAATAACCTTAATTTTAGTTTTTATTTTAGTAATAATATATTTATTAAAAATAAATAAAATATTTTTAAAAAGCTTAATTTTTGGCTTAGTTTTAAATTTAGCCTTAAATAGCTTATTTTCTGTTTTATTAAATTATGCCTTGCAAGCTAAAGCCAATATATTATTAATTTAAAACCCCATTAAAACAAATATTTTGGAATTTTTTCTAGGGCCAAAAAAGCATAAATTAAAAATTAATATTTTTAAATCCAATTTTTTAATATAATGCTTAAAATAAATAATATACCAATATAATCCAAATTTTACAATATTATAAAATAGCTTAAAAATAATTATAATAATGCCAAAAAGGTATTTTTTCTTTTTTAAATAGCTAATAATAATGTTTTTTAAATAGCTTATTTTTTGTATATAAATATATTTAAATAATATTTTTAATAAATAAATTTAAATTATTTTATAATAGCAACATAAATAATGCCAAAATTAGAATAATTTATTAGCTAATTTTTTAAATTATAAATAATTAAATAAAAATAGTATTTTTACTAGTATTACTATATTTTTAAATTATTAATCTTAATTTTTTATATAATATTAAAATGCTTTTTCCTTTAATTTCCTTAATTATTTTGCTATTAAATATCCATTTTTAATAAACGGCTTTATTATATATTTAAAATTTAAAAATACCTATATCAAATAATTTTTTAATTTTAGCTTGATTTAATGCTTTAAATAATTTACCAAAAATGGTTATTTTGCTTTTTTAATATAGCTAAAAAACTAATGCCATATTTTTTTTAATAATATAAAAATTATATAAACCAATAAACCATTTAATATATTGCAATAAAAATAGCATTATAAAAAAAATTTAAAAAATAATATATTAGGAGAAGAAATATAAATAAGATAAAAAATTTTAGCTTTCAGCTCTTGCATAAGCTTTTTTGCTATTATTTTATCATTATTTTAAATAAATTCTTATTTATTTTAAAGGAATTCTTGCTTATCCAATTCCTTATTAAAAGGCCTGGGATTTAAAAGGCGGCCTTTTTTTCTCTTAGGAATTAATAAATTAGGCAGGGGATTCTTTTTTAAACGTTCCCTTGATTTTTCTAAAGGCTTAGATGGTTCCTTAAATGGTTGCTTGAATAATTTTTTAAAAATTGGCCTTAATTTAGATTTTAATTTAGATTCTTTTTTTATTTAAATAATTAAAGTTATATTTTTTTGGCTTGCCAAAATTAGCTAAATAAATTGGCTTTTATTTTAAGCCATTTTCCAATTTAAATAAATATATAAAAATGTTTTTAAATTTAGCCGTTTTATAAGGCATATTTAGAATAACCGTTTTACCCTTAATATTAATAATTTTGTAAAAGCCATTTTTTTTTTTTCAAATTAAAATTTTAAAATCCAATAATAATTGCTTAATATTTAAAATATTAAAATTATTGCATAATTTAAAGGCTTAATTAATAATTCTTTTGGTATAAATCTTTTTAATTTTTTTAATAGCTTTTTAAATTGCCTTAAATTTTCTTAATATTAATAATAATAATAATAGAAATATAAATATAAGCTTAAAATATACGCTATATATTAAAAGGGTAAAAACCAGGCCATTAAAATTAGCTATATTATTTATAGCTTTTATAGCTATTTGCAAAAAAAAAAAAAAAATTTTAAAAGGCTGGATTTTATAATATTAAAGGTATACCGAAAAATAATATAATAATGTTTATTTTTACCAAGGCTATAATATGCCTTTATTGGTATAAACCTAATTTAAATATTTAAAAAATTTAAATTTTATTTAAATTTTTCTATAAATTTAATACCAATATTATAAAATATATAATTAGATAATTCTAGATAAATATTAATCTATATTATTTTAACAATTTTCTAAATATATTGGGCTATTTGTTTATTAAAAAATCTGGCAATTTAATATTTAATAGCTATATTTATTATATATATTATTATTTTATTATTTAATTAAAAAAAATTATAATAATTTTAATATTAAAATTAAATGTTTTTTTTAAATTAATTTTAAATTTTTCTGGCTTTTTTTTATTAAATTAATAATTTGAGCAAAATTTAGCTATTTTTTAAAAAACTTTATAATTAAAATTTTTATTGGCTTTATTTAAAATTAAAGGGATTTAAATATATAAGTAAATAAACGGCAGCTTATTTATTTAAAATTTTTATAGCTAACTTGCTATTAATTGGGCCAAAATTCTTTATAAAATAAATATTGCTTTGAAATAAATTTGGACCATAATTTTTTGCAAATTTTTAAATTATAGGGGCTGAAAAAACGGGATATTACTAAGCTATTTTTGGAATAGTTTTTAAAATAGTAAATATTGCATTCTAATTATTAAAATCAGAATTAAAAGGCTTGTTAAAAAAAGGGCCAGAATTAGGCTTATTAAAAAAACCATTTTTATAAATATTTTGCATTATAATAATAATAAATTTTAAATTATTATAAAATTTATTATTTATAATAATACCATTATTTATACCTTTTATATTTACCAAAGATATATAGTATATTTGCCTAATATTAATTTTGCTATATTTTTAAATCGTATTTTTAAACCAATTTTTTTTATATATATCTAATAAATTAATATTTGAAATTTTTATAAATATTATACTTTTTTCCATAATTCCAGCAATTCTTAAATCCATTATTGAATATACCAATAAAGCTACCATTAAATTTAAAACCATTATTTCTATAATTATTTATTCTATTATTTTCATTAAATTTAAATTTATTATATTTATTTCTATTTCTAAAATTTCTATTATTATATTTGGAATTATAAAAATTCCTATTATTATAGAATTGATTTGGAAAATCTTGGTAATTGCATAAATTAATATAAATATAAAATTAATTTAAAGCCGCATTTATTTTAATTTATTATAAATGGCAAATTTAATTTAAGCTGCAAAAATCTTATATTTTTATTGGGCATTGGTTATAATATTTTTAAATTTAAAAATACCTTTATAGCTTTTATATAGCTAATTTTTTAATATTTTATTATTTTAATAAATTAAACAAAAAATTGGCTATAAATTTTCCAATTTTCTTAATATAAATTTAAAATATTTTAGCTTTAATTTATTTAAATTTTTTTGAAATTTTTTTAGTAATTTGGTATTATTTTATATATTTTAATATTTAAAGCAATTGGCTTCCGTTTTAAAATTTATTTTAATATAATTGCAAAGCTTTTTAAAATTGTATTTATAATTTTATAAATTGCAATTATAATATTTTATAACCTTGCTTTTAAATATATATAAATAGATTTTTAAATAATTTTTAAATAAAATGCTAGCCTTATTATATATATTATAAAATTTGGCTAATTTAATATTTAAAATATTTATTGATTTATTATTATACCGGTTTTTATTTTAATAGGCTTTGCTTAAATTTAAAATGCATTTATACAATTAGCTTATTATTATAAAAAGCTATTTTTTTTAATATATTATATTTAGCTAAATTATACCCAATTATATATTTGGGATATATTAGAATTGCGCTAAAATATAATTTATACCAAATTAAATTATAGCTAAAATATTTTATAAAGCTTTTAATAATTGGGAAATATAGTATTGTTTTTGGATTCTTGGAAAAAAAGGCGGTTTATTATTTTAAAAAAAATTAATTGGCTATAAGATTGAAATTAAATTTGAGGAAATAGCGTTCCTTAATATAGTGCATTACCTGTTTTTAAAAATAAAGGCCTTTAAGGAATTTTAGGATATTGCTATCCTTAATTTTGATATTATTAAATAATGGCTGCAGCTATGGCTGCAGCCGCCGCATTAATTAAATTATAATTATGGCTTAATTTCTTGAATTTGGATTGTAAAAGAGTAAAATATACTGATTCTCCAATTTCCATAGTTTTTTTAATGCCAGTCCCTATTTTACCCTTATAGAAATCTTTAATTTTTTATCTAAATCTAATATTATTGGATTGCTTAAATAATTTTGCAAAAAGAAAATTTGTTATAAAAGGCTGCTGGATTTATTTCATTTTCATTTTTAGGGAGATCTTTCAAATATTTAATTCTTAAATAATTTAATTAAATAGGCCTTAAAATAGGCCTTTTGGAATCCAATCCTTTAAAAAACTATAAAAGGGAAAAGCTTTTTCTATATGCCTTTAAATATTCTTTTAAAAATTGAATTCTCAAAATTTGCTTTATCCCTAATTGCAAATAATTTTTTTTAGCTATATAGCTGGCTGTTTTTTTTAAATAATATAGGCCAGCTATAATAAAATATAATATTTATTTTTCATTAATACTAGAAATGCGTCCATCTCGCAAGCGAGATGGACGCATTTCTAGGCGGAATCCCTATATGCTAAATTAAGCTTAATATTAGTTTTTATAAATAATTTAAAATAAGCAATTATTGTAATTATTGCAATTATTATTAATTAAATATTAAAATTTCAAATTTCAAATTCCAATTATTAATATTAAATAGTTTTAATTTCTTTGAATTCTTTTAAATTTCTATAATTTTTAATTATTTTATTAATTATTATAATTAATTTTGCAAAATTATTGGGTTTTACTTGGATTCGAATCCCGGCGTTTTTTATTTTTATTTATTTTATATTTTATATTATACCGTTAAACCATTATTATTATAAATTAAATTATAAGCTTTTAAATTTAAATTTTTAAATTTTTAAATTATTAAAATTTAAATTATTAAATTTTATTTATAAAATTAAAATAACTAATAATATATAATATAAAAATAAAAAACAAAATATAAATAGGCCGCGCGGGGATTTGAACCCCGGCTTTTTTTTGGGATTTTTTTTGCAAAAACTTTTTTAGCGCTTAGCAACGTGCGGTGGCCCGTGCGCTGGCCGGTGACGTCGCCGTTATTTTTTTTCCAATTCTCCCGACTTTGAAAATTAATATCAATTGCTATAATAGCCCGATTTAAAAAAGGAAAACGGGAAAGCTGTTTTTCAATGCTATTGCACCGGGTATTAAAGTTTCAAATTTCAAATTCCAAAATTGGGGAAAGTAGCGAGGCAGAATTATAGAGTAAGATATAAATATTATTATTGCATAAATGATTTTTAATAAAGTATTGGAATTTAATTATTTTCAAAGCAAATAGGCTTTATATTTATTTTTTAAAATATTTTTTAAAATTTAATTATATAGCCTTTTTATATTTTTTTTTTATATTTAAATACTATATTAATTAAATAGATATGCATTAATTATAAAAATAATATATATAAATTTATTTTATAGGCTAAAATTATATAAATTATAGCCCTTAATTATAAATTTATAAAATTTTGAAATATAGGAAAAAAAACCCAAAAGCGGAATAAAAAGAAAAAAATTAGACTTATTATTAAAGCTTTTGGAATTTTTGATTTTTTCCATTATATTTGGTATAATAATATATTTTAAAATATTTAATTGCGCAATAATTCCATTGTGGAATAATTTTTTTTAGGAGGAAATATTGATTTTGCAGAAGAATTTTTAAAAAAGATATTGAAAGGAATTGCGCTGGAGCTTAGCTATGCTAGGAGGCTGTAGCTGAATTGTGCAATATTTTTCTTGAAGCTGGGCGGGAGCTTATTATTTGATTTGATTTAAATTTGAATATGCAGATTTAAATGGCGCAGATTTGAGTGATTCAAATTTAAATAATATAAATCTAAATAAATAAATTTAAATGGGCAAAATGGGGGTAAATTTTGTAAAATGGGAGGGCGAGGAGGAATGATGACTTTTGCTAGATAGAAGCTTGATATTGGGAATTGCGTTTTAAGGGAATTATAGTTTAAATACCTGATAGAAAAAATCTTGTTTATATGCACGCCGAATTTTTTATAATATTTAAATAGCCGTATTAAACGCAGCTTTAATTAAGATTAAAGCCTTGAATTTCTATTTATTTACGCAAAAGACTTTGTTAGTATAGCAATGCGCAATTGCTAAAGTTATTTTTTTTGAAAATAAATTTTGTTTTTTTATATTTAAAAAAACGCTAATTAATATTGGTATTTATTATAAATATAGGGATAAGATATAGAATATAAAAGCACGTGCGTAAATTAGTTATTATATTATTAATTATATTTGGGGAGCAAAAATGGTTGGCGCCAAGGTGCTAAAGGCATTCCCATTCCTTGGCGCTAGCCAGACCGGAGCCATTAGCTCTCCGGTGCCGGGCCAGCGGGTGGCCCGTGCGCTGACTGTTGCGGGAATTGACAAATTTTAAATAAAAAAAAATCAATAACCAATATTTTTTATTTTTTATTATTATTAAATAAATAATAATTTAATTTAATATAAAATTTAATAATAAAAATCAAAAAATTATTGCAAATATAAAAATTGAAACCACTATTAAAAATAATTAAATAAGCAATTGTAAATATTATATCGAATTTCAAAAGAAATATATTAAAATTAAAAACAAAAATATAAAAATTTTTAAAATTTTTAATATTAAAATTAAAATACATATTTTAATTTTTAATATTAAATTGCTAATATTTTAAAAGCTCTTTTTAGCAAAAAAGCATATATTTTTTTTTATAATTCTATAATTTTTTATTTATTTGCTTTTGCTTTATTAAAAACCAGGAATTGTTTTTTACCATGAAAATATTAATATAATTTTAAAATAAAATACCTATTTCTATATTAATATTTTTAAATATTTCCAGGTTTTTAACCTTTTTTAGCAAAATCACTTTTTAATTTAAAAAAAGCGCTTAAATTATTTTGCAATTTTTTTTAAAAAAAAAATAGAAAATAATATATAAAATATAAAAAATAAATTAAAATTAGCTTTTTATAATTTTTTATATTTGCAAAAAAAATTGGTTTTTTTATAAAAATTATTATATTAGGAAATAAATTTAATAAAATTTGGAAATTATTTTCCATTGCTTTAATAAATTGCAATATTTAAATATTCGTTTAATAAAAATTAATTTTTTTAATAGCAAAAAGCCATTACAAAATTAATTTATTATTTTTGCAAATTAGCAGCTTAATTTCCTTTATATTATTATATAAATTCAATTATTTATTATATTAAAAATTAATATTATTTAAAATAAATTTTGTAAAATAATTAATAATTTAAAAAATAAATTTAAATTATTAAAAATAATTGCAAAATTGAAAATGGCTTTTAATAAAAAATAATTGCTTTTAAAAATTCAATTTGCGGGCAATTGCATTTTAAAAATATTTGGAAATATTTTTTAAAAAAAAAAAATTGCTTAATTAATAATTTTAATTAAATTATTATAAAAAATAAAATTTTTATAAAATATTATTAAAATACGTTAATATTTGCTTTAGGGTTTATTATTAAAATCGTTAATAAAATTAGTATTAGAAATATATTTTTTGAAATTTAATTTAATAAATTCGGTTAATTTAAAAAAAATGCATTGGGATTAAACCAATTTTAAATTTTTTAATAAATATATAATTGCTTAAATTAGGCGTATTAAATATTTCAATTAAAGCATAAAAAAATTATTAATTTAAATTTCAAGCAAAAAAATATAGCGAAATATTATTTATTAATTTGCAAAAAAAAACAATATAAAAAATTAATAAAAAATTATTAATAATTATAAAAATTTTAAATTAATTAATTATATAAAAACTTTTTAGCAATAAAAAAAATAAATTTAATAAAACTAAAAAATTTAATTTAATAAAAAATATTATAATTTAAATATATAAAGCTTAATAGCATTATAAAGGCCTTATAATTATAAAATAATAGAAAGGGGATAAAATATATAGGATTGGCTAAAAAGCTTTTATAAGCTTTCCAAAAGGCTATATCTATTTTAAATTACCATTTCAGCAAATTTTACGGTTTTCTAAGGCCATTTGGCCAATTGCCAGGGCCCTGGTATAGTGTTGCGACGACGCTCCACACCCGGCTCCACCTTCTACCGGGGCCGGGCTTGGCACCGGACCTAGCCACCCTGCAACACTACTAACGATCCGTGATACCACCACAAATCCCCGAAAAATCCCCGATTCTCCACAAAATCTCCCTAACCCACAGCAACCCCCACAAAGCCGCCGCAATTAACGCAAATTAACGAGAAAATCTCAACAAATCAAGCGAACAAGGCCGGCTGGTGTAGTTGGTTATCACGTATCGTTAACATTCAGTTGTATTCCGATAAGGTCCTGGGATCGAACCCCAGACTGGTCAGCTTTTTTGGAGGTTTTTTTGCTCGTGAGAACTGGGTCACTGACTCACCAGGTGGGTGGGAGGGATGGCAGAGAGAGGCTGGCGGGTGGAAGATGACGGAGGTCGACCGTGGAACGAAACCCCAGCAAAACAATACAACGGACGGCCCTTTTATTCGTACATTGGCTACGTGTCCGGCGAACAACGTGCTTGGAGAACACTCTTGCACTCCGCAACTCCAGGTCCAATATCCCCATGAATATCCCCATCACCCCCAGAATTATTTCCCTATTTCCCTATTTCCCCACAGCCAAACTAGCCTTCAAGCTCCCCACAACCGCAAAGCAGATCACCGGACTAATCGCATAACTAACCGTCAAAAACTTCGCAATACTCATCTTCTCCTCCTCATCACTGCCACTCACATCTGCCAACGCCGTCAATTTCGTCGCTGGCGGCCCCGTTGGCATCAACATCAACACGAAATACAGAACCGGATCATTCGGCAAGACGTTCGTTTTCGTGGCCAGTAGGTAGATGAAAGGAACGCTGATGCACGGCCAGAGGATAAAGCGGACGAAGAATACGGCGAGCATGGGTGTCCAGGGCACGCGGCCGGATGCTTCGCCGCGCTTCATTTTGAGGAGAGAGTGCGTGAGTTTGGAGCCGACGACGACGAGTTGGAGGGCGGGGAAGAGCTCGCCGACGTTCTTGAAGGCTGCTGTGAGCCAGGCGGTGAAGAAACCGCCGTCGTCGGGGGACGAGAAGAAGACTCGGTGGAGGGGTGGTGCGAGGCCGAGAACGAGGCCGATGATTGCACCGATTAGGGGAGCGTTCAACATCCCGTACAAAAAGCACAGTGTGTTTTGGACGGCATTTGGGAGTTTGTGAAAGCCGTCGGAGAAGGGGCGGGAGATACTTGTAGAGGCGTTTTCTTCGCGGCGGGCGACGGAGTCGGGGAGGAGCGTAGTAGTTTCGTTGATGTGTTCTTCTTCCTCGTTAGCTGTGCGGCCGTGGTCATTGCGTGGGTTTTCCTCGTCCTCCTCTTGCTGCTCAAGTTCGTTCTGTCGGCGTTGTTCTGCGGCTTTCTTGTCGTCTGCTTTATCATCTCGATTGGGAGATTCCTCGTCGTCGAGCAATTTCGGACCCAGAGCAAAGGTCATGGAGTTGCTGACTATCGATGCGACTAGGAAATAGGACTTAGCGCGCGCCACAGCTTCCTCGGTAGTATCATCATCGCTCATGAGAAGGCTTGACAGAATGCCGGCGGAATCGAGGGATTGTACGAGGAGGAGGGGGAGAGCGGTAGTGTTGTTGAAGGCGATGGCCGGTACTGTCCAGGCTGGGAACTTGAAGATTCGTTTGAGAGTCCATCCTATTCCTATTGACAAGGCTAGGTAGACAATTGCCCATACTGCATATTATCAGGACCGACGCGTTCATGGAATTGTGGAGATTGCGTACTCAGAGCAGGGACGAATCGTTCAGCTGTATCTGCGTGTACTTGGGATCCGACGTTGGTTATTAAGAGTGCTGGGAGGAATAACCTCACGCCTAAGCTGGATGTTAGACGGTAACGTAGAGACTCGTTTCTGGAAGTAAATTGGTCTGCCACGTACACATTTTGGAAATATCGACAGAAGAGGCCTCTTTCAGCAGGTTGTACCTCGAGGCTACAACTCCAAAGCCAATGGTCAAGATCACGACCAGAGAGGCCTGCAGAGCGCCCAGGAAGCTGGGGAGGAGGCCATTGTCGGCCATGGTTGCGGGTATGGTCTGACCTGAGGGTTGAGATTTGAGAGAAAGATGTGCCAGAATGAAATACCAATGGTACTGAGGATGTTCAAGTTGACAAGGAATGACTTAGTTCCGCTGGAGTCTAGACCTTAGGAAATGCCAGTAGCTATCTCCCGGGGGGCCGGGAGTCCCGTCTTCGTGGTTTTGGTTTCTTACCGTTGGCAGAGTACATACATCAAGTATCATTGCTGTCGTGTGCCTTGTTCGCGCCGTCGACGTCATTTCCCCGGATTTGTTTGGTCTCAGAGCTCAGTAGATAAGAGGGATAAGGCTGGATCTCCAGTCACGTGACGCCACTAGCGCGGGACTCCGTTTGTGAACGACGGCTGTCAAGTTGATCGCGGGCCTGCGTAAAAGCAGCAATCAACGCCGACTCCTCGCCGCCGTAAACACCAGAGGAGCCATGGACGCTTACCGCGCTCTTCAACCACAAGCCCAGCTGCCGACGGGCCCTCCGCATCTGCCACACCATACCCTCGCATCCCAGTCCGGCACGCTCGACCTCGCCGCCCTCGACCCCTCGAATGCCGTCTTCGAGGAGCAGTTCCGCCATCTGCAGGCGCAGGCGGGCGCCTTCCAGTCTGCCAATGCCTTCGACAATGTCAATCTCGGTGCCCATCGCCAGCTGATTCCCCAGCCGCATGGCAGCCCGCATGCGCCGCAGCAGAATCACAATGCCGGCCAGTTCGGCATCATGACGCCGGCCCAGGTGCAGCACAATGCCATTGCCCGCCTGCAGCAGGAGAACAGCGTGAATAACGTCTTTGACACCCCGGAACCCCAGGTCAACGAGGACAAGTCGGACAGTCACTTGGCCACCAAATTGGTTGTCGATCCCCCGGACCTTGAGGAATGGCGAAACAGGCTGTTCCATGTCGATGATATTATCTATCTGAGCGAAGAGCAGTAAGTGAGACTTCGTGTTGTGTATGGAAAGGAGATGCTAACTTTTATTTCATACAGATTCCAGACATACTTCCCACATGTCGACAATGTCTACTCCCACCGCTCGACCCAGAGATACAAGAGAAAGCCGTTCATGTCCCACTACTGGGACTGTCGATTGAAGGGCCGCCCCCCGGGAACACCAAAGTCCGACGATCCGACCAAGAGAAAGCGCAAGCGGACAGCCAGAGAACGAGATCTTTGTGATGTCAAGATCAAGATCACCGAGTACTACCCCGGTGCCGCGCTGCAGCCGGATTTCGTTCCGGATGGTGGAGGAACTCCAGGTGCCAACGCATTCTTCCCGAGCCAGCCAAGCACAACTCAAGGCGCTCCATTCGGTGTCCTCCAAGTGAACCTACCACCCAATCATCCTGGAGCCACTGGCCAACGCTTCTACACTATTCAGCGCGTCAACGGAAACGGCGGAAATGGAAAAGGCGATGGTGTTGCTGGACCTCACAAGCACACCTTGGAGGAAAGTGACCGCGTCAAGAAGAACAGTGTACAGAGACATCTGGCGAAGCAAGAGAAGGAGGTCAAGAAGACTCAGGTATGTATAGATCTGCATGTGCGATGTAACCATTTGGGAGAGGCTTTCAGTAGGACCTGCCTTTCAAGGGCAGCCACCGCTTAAAGCCAGCCAGCGTCATTGTGCATATTTATGCTTTTCGTCATGGCGTGATTTCCTATATATATCGAGAGTTATCATCCTTCTTGGTTTTTCCTTCCCTCTCCTTTCACAACCACAGTTCTCTTTCCTTGGAACCAATACTTGGGCTACCAAACCAACTCTCAACCATGAGTTCTGACAACAACGAACAGAAAACCTACCACAAGAGAGCTAGCGGAAATGCTCTCAATACTGTCAAGAAACACTCGAAAGACAACGAGTTGAAATTATTTGGAAGTTGTTTCTGGTGAGTCCCCTCCAATGTTCACCGTTTCGGTTGAACGGGTGACGTCAGTGAGGTGTAGTGAAGAAACCCCCGCTAATACCATGTAGTCCCTTTGTGCAGCGTGTATGGATCGCCTTGGAAGCCAAGGGTATGCACTATCAATACATTGAAGTCGACCCCTACAAGAAGCCTCAGGCTTTACTCGAAGTCAACCCGAGAGGGCTAGTTCCAGGTATCCGTCATGGCGACTGGGGCTGCGGAGAAAGTACCGTTCTGATGGAATACGTAAGTAGCATTGTTCCTCATGTCCGAAATGCAACGCTAATAATTCGCAGCTCGAGGACCTTGGCTATGGCAACCCTCTTCTCCCCACCGGTAACCCCCAACTTCGAGCTACCAGCCGCCTCTGGGCCGACCACGTGAGTAGCCTCGGATTTCATCTCCGCCTGAAAACTAACACACGCTTAGATCAACCGCAACATCGTTCCCGCCTTCTACCAACTCCTTCAAGCCCAAGATATCGAGAAACAAGCCGAGTTCACACAGAAACTTAAGGAAGAAATCTCCAAACTCGTCGACGCATGCGACCCCAGTGGCCCATTCTTCCTCGGTCCGCAAATGACCTACGTCGACGTTCAGTTCGCGCCGTGGATGCTCCGATGCTCTCGCGTGCTCTCTCCCTACCGCGGTTGGCCCAACCCAGAGCCGGGCAGCAGGTGGGCGAGATGGGTTGATGCTATTGAGGCTGACGAGCACGTGCGGGCTACCACCAGTTTGGATGAGCTGTACAAGGATAGTTATGAGCGGTATGCTCATAATCGTCCGAATACGAGCCAGCTGGCGGATGCTATTAACGGTGGTTTTTCGTTGCCTTGAACGGTGAGAGATGAGAAGGGATTTACGGTTCTTCGGTTACGGTTATGGAGTTACAAGGTGGGCCAAAATAGGAGTTATGGATGCTTCTCGGCCGGGTAGGCCTGACAGATTGCTCTTTGCGGTTGCTGGGAGATATGGAGTGGGTTATGGTCAAGTAGCTCTAGGGCTCTAGCGTAAGATATAGGGCACATTGCTGATGTGTTCCGAATAGTAATCACGGCTGCTATCAGATTTCCAACCATGCATCGATGTTCGCTTAATGATGCTCAGGATCCTGTGTAATATTGCCCAAAGGAGGCAGCTTGTATGATTGTGCCTCGACTTCCTTCTGAAAATGATCTCTTTATGAGTTTTCGCTCGGCAACGACTTCATTTTATATCAAATCTTGTTCAGCAGTACCCATTGAGCTATGATCTATCGCATTTTCTCTCACATCAATTTCTGTAGAGTAAATGGGACTTCAAACCGGACAAGGCCTTATAATGATAAACGGGGTCAGCATTCTTCGGAAAGACCGCTCAGTGCGACCAATTGAGCTTCCCAATTGAGCTTCCTATCCGTATCTTTAATCAGATCCGACCTATCCTTTTGTGTCTTGAGGCCCTATTCCTTTTTTCTTTTTGGGCCGTCGACGAAACTCATGCTAACCACAAAGCCAACAAGTGCCACTTGATAAAACAGTCGTCTCTCTGGCCTGTCGAAATATTCGAACATCGTGGCCTATATACGCACTCTTTTCTAAGAGAGATTAGTCACGAAAATTTCCTCCAGAGAATAACCCCAGAGGAAGCAGCAGTTGTAAACTTGGTCGCGCTGAACAGTCTTTCCAAAACATGCCGACCCCGTATATCGTTATAAGGCCCTAAGTACGCAGCGTATTTCACCATTTCCGTCGCTGGCTAGACCTAAGACTACAACCAGAACCAAGTCAAGAAGACCTACGTATGACCCATCCCAACGCGAACCCTAGATTTCTTATTTCCAGAATAAATCCGCTTCTCCTATCTAGCCCTCGACTCTTCACTTTTCGCCTCACTTGCAACAAGCTTTGCCCTCATTCCCAGAAACTACCAGCCTACTCGCACCATCTCTGAGATCCGTCACCTCCCCCTTCCCTCCTTCCTTCAGCGCCTTCATCTGACTCGGCGTCGAACAGTAACTCGGCGGCACATCCAGCGCCGGATTCTTCGTAAAAAAGTTTCTCGGCCTCAGCAACAACGTCATCGGCTCCGCCGGCATGATAGGAAAATCTTCCGGCGAAGGGAAATGCGTGATACCGAAAGTGTGCCAGAGCACAATATCTGTGTTTTCAATGTTGGCGGTGCCGTCGCCGATCCATTGCGGCAAACCCATAGAGGGTTCGCCGGATGTCTGGGGAACGTGGCGGCCGGCGGGGTGGATTTGTTCGTCTGAGTCTGGAGTGGTTGTTAGAGGTGTTGGGTTGAGGTGATGCCAGGCAAGAAAGAGGTTGGGGGAAAAATGGCAAAAAATGCTGGCAAAACCAACGACGCAAAATTGCAGCAACGATGTGAAAATCAAAAGAAGAAGAAAAAAGTCAAAAAGAATGGATAACAGAGGAATTGAACCTCCAACTACTGGACTCGCGGGGAATCGAACCCCGGACCACTCCCATGCTAAGGGAGTATTATACCACTAAACCACAAGCCCTGTTGTAAGCCCTGTTGTGTGCTGATGTAATCTCGTTGCAGAAACCACAACTTGACAAAGTTTTCGGGGAACGGGAAGACGATTTCGCACGACACAGACTGGCAAAATCGAAAAGGACAAAAAGGATAGAAGAGGGTAAAAAATGCAGCAGCGAAAAAAATAAGAAAGTACAAAACTCACAAGGTGTAACATGCACAGCATGCCTCGCAAACCCCGCCCTCTTCCACACCAAACTCCCCTCCTTGGGGAGCAGCGGCGGTACTTCCCTACTAACCAACTTATAGCTCACCGGTTTCTTGCTCACCGGATTGATACAATTCTCGTTCGCCATCTCCCACGTTCTACTCGTATTCCCATCATAATCACACATCGCCTGTTTCGCCGTCGAATACTTCGTTTTCTTGGCATAAAACGCATTGCCGTAGAAATTCTCTGGCGAGCCGACGGGTGCATCAGCGGCGACGGCATCGGCTTCGAAGACTGTGTTTAAGGGCCCGTCGATGTTTGGGTCGATGCGAAGGCAGAAGAGATGTTGGTGATTGTGTGCGTTGACGCCGGGATAGACCTCAGTGCCCCAGCCATGTAAATCCTCGCCTGGGTTCATGGCATAGGTATTCAGAATCCCCGTCAACTTGATCTCGAGTTGGACAGTGCCGTCTTGGTGGAATATCCAATAGACGCAATATTCATAGTTAGCGGCTGTGAAGATTTGTGAGATGATTAGTTTGCGACCGCGTGTGACGATTACGCTGTCGTCGCGGAAATCGGTGTGTTTGAATAGGATTCCGGCGTCTTCTTCGTGGATGCAGATGGCGTTTTTGATGGTGGTGGAGTTTCCGGCGCGGTTTACGAAGGCGGCGTCCATGTAGTGAATAGCACCTTTGCAATCGCAGCCAAGAGACAAACTGTTGGTCATGTAGCCGCCGCCGTATTCGCCAAGGTCGAAGGCGTGTTTGCGTTGGTGTGGGTGCTCCGGGTTGCCGTAGGGAACGACCATTTCGGCGAGGGAGAGGCGGTAGAAAATGGGGCGGATGGTGCCTTTGTCGTTGTATTGGATGTTGTTGAGGACGATGCCTTCGCGATAGTTGAATCCGACGTGGAAGTTCCAGTTTTGCCAGTCGATCTGCCTTCCCTCGATCTTGAAAGAGACTCCCTCGGGCTGTGTGATGTTGATGGGTTTGATGTCGGTTCTATAGCCGCCCTCCTTTTCGATCGAGTTGACGTCGTAGTTGTTTGGCTTTGCCTTGTTGACGGGTCGTCGAACTTTGGGGATGTCGATGTGGATAATCTCTTGGGTGTCGGCATTAAAGATGGGGCAGAAGTCGAGAGGAAAGGAGTATTGGCTGTCGTCCATGTGTGGTCGGTAGTACATGAGTGCTTGTTGCAAGCGGACGTTGCTTCCGAAACGCTCGTCGTACCCAATCGTCCAAGCTGAAATTTGGTTAGTAAGTTTGTACAGCAGACTCGGGAATATCTTGAGTATAAGAACTTACGGTCACAGTAGACCTTTTGCATGTCCTCTTTCGGAATACCACTGATCACACATTGCTCGATCACTTTTGGGTCTTGTCGGCACACGTGTTCAACAACCTGCAGATCCTCCATTGTAATCTAGAAAGTGTCAGTTGTCAAATATCTTCAAGAGTTTGAAACCTCTCTGTCACTTACCAAAGGCTGAACACCATCCGTGGACTCCCATCTAATAATCTTGCCTTCCTTCAAGTTGACGAGAGCATCATACACCTTGCCACCCTTCGCAATCACCACAACATCGGCTATCCGCAAAGGTCGAGAAGTAGTATCAGGAGCGGCCAGCCATTTCATCATCTCCTTCTTGCGAGGTTCGTGCAGAGTAACGGCATTGAAGTATAGCCTGCCACCGTCTTCTACACGCTCCTTGAGAACGACATCGACGGCATATTCGATTTCCTGGTTAGAAAGAGGATCGAAAGGGTGGGGAGGAGGAGTTGTGCCAGTCACATGCTGAGTGACCGACTTGAGACGATCGAGAGCCATCGTGTTTGTTGAAATCTCTCTGGGTTGACAATTGACAGTTGGTGTTCAAGTAGCTGTTTGTAGAGTCACCAGTGTAGTGGAAAAGTTACGCAAGAGCTGTAGTAGAACGAACTCAGAGTAAAGGGGAGGATAGGAATACAACAATCAAAGGAGAGGGCGGCAGGTAGATATATGCTTGTATCACACTGCCAAATAAGAAAGTCCTCCCGAAGCCAGATTTACCCAAGAAGAATGAGAAATGTTTATCGGATGGATCCACAGACCATTCCCAGATATTGGAACCAAGCGGCGGGAGCTACTTTGCTAGAGTGACAAGGAGGACTTACGAATAGCAGACGTGGTAATGGGAATAACCCCTCTCCGGAGCTTCCCGAGAGCTTGGTACAGCCTGTCACTTCAAGTGATAATCACTCACACGTGCTTGTAGCCCTACGCGGTAACGGAGGAACAAACGCGTTGCGGGACGCGAAAGGGGGCAAAAGACGGGGATTGCAGTTTTTCATCAGTGGTTTAAGGCTGTCGTTGTACCAAATGGCGTGGTTGTTGTAAGGCCGATGGTCGGGAAAGAGATCCCCTCACTCTGATAAGGAAGGAGGCTTCCCGTGCTGCCACTTATCTTCGTCAGTGTTACCAGGCCCAATTCGGTAAAACGATCCTAGAAGCTTGTCCGAAGATGGGTCAAGTGTCCCCGTGTCGTTGATCTTTATTCAAGTATCGGATGACCGGAGCAGAGATTCAGATGGAGAGGTGGAATAAAGATTCACATAAAGTCCAGGTATCATAGTCCGAATCCCTCCCCTACAATTCCGCCTTCGCTGCCTCCGCCTTACCCTCCTTCAACTCCTTCAAGATATCCTTCTCAATGCTCTCCGGCTTCGTCATGCTCGCCCACCTGCCCTTGACCTTCCCATCCCTGCCAATCAAGAACTTCTCAAAGTTCCACTTGACGCGCTTCATGCCCATGAGACCCGGCTTTTCCTTCTTCATCCACTCATACAAAGGGTTGGCCTTGCCACCATTGACCTCGGTCTTGCCCATGATTGGGAAGCTGACGCCGTAGTTGACGAGACAGAAGCTCTGGATGTCATCGTCAGTGCCGGGTTCCTGCGAACCGAATTGGTTGCAGGGGAAGCCGAGGATGGTGAAGTCGTCGGGGTACTCGGCTTTGATCTTCTTGTAGAGCTTCTCGAGGCCGTCGTATTGGGGCGTGAAGCCGCATTTGCTGGCGGTGTTGACGATGAGGACTACTTTGTTCTTGTAGCCGCTGAGGTCGACGGGCTGGCCCTTCTCTGTTCGGGATTGCGGTCAGCTTGGGAAGAGCAGATGAAATTTCACACGATTGGCAGACTTACTGTCGAGGGGCTTGAAGTCGTAAAAGGTAGTAGCAGAAGCCATGTTGCTGTATAGTCGTCTCTGTTGTTGGTGATGGTAAGGTGGCGGGGTTGCAGTTCTTCTATGGAAGCTTTGTCTGTTGAAGAATGGTCGTGAGTGTTTCACACCGCGCGCAAGTTTCTGGCTGGGGTCTTTAAAGGCGGCCTGAGCGAGGGAGCGCGACAGTTGCATATGAAGATCTGGCAGATCTCGGAACTTGATTATGAAAGAGATGAGGTTCTCGCCCCGCGCTGCCCATCTCGGTAGTCGCTGACCAGCGCGGCCCTCGCCGTCGCTACAGCCAGGCTTGGCAACATCTTAAATTGGCACCGCGGACAAAAGGTGACACCACTTCGATCGTCTGACATAGGCATGTTTCACGCCCCAACGGCTCGCGCGGATCGCCAGCGCCTGGATATCTCGGGAGCACGTGCCCCGCGTCAGAAGGCGTAGCCGCTGGGGGCCGCGCAAAGAGCTGTGCGCGCTGGCAGGTGGGATGAGAGCTGGCGCAGGGCCAAGGCCCGATTCCACTACCTGCCAAACCATAAAACCGATCCAGGAACCATCATGGCCCAAGGCGAGCAGCAGAGGAACATTGTCATCGTCGGTACGTATCCATCAAACAAACTCGGCGAGAAAGACGACCTCAACAGCACTAACACCCCCCAGGCGGCGGCATAATAGGCTGCACGACGGCATACTTCCTCACTCGCCACCCCGCCTTCAATCCTGCTAAGCATTCCGTGACACTCATCGAGGCCACTAAGATCGCCGGCGGGGCCAGTGGAAAGGCTGGTGGCTTGCTGGCTCTCTGGGCCTATCCATCGTGTCTCGTCGGCCTCTCCTACCGCCTCCATGCTGAGCTGGCTGCCGAGCACGACGGCGCCAGGCGCTGGGGATACCGTCAGGTATCGTGCGGCTCCCTCGAGCTGAAGGGTCGCCATCTGCCCGACGAGCTGCCCAAGACCGGCGAAGATGTAACCTCGACCGACAAGAGCTGGACGAAGTTGCCAAAGCAGGATGAGAAAGCTGTGGGCAAGTTGCGAGCCGCGGGTCTGCCCAAGGACTTGGACTGGTTCGACGCGGAGTGCATACGGAACTATTCCGAGCTGGGCGATACCTCGACTACGGCACAAGTGCATCCGTACCAGTTTACCACATCCATGGCTGAGTTGTCGGAAGAGAAGGGTGCGAAGATTGTCTACGGCTCGGTGACGAATATCGACTATACAAGTGGTGAGGTGAAGTCCGTTACATATACGGACAAGGAATCTAAGGAATCCAAAACCATCGATGCCGACGATGTCGTGGTAACTGCTGGTCCCTGGACTTCGCAGATCTTCCCCGACGTGCGCATCGATGCGCTTCGAGCTCACTCTGTCGTAATAAAAGCCGACGTCTCCCCCTACGCCGTTTTTTCAGAGATCACTCTACCATATGATTTTGGACGCACCGATGAGGCAACCAAGAAGGTGACTCGCCGACACGGCGTCCACGTATCGCCAGAAATGTATGCGCGACCGAATGGAACCGTCTACGCATGCGGCGAAGGCGATACCTTAGTGCCATTGCCCAAGACGACAGACGAGGTAGAGACAGATCAAGATCGCTGCCAGGACATCATCGACTACTGCGCCAGCGTATCAACCACCATGGGCGAAGGCGAGATCCTCGCCCGTCAGGCCTGCTACCTACCCAGCGTTTCTGGAGGCCGTGGACCCTTAATCGGCGAAACCGGCACCAAAGGTCTGTTGCTAGCAGCCGGCCACTCAGTATGGGGAATCCAGAACAGTTGCGCGACCGGCAAGCTGATCTCCGAATTTGTGTTTGAGGGCAAGGCGAGGAGTGCCAAGATTGCCGAGCTGGATCCACGGAAATATATGGAGTCCACATCGTCCTTTCCCATCTTGAAGAAATCGAGAGTGGATGGTACGAAGTGATGGTATCTGAGAGAAGATTTCGAACAGCATTTGCAACATGGTGGTTTAGTTTCGCATAAGGCATAGTTACAGCAGAGAGCCAAGATGTTTTGGACAGGGACGACATGATACTTCGTTTTTTGTTTTTCGCAACTGGGAATTGGGAGATAGCAAGCGATCGAGCATCTTTATACACCTTAGTCTTAACCAACCGTCAGCACAATTCATTCCATCTGCGCATGGGTTTATACGAAGAGTGTTATGCCAAATCTGATCTCCACAAACTGGGTCAAGTGACTTAAGTCGAGAGAAGACATTGAGACGAAAAGAAGGAGAATCGGGCTGTATGGCCCAGTTCGAAAAAAGTCCCACAACCTTCTCGTAACCTCAACCCCACCACCACCACCCGCTGGACTTTTCACGCTCGTTCGACTTCCTTCCCCCCTCTTCCCCAGTCCCCCCCTTCGCAGCCAAAGACTCACTATCCCGCTTCTCAGACCTAGTATACATACTCTCCGTAATCGTCGCAGCCTTTGCTCCCTCCGCAAACCCAGCAGCAAGTTCTGGATGTTTCAGGACATCCCTATCCTGATCTTCATCCGTATCCATCCCGCCTTGCACTTTTCTCAGCTCCTCCGCTGTATCCATGCGAAAATTTTCACCATGCTTTTGACTGACTTCTGGCTCTGAAGAGGAGCTTGAACTTCGCCATCGCACATACGAGATTATAGTTTGGTCGTCACTTTGACTTGAGTCCGAGCTTTCGAATGTTACTTTGCTCTTTCCTTTCTCTTTCTCTTTCCTTTTGCCCTTCGTGTCTGCATTCTTTTTCTTTTCCGGATCATTCGCGCTACTTTCCGAGCCCCCCACCCCCTGCCCTCCATCCGGTTCCACAGTGGCTCGTTTGGGACTTGTCGGTCTGTGATCATCCCTATAAAAGTCAGACGTATTTCGCGGATCGTCTGATTCTGTGCCTTCCTCGACGTACGCTGGTTCCGACCTTCGCGAGACAGGATCTTCGATCCTTGCGGTTTTCGAATCTGAATTGCCTGCGTCTTCCTCGATGTGCACTGTTACTGCCGGCGACCTTCGTGAGACAGAATCTCTGATTTTGACGGTCTTTGAATCCGAGGCTCCTTGTTTCACAGCTGACTGATACATATATGCTTCTGCCATTTTCGTACGCATGCGTCCATGCCTATTCGAGGATACTCTCGGACGCTCTGACGACAGTAATTTTTGACGTCGGGATCTATGAGGTATAAGTACCTCATAGTCGACTTCAGTAGAATCATACCCTGCAGAGCTTTCTTCACCCTTCGACGCAGCGGCAGCGGCAGCGGCAGCGGCAGCAGCAGCAGCAGCAGCAGCAGCAGCCTCAGCAGCTTCAGCCTCAATCTGCTCCCTTTCCGAAGCGACCATATTATCATCATTATCGTCTGAGTCTCTAAATGTCACTTTCCCTTTCTCTTCCTTTTCATCTCTGGTGTTTTCTTCCTCGTTTGCTTTCCCCTTGCCTTTGATATCTTTCTTGCTGGACTCAGCTCGATCTATGGGCCTGGGCACCCAATCACTCAGATAGCCATCCACTGCCTTTGCAGCTTGTTCCAACTCGGCATTCGCCAGAGTAACAGCAACATTACGCTTTGAAGAGTGTCTAGTAGGCGATGGTTGGGGAGGCCGTATATTCAATGTTGGGCGTCTGTAGGGGCGTGGTTCACGAGATACTATCGAGCGGTTGCGGACATCCTCAAAAGGGGCTGGATATTGGGAAGAATTTGGGAGTTGGAATAAGGGGATCGGAGCTAGCGATGGCAGTTGGTAACCCACCGGCGGGACAGCTGTCGGAAAAGATGGTGGTGGCGGAGGCTGTTGGTATGAGCTAGGTCCTGCTGGTCCGTACATATACGGATTCGGTGGCAGTGAGGGTCCTGGGATTGGAACAGGGGGGTCTGGCCATGAGGGGCCCGTATAAGATATTGCTCGGTACACTGGAAGGTTTGGTGGAACCCCTGGAGCGTATGCAGATGGTTTATTAGGAAGATTTGGAGGACTTGACTGTCGCTTGGGGGTGCTCTCGCGAGCTTTGGAGAGATTGTTCACACTATTGTGGATATCTCGCAACAGTTCGCTTTCCTTAGCTATGATCTCGGATAAATGCTTGTATGCCTCGAACGCCGGATCTGGTTTTGTTGGGGCCGGAGAAGTATCATGAGGTGGTTGTGGAGTACTCAGAGTTGCCGCAAGATTGCGTAGGTTGGTCTGGATGTCCAGAAGAACCTCATTGTCCTTCTTATTCTTGGAGTCGACAGGGATTTCTTCGACAGGGATAGCCTTGACTGGAATTTCTCTGACTAGAATTTCTTGAACGAGGTTTTCGACTGGGGTTTCTTCGACACGTTGCGGTTCATCGTTTGCCTTGTTGTGTTCTTTGGGAGCTTGCGAGATGCCCACAATGGTTTCTGGAACCTCGGGAATGGGTTGAACCAGTATCTCTGCCGATGACTCTGGCAACCCAGGCCTTTTCAAAGGATCCATAGATCTAAATATCAGAATGGAGATTTCCAGAATCGCTTTAGTGGTACTCGAAAATTTGGCGGCCTCGGTAAAACGGATCGCTCCAAGAGTCCAGTTGAAGCCCGAATGCCCGCACTCTGACTGTCGTCGAGACAAACGCTGCTGTATCTGCCACTGCTGCTTTGGGGTTAATGAATGGTAGATGTCCGAGACACTCGAGCCGTTATTTTGAGACATAATCCATTGGAACGCTTCGTCGGGAGTGATACGGCATTCTCTGTGAGCACAGTTCCCCCAATCCGCATGGTTATTCGCGGGCATTATGTTCCAGAATTCAAAAATGTCATACCCTATCGCGTCGCTCGAGGAAGGGTGTGGCAGGGAATTGGATTTCAAGAGAGGTGTTTGAGAGCGTAGCACCTGACTGAAGGGGTTCTGGTTTGGCTGGCCTGTGTCTGTGTCGAAGGCGAGAGTTTCGACGTTCTCTTCTGGAATAGCACTCGCAGCCACTGGTTCGTGGTGTTCGCTACCAGGTTCGTTGCTGATAAGAATCAGGATTCCCCTGTCTGGTCGAGAGAAGGCTGGGATAGCAACTGGATTCTGCGCTCTATTACCAATAGTAGTCTGAGCAGTGGCGGATCCCGGGTCGTCTATGAAGCTGAGAGCCGCCAAATGTGAGATGAAGCCTGCTCTTTTGCTCGCTGATATAGCACTATTGACCATGTTATGTTCCTCTGTTGTGAGAGAGACATACGTGTTCCACCATGAATCTCTTGATCCATTTTGATGGTATAGAGCTCTAATATCATTTTGGGCAAAAGGAAGATGTCTGATGACTCGGTCTTTGTAGAAGTATGCGTCGAAATACACCTGCGAATTCGAGACTTCCTCTGACTGCCGCCCTGTCCATAACATTGGCGGGTTAGGAGCGCTTGGTAGACCGACCGCAGAGGTATCCAATTGACTTGACGCATCAACCCATCTAGAGCGATGTCGGGCATCAGTTCGCCTCTTTGGCTTCAGAAAGTTGGCAATGGACCTGAAAATCCCGTTCTTTCTAGGTTGAGCCCGATGGCTGGAGGCTGTGGAAAACGGATGTGGGTCCCAAATAGTTGAAGTGGAATCTTGTGATGGATCAGGGTAGTTTTCTGCTTCTGGCCTCCAAGCACCTCCTGGGAGTTCTGAACTTGGCTCCAGACGGAAAGTCGCCCTTTCTGCTTCTGGCCTCGAAGCCTGCGGGTGCTCCAACCTTGACTTAGATCGGTCAGTGGCCCTTTCTTCATCGACTTCATCGTTGGCCCCTCCGAGCTCCTCAAACTGAAAGACGCCGCCCGTTTGCCGTATTTGGAAACGAAAAACATCGATATTGCCTTCATCAAAAGCTGTAGAGCCCCGATCAGGTACCGCAAATTGCACTCCCTGAGATTGTCGCAGACTATGGTCTTGGGAATCTGCCTCGGATCGAGGGGCCTGCGTGGGGCTCTCGTAACGGCGTAGCGCATTAGACAGATGAGCCTCTTCATGGTGTTCTTCTTCTCCAATGGTAGGATTCAAAGCACCCGACATCTCAGCTCTAAACCCAGGCTCCACGTAATCCTGGGGAACGTAAGCTGGGTTACTCGCAGACGGAATCGAGTGATTGAACCCTCGCTCCTGAGAAATCTCCCGCCGTTGAAGCTGGGATACTGCTCTAGAAGTGTTTGGAGTATTGCCATCATCGACGTCCTTAGCATTATCCTTCCTCTTGTCCTGGCTTCGACGGCGTGTTTCTTCGGGTTCTTCACTGCTAAAAGCATCTGTTTCAACACCAGTATCTCGGTTGTCTGCATGTGGCGTTTTGCCTGTCGGTGTATGCCTGACGCTCTGTGCTTGTGAATCATCTCGTCGCTGTTCAGTCTCGATGCTGTCTGCCCAAAGCTCTTCGTTGATGCCATTTGCTGACGGTGAGAGATTTTGAATGGGATCGTCATCGCGCTCATCCACACAGGCATTAGATGCATGGCCTTCATTGCTGGTCTCAGAAGCATCATACGCTCGACCGTTAATATTGCCATCGCTTCTCATAGCAGTGGATGATGGCCGAGGATGGCCGAGGAGTGAGTTATATTTGGTGATTTTCGCGTACGCTTCCAAGAGCTTATTCATGTTCGCTAGGAGTTTGAGCCTTTCGCTCTCGTTATCAATCGATTGAGCATCTCCTCCATGTCCTGGCTTGTGACTTGACGGAGTTCCATGAACAGTAACGTGATCAGCGAAACTGTTCGTTGGTAGCTGCGTAGCCACTGGAGATGGCGACGTTTGAGGAAGTGCGGAGGTCGTTTTCTTTTCTCGTTTTATACCACTTCGCGATGGACGGTGTCGTTTGCGGGAAGCGGCCATTTGTCGACGACGGTGGACTCTCTTCATCGCAGAAGGTAGAGGATAAGCGCTGGAGCTAGGCATTCCAATGTTGCTTCCTATCAAAATGCTTGCTGGTCTTTGCTTTGCTTGTGTCGAGGGAGGAGATTGACGGCTTTTCGAGCCTTCGCTATGGTGTTTGACTGCTCTATTCAAAATACTGATGTCTTGCTTTGAAGTGGTTTGCCCAGAAACGGGATGGCTTCTGTCCGGATACTGAGGCAATGTGGCTTGAAAGTCCGTTCCGGCGTTTGTCCCTAATACTGATTTCCTGGACGGTAGAAGTAGCTCGGTATCGGCATTGTGTATCGAACCGGATTCCGATCGCGCTGTGACAAAAGACTCGGCAGAGGACTCATCTCCTGAAGCATCGGCTGTTTGGTGGCCCTCAGGGTGATCGTGAAGTATATTAGCTTTCCTAGGCGACTTCCCAACCTTTCCGAAATCGAAGCTGAAGTTGGAAGTATTCTGTTCGACTGTTCCGTTCCTCGAATTATCAGACTGAACACTGCCGAAAGTTGATAGCAAGTACCGGAAATCCGAGGAGGGGCGTGAGGGTTGTGGAGCGATAAGTTTCGAGGTGCCATTGTCTTTATGATTACCCCTATCTTTTTTCGCCGCTTTTGCTTTCTCCCGCTTTCTGCGACTCATCTCGCCTCCTGATTTCCTTGCCTTGGAAGCTAGAAATCGAACTTTCCTGTTATCAATCATCCTAATCTGTTGCCGGCCGGCCTCGAGACCAACGATTTTCTGCACTGCTTTGAGAACCCCCATATCTGGCATAGTCCATTTGGCTATGTCCTCGGGCTGCTCCACTTCCGGTACCAAGACAGTGACTCTGCGTCCGCTCCTTGGTGTGGTTCTATCCGGTTCGGCTATTTCTATAACGTGGTCATCGGTGACTGTGCGGTTTTGACGAATATGAGATGCAGGGCGGTATGCAGCAGAAGGTGCATTAGGGACAGCTTTTACAGTCCCTCCTATATAAGTGCCTTGTTCACTAACGTCTTCCACGTGAGCAGGTTTGCCAGGTCTCGGCTCATTCGACTTCTTGGTACGCGAAGCAGATCTCGGAGGACTTCGTGGCTGGAGACGGCGCTGAAGTTCTTCAGCCCTCGATTGCCGTCTGTCTTTAGCTCCAGTTCGCGGTTGCGAAGATCTCCGAGTGTGTGACGGACGTCGTTGGTCTCGATCAGGCGGTTCGACTCGTGCCCTCGAGCGAGGTTTATGCTCAATATTTGTTCGGGTATGATTTGTATTTTCGCCGAAGCTGGGCTGTGTCTCCTTGGCGTCCTTGATCTCTTCAAATAGAAGCTTCCACCGGTGCTGAGCCCGTTTCCTTTTAACCTCCAGCTCTTGGATCGCAAGATATTCTGCAGGTTTTGGCTTCGGATTTGTGCTGGCTGCGACGCCCTGTCTTCGTCGACCAACAATGATGGTGTTGTTGTGGACGACGTTCGGATGACGGGGAATATGTGCGACAGATACGACGGAGAGCTGAAGCATGAGACTAGATTCGTGCTCCTGCAATCGCGACTTGTAGAGATCAACCTCCTTGACCTTCAGTGACCACTTTATCCTTCGCAAATTTATTCCCAACGTCACCTTCTTATTGATCGGTAGCTCACTGACATGGCGACCCGGGTTCTTCGTAGGCCTTGGAAACCGTATGTCATTCCCTTTGCTATCGATGAAGGCAATGATGCTTCTGAAAATGGCCTGGCATTCGGCAGCACTGTGCCGGATAGCTTTGACTCCTCGTGGCGTGAACCTGGGTTGACCCCGAGTACGGTTCTTTTCCTCCTCCAACAGATCACGGATGCTTTCCAGAGCACTAGCAGTCGAATAGATCTTGGTCTCTAGTGATCGTACGTAGCTGTCGGCGTCTTGGTAACTGGTCAAGTATTCGAAGAAGATGCCCCAGATTTGGAGGCCAAACGCCGCAATCCCAGTGACGGCACTGACTGCTCCTACCACTTCCATTGACCCCCAGGTAGAACGGCAAAACTCAACAGGTCCATCAGAAATTCATGTAGTCGTCGCAGCCTTGCCAGCACGCAGCTATATCGGGGGAGTCGTCAATGGGCTCGAAGAAGCGTCAGAGGCAGATCGGTGTCTGGTGAGCAGAAAATGTCGATTGTCATTTGGAAATGACGACTTGTAGTAAGTAGCATGACAGTACGAAAAGTAAGGGAGCAGTTCAGATCCAAAATTCGAAGTTTCGCGCAAGGCTGTTGGGGGCCGGCGTGATATCTCAGCTGGCCGCCATACTGCATCCCGAGCCCCGCCTCGCTCTGCCTGCAGGCGATGCATGCTCCTCCAGAATCCCGGTATGGGCGCACAATTGCAAGGGCCCATTATTGGTTCCTTGAGACCATAAATACGTGGTTCATGTTAGGGCAGGCGCCGAATCCTACATTGGTTATCGGTTCCATGCTTCTGGCCTTCTGCACGAAGCCATCGTAAAGATGGCTGATGAATACCCAATGAAAAACGTAAGGCTACCAACAACGATGAAACAGATTAAACACTTACTCTGCCAGTCACGTTGGTGGCGAAGATTCGTGAAGCACTGAGCGATTGGTGCGAGCACTTCTGTGTTCAGCGGGGATCAGAAGACTGGGGGTCAGCATCCGGGCTGCACATTGCAAAATCTCGATGAATCTTCAGCGAAGACTGACCATTATTTTGGCCTACATACCATACAGTTCATTTAGCCCCTCCCAAAGATCCAGCACCATTCATCAATTCCACTTCCCCCACCCGTGTCTCGCCCGAGCTCAATCCTTAACATCCCAAATCTTATTCGACCACCCCAACGCCCTCCTCTTCTTCGTACTCAAGGCCGCATCTTTCCTCTGCTCATTCGCCAACAACAAACACTTGCTGATCTGCGCCAGCATCTCCACCAAATCCTTCATGCGTCCCTTTTTCAAGAACAGTTCAGACACATCCGAGCTCTCGGCTGCAATCAGCGTCGAGAAGTCGAGTGCTTGGAGGAAGTGGTCTCTGCTGAGTTGGTGGCCAGCTTCGTGCAATAACACAATACAGGCGAGCACCACTTCGGGGAGGTAGGATTCTCGGATGGCGACCATCTGCGGTTCTTCTGTGGAGAGCAAGTCAGTAATCATGTTAGATGGTAGAAGGTTGGGTAGGAAGGAAAGCAACTTACTGCTCGATGTCAACCAGTCTCGGATCATGCTCTCTACCTGGTCGGCGAAGGCCGGAACCATCTTAACTAGGCTGCGCTTCAAGTCTTTGTATCTCCGCAGCTTTTCGTCGGTACGAACGCCACTAGCCATAGTGTCAGTTTCGCAATTAGCGTCCAGCCATCGGAGAACTCACGAGTTAGCATCCCTCATCAGCAGGAATTGTTCGTTGATTTCCACCATCAGCTCAAAGACCTCGGCCAAGGTCTCCAAGTCATGGTAGATCTTCGTTTCCTGCAGCATATGGCGCATCAGAAGTCGCCTGTTTTCAGCGTCTTCCTCAGATAGGTCGTCCATATCTTGGTCGTACGGGTAGCCTTCAGCTCCAGCGTGAAGACCTTCCAGGGTTTTGGTCTCCCCAAGAATGGATTTGGTTTTGCGTTCCACGATTTCGGCACATGGAACGGATTTCATCAGCCCGATGGCTGCCGCAATGCGTCTCTTTTCTTGGAGGATGTTAGATTGCGGAATTCAAGAAGTTTCAGAGAACTTACCAAAGAACTCAGTGTACATCATTACGCCAGTGCGGAACGTGTCCGACCAGAGACCATCAACTAGAAGATGCCATTCCAGATAAGTGGCTAGTGCCTCGTCTATCTCCTTAATCTCTGGGCCTAAGAAGTACGGGTCCAACTTGTACTTCTCATGACCAGACGATTCCGTCTTGACAACTAAAGAGATATCCGCTTTCGGCGCTTCCTTGTACTCGGCAGCGTTGTCAGACATCAAATAGATAGTCTGGAACTGCACAAATCTCTGCACGTCGAGACCGTATTGCTGCATCAGCTTCAGATGCTTGAGTCGATCCTCTGTCTCGACAATACCCAGAGATAGTCTGCAAAGAGCTGCATGTGCTCTGTCCTCGGACAGCAGTGCTGCATAGAGAGGCAGAGTATCCTCCTTCGCAGCCAACTGCAAAAACAACATGTAGGCCACAATAACATTGTCAATCGCGAAGGACTCATCCACTGAGGTTCGACCGAGTTCGGCGCCTAGCAATCGATAGATGATTATCATGTGCGCCAGCATCCGTAACCCATCATAATCTTTGTGAGTGATGTATGCGTTGATGTCCGCTCTCTCTGGAGCTTTGCCGAGGTCTGGAATCAGCATGTTTGCTGTTTCTGCCGTCGCGGATTTTGATATTGCGAGGCCCTGTTGGTAGATGAAGCTTTCGAAGTCGTCTGCGATGAGAACTCCTTGGATCATTTTCAAGTCGATCTTGGACTCTTTTCTTGTCTTTGGGTTCATCTTCAAACTTTCGATTATCCGGCGACCGGCATACTTTGGCTCGCCATGGAATTGCACAGCATCGAAGGTGCTAAACGCTTGAGTGATTTCGGCGGAAGCATAGGAAGGATAGTGGAACCGCAGATACTCGTCGTACTGGCTCTTGAGGAGTGCGTTATAATGCATGTAAAGAGAATCATCCCAAGTCTTGCAAACAGGGTCCACGCTGTCGATGTCACCACACAGCAAGCCATACACTGCTTTCTGGAAATCACCCTGGTCACCTTTGCGCGCAGCTGCGAAGCACATCCGTCGCCATAAGATGCCAGTTCTTGGGTCCTGAAGCTCGCCCTCGTCGGCCGAGTTTTCAGTGTCCGGGAAGTTTGATAAGCTGACAGATCTCCAAATCTCGGTTCGTTCCTGGCACCACTCTTGGATTTCCTGGGAACTCTTCCCTCTTCGGAGCAGCTCGTAGCATCCCAGCCATATGGCTCTTTCGAAATACTCGTCTTGCGCCTCCAGCTTTCGTCCTTCCCGGGTTGTAGCATCCGGGTCAAGATGGCAAATTAGGGGCTCGGTTTTCGCAGAGTTGTAGTGGACTCTTTGAACTTCAGGGGATGACTCGTCCAATGCACAGGGCCATGCATGGACTCTCTTTTGATTCTTAATGGCTGCCTTGGTGTGAAGCCAGCCATGGGCTATAATGTCGCCTCTTTCTGCATTCTGCTGGAGTTCCTTCACCAATTCGTCAATATCTTCGCCAGTTTCATCAGCGCACTGGTTCAGCCACTTCAAAACAGTTCTTCGCTCCAGCGCAAGATCGTTGGATTCGAGAAAGCTTTGCCAGACTTCATGCTCAGGTGTGTAGTCGTTCAGGCGCTGTTTCGGACGGCCAATGGCTTTCGAGGATCCAGGAGCTTTGTGTCTGTGGTTGACCAATTGGCGGAATAGTTTCCAGGTCTGAAGCTCCTGCTCCCATCGATCCAAGTCCCCTACTGTAGTCTTGTCCTCCTTTGGTGCCATTATTGACAGTCCCATATCCGCGTCCTCGTCAACATCCATAGCTTCGTCGCCGCCCTTCCTCTGACCTCGACGTGGACGTTCATGACCATGTTTCTGGCGCAGATTGTGAACGTTCTGCTTGGCAATCCCTTCATAGGCGTCAATCAGACTTAAAGCTGTCTCGTATTTTGCGTCGGCATCGGCAGCTTTCAGGGGATTGAACTTGTCGAGCGCGCGCGCAAATAGTTCGACTTCACGGCCGACCCTTTCGGCAGTTTCTCGCAGAGGATGGAAGACATCGTCTGCATCCGGCCCGTCTTGCACACTCGGCGCGAAGTCGCTCTCAAAGGTTTCCTCCATAGGGTCGTCTTCTGAGTCCATGTCGCGGTTGTCGAATGAAGGTGGTTCCTCGGAGGCCTCTCGAGAGCTATTCTCATCCGTTCGGACAGACTGGGCCATGTTAGACATGTCTTGTTGAGTTTGCAGATAAACATACCTCGGCGAACGACCATCCAGCGTCACGAAAGGTCTGGCGCATCGATTAGCTATCCGACTAAGTAATGCGACTACGTCGGGTTTCCCTTTCATCAACTTACCTGTTGCGGAGCGATCAGCAGCTCGTCCGAAGGGGCCTGAAGAGCCTGCTGGCGACGAGTGATAGGAGCCATGCCGGGCAGCTCTCAATGGACCGATACAGGTGAAGTTGAAGTGATGCAGGAAGCCGTGAGTATTTCTCGATACGTGAAGACGACGCAGAGCAGGTTGGCGTATGGCAGAGAAATGTTTCGAAGCTCTCAAGCAGGAAGTTCTAATTGCTGGATCGAGCTCTGCGCGAACGCGATTTGGCGTTGTTGCCTGGTCTTTAAGGCGACCGTCCGCTAGCGCCCCGATTGCTTGGCGCTGTGCACAACAACTAGAAATAATTTCTTCGCGCGCCTTTCTCTCTCTCTCTTCTTTTCTTTTCTCTCCATATTGAATAACATGGCTCTCCAAATAGAGTCTCGGATCAAGCCGCTCAGTGCTTGATCAGGTCCCACGAGGGCCTCTTGCGTGCTCAAGATTGCCTAGACAGAACTCGACGCTCCCTGTTCACGTTGCCTGACTCCTCGCGGGTTTGAAGGTATACATAGGAAATGGGGTGTTACATGAGGAATTACGGAGCACTCGATGTGCGAAGCAATGACTGGAAGGACGATGGCTGCTCTCGGGGTTGGAATTGGGTGCTGGATACTGGACACGATGTCACGCCTCTACAACTACTCGTGCAAATTCTCGCGATGGAAGTGGAGGGTGGCAGCTGGTGGACTATCAGATTACTGCCTGCTACTCTGCCACAGGCCATGAAGAAGTTCATGTGCTGCCAGAACTGGGATCTGGAAATCGAGTACTCTATGCGATGTCGTCCATCCAATTACCAGTCTTCCGTCACCTGGTCTCGCTCTCCTGGGCCCTCTGCCGCATCTTCAGCCTCAACAGGTTGGCTTTGGGGCAGCTGACGGTCGAGGCCTGGTCGCCGTTCCTGTCGTAGAAGGCATTGCAACAGTCGTAAAGGGCGTCGACCTCAGCTCTACACTTGTCCTCGTTGAAAGAGTTCTTGGCCAGACAGGCTGACGGGATTTGTCAGTGCCTTCAACTTGGCGACTGTTGTCTCTGGTCACGAGGACTCACCTTGGATTGCACACTGTTGTCCAGGTTCAGCCACACAGTTGCCATGATGCCTTTGTGAAATAAAGAGTGGATTTGGAACTTACAGCACGCGGATGGCATGGGGGGTCGGTGACGAGGTCGTCTTTGCCGGCCTGGTTACAACATCAGAATCTAGAGAACATGTCGGCTTGCTTCGAGATGTAGCTTGGAGGCTCGCTGACCATGATCCTTAGGTATGCCTCCCGAAGTCTGTATACGCGGTAAGGTGATATATTGAGGTGAATGTATGAGATGAACCGCGAGGTGATGTGAAGGTGCTGTATCTGCTTCCTGCTGCCGCCTTCTGATGAAGCAAGTCGAAACGAAACTTGACCCGTGGGGGGGGAGAAAGAGCCGATTTGTCACAGGCCGGACCAGAGGCAGGCCGCAGAAAGCCAATCTGTGTCTTTTGCCACGCGTGAATTCCGTTGCAGTGTCCTGCTGTCGTAGATTCACAGCCGCCTGTTCATTCAGATAGACTCTTCGCTGCCTTGGCCTTTGTTAATTGGATACCTAATCGCTTAGCGCAACTGTGTTTATCGCGTCTCCTCGGCCTCAACCTCGCGCCTCAAATACTTTCTCCACCACTCCGCTACTCCACCACCTGCACCAGCCGCCGCCTCCTTCACGCTCCAACGAAACTGCAGATCCTGTCATCTAGCAGCCCGCCATCTACCACCACTCCCCCACCTACACAACGTAAGTCAGTCCGCGACTTCCAGCCAGCAGCCTCACGCTCACGTCGACTCTTAGTACTTCACAAAACACCTCAAAATGTCTGAGGGCAACGGTTCCCCGATGGGCAAGCCCGAGGAGGCTCAGCCGTCTGAGCACCTCAACATTAAGGTCACCGACAACAACAACGAGGTCTTCTTCAAGATCAAGAGGTCCACCGCTCTAAAGAAACTCATGGATGCCTTTTGTGAACGCCAGGGCAAGGCTGCCAATTCCGTCCGCTTCCTCTTTGACGGTACTCGCGTCAACGGAACTGATACACCTGACGGGGTAAGCAGTCTCCTCTCCTTTTATATCTGCAAACCGTCCCTTCAATCCCGAACCTTGAGTGGCGCCATTCTCCGGCCTATCCCAGCCGCGAGGCTGCCGAAACACGATCCCTGCTAACACACTCTATCCAGCTCGATATGAACGACGGCGACACCCTCGAGGTACACCAGGAGCAGCTTGGTGGCCGCGCGCAACAATAGGCATCTCTCTCGGCAGCCTGACAACAAACATAGCGTCACACCGAAGTAGCAGGAAGCATGAGGGGCACACAGGGTGGAGGAGTAGTCATGCATTTTCGCACGCGATGGCTGAGCTCTTTCTCGGATCTCTTCCATCGAATCTCTCAGGCGCGGAAGGACGGCGTCTACGCGAATCATCATTTCTTCACGGGTGGGAGGGCTTCCGTCCGACAACTACAATTCGTTTCTTTCCTCACAAACATTGCTTCTTCATTTGGGATCATACCATGGTCTTTGCTTGCGAATTGAAATGCGAGGAATTTACGAAGGGCGTGGTTACAAGGGCTGAATTCCACATGGATGCGGCTACGATAGAAATGCGATCACGATGCTAAGCCGATGGGATGTTGTGATCGAGACACTGTGATTTCTGTGTTGAATGTGATGCAAAGAGACTATATATTTTGCTATGTACAGATATTCGTCTTCTCTCCTTTTGGCCATTGGGTGATATTCGACCCGGTCAAAACGCCGGACAGTAAAATATGTAGCCGCCAAAGTCATCCAGCTCAAGCCAAGGCACCCAAAAGTCCAGTAAAGAGCGTGCCAGCGCCCCGTATTAATGCCGCCCTCTGCCTTGTCAAATCATCAAGTCCGTTTCCCGGAACCAGACACAAATATCTCATCGTTTCAAGCACGTCTCTTGTCCCCTCACTCACTCATCCCAAATAGCCTTCTTAGCCTTCTCCCTCTCCTCCTCCCCCCTCCTCTTCTCCTCCTTCTCCTGCTCAATCCTCGCTTTTTCCTTCTTCCTCACGGCCGCCTCATACTCCTTCTGCTCCTCCGTCTTCTTCGCCCTGCCCAGACCCAAGTCATTTCTAATAAGCCTCTCTGCCGTTGCTACGCTCTTGGCCGGCCGCTTCTTTTCCGCACCATCGCTCGGTCCATCGTAGTTGCTGATGGGAACACCTCCAGGCCCGAATGTCACGTTAGACAAGACAGAGGGCGAGATTGGCGTAGGTGGGGGTGCGGACGGGAACTCGGACGATTGTTGGTGGGCAAGGGGGCGGTCGGTTTCTTCGCCGGAATCATCGGATTCGGCTAGTTCTTCCCAGGAGTCGGCGACGGGGGATTTGGTTTTTTTGATTTGGGGGATGGATTTTGGAGCGGAGGGGTTCATGGAGGAGAGGGAGAGTTTGCTGAGGGACTTTTGGAGCTCTTTGGGGGGTAAAATGTTAGTTTTGGATTGGATGGGGGAGATGAGGAATAGGGGGGAGGATGGGGTACGTACCGCTCGATGAGGCTGGTGTGGAGGTCATCTTGTCAGGCTTATGAGTGTCAATGTCGATATGGGTGATTCCGATGGCAGCCGGTGCGGTCTGCTGCAGGAACGGGCAGAGTTTATCAAATGGATTTCGACTGCAGGAGAGCGTGGCAGGTATATATACAGCACTCAGGAGTGACGACAAGAAGTCTCAGTGAAGATCAGAATAGAAAGCACTTCTGCGCCACTTTTGTCGCGTCGCACAGCTCAGTCCGCGTCGCCGGTGTCTGGCGATTGTAGTGGCGATGATCGATCAAGGCCACATGCACGCGTGGCTGGAGTTTCGATATAGAACAGATTTGCGGGTTTCTCAGGGTGTGACACAATAATACCGGCTCTCGTGTTCAGTTGCAGCTTCCACTGTCTGTGATGGCAGCGATGTATCTGGATTGTGCTATGAACGTGGTCCTTCATAGTCCGGACTCAGCCTCATCAGCACGGGCTGGGTCCAGACTACTCCAATCTTCCCCACAGATGCCGGTTCGCGGCCGGTTTACTCCAGCTTTCTTGGCGGGCTTGTGAAGCGAGTTGGAGAAAACAGCCGGGTCCTGAAGGACGGAATTGATTCTGACTATCTGATATATATGCACTCCTCATGTGCACCGCCAGTGCACCTCCTCCACAGCTTGCTCCGCTTCGGACTCCTGTCCAGCTTTTGCTCGCTTTTATCATTTGATCGACTCAGAATCCCACGAACTCCGCTTCTGCCAAAAAGCAAGTCGACATAGCTTTTGACTTTTGAATAAAAGTTAGATGGAAAAGGGATCCGCCAAGTCGCGAACCACTCAATGTCAAAAGCCTCCAAGGATCCGAGCAGGCCGCAGCTCCCCTCGGCTTTACATGTAAGCAATGCGGACCAACCCCCACCCCCGCATGCTCCTCGGCCGCCGGCTTCGAATGGTACCACTTCCAGCCATCTCTCCACCCCAACAATATCGCCCGATTTCCGAGCAATCCAACGTCACTCGTTGGAAAGTATAAGCCTTCACAAACCCTTCCTTCACTCGCTCCAGTTTTCTTCACTTTCTCTTTTTCTTGGCCTAGACTTCTAGAGTTTCTTCTTATATCTCTACCCCTAGAAGATCCGAATTTCCCGTCCTTGGTTAGACTGCAGACATAATGTTTAGAGCTGTGCCACCCCGCCATGGCTTCGCTCCCTCGAGGCGCCTGCGCCAGTCTTTCAGTACGAAGGCAAGGCAAGCTTCTTATGGAGAAACGATCCAGAATCTTAAGATTGGGAAAGATACTAGAGTTATTTTCCAGGGATTTACAGGTAGCGTCTTGCTTATTTCTTGCTTGTTTCTTGCTCGTTGTTCCCGTCTATATGTTCACTATGAATGAGACTGGTCAGATGACACTAATGCTAATGTCAACATAGGACGTCAGGTACGGGATAATTCTTCGGCTCGAGTAATTGAACAGTGTTAAGGTACTAAAAAGATGAAACATAGGCTACAGCAAATGCTAAAGAATCTATTGCATGGGGGACGAACATCGTCGGAGGTGTCACCCCCGGCAAGAAAACCGAGCACCTTGGTCTGCCTGTTTTACCATCCATGCGAGAGGTATATTGTCTCCTTTTCTGTTATCACGTGCTTGATACTAACGTTTCTACAGGCTATGAAACAGCTCAAGCCTGATGCAACAGGAATCTATGTAGCGGCTCATCAAGCTCCTGCTGCCATTGAAGAAGCCATAGAGGCCGAAGTTCCCCTGATCGTAGCCGTAGCAGAGCACATCCCTATTCATGACATGCTCCGAGTACGTTCCTTTTCCTTCCAACCCTCCATCCTCCTACGGGTCACAAGTCAACCTACTCAACTAACCAAACCCGCAGATACATTCCATGCTAAACTCGCAATCAAAATCCCGGCTAGTAGGAGCCAACAGTCCCGGCATCATCTCAGCCATAGGAAAATGCCGAATTGGTTTCCAACCACTGCCCTGTTTCCTCCCAGGTAAAGTCGGCATTGTTGCAAAATCTGGAACTCTCAGCTATGAAGCGGTAGCTTCAACGACTAGAGCGGGACTGGGTCAGAGTATTTGTGTTGGTATGGGTGGTGATGTGCTGGCTGGGACGAATTTTGTAGATGCGTTGAAGATATTTGAGCATGATGGGGATACGGAGGGGATTGTGCTTATTGGCGAGATAGGGGGTGAGGCGGAGATGGAAGCTGCGGAGTGGATCACGGGGTATAGGAAGAGGACTGAGAATCCGAAGTATGTAAACGCCACTTATTCTCCCCCTATTTTCAGTGTAAAGCTGATCGTCTGTGCACAGGCCAATTGTAGGACTCATCGGAGGAGTGTTGTCACCCCCTGGACGCATCATGGGCCACGCAGGAGCATTCACCATCCACAACGAACCATCCACCGAAGACAAGATCGCCGCCCTCGAATCAGCAGGCGTCAAGATGGTCAACCACCCCTCCAACATCGGCGAAGCGATGAAAAGCCTCTTACACCCCGCCTCCGTGTCCTCCAGCCGAGCATCAAGCGGATCCACTCTAGCCGGTAATTCTCAGAGAAGAAGCATGCACACACTAGCCCGCCGTCTCCGTCCTCAACTGTCATCTCCCACCCTCCACAAAACCCAGAAGAGAACTCTGTACATCAGAGAAGAGCTAGCCTTCGACCTCCTCCGCCAACGCGGCATGAACGTAGCCCCGTATTCTGGAAAAGGCAAGCAAGGCTTCCTAGCCGTGGCAATTGACCGCTCGACACGCATGCCATGCATTATCGCAGCCCCGGAGACAGACACACCCTCCGATTTCGATGCCACAGCCAAAAAGTTTCCTTTCGACTACCGCACCGGCCTCGATCCATCGCTTATCCCCGAAATCGCTTCTCATCTCCAACTTGCGCACAAATCCGCCACTGCAACTCTTCCCAAACTGCTCAAGAGTCTGATTAGTCTGTACAAAGGCAAAGAAGCTTTTCTGCTCGAAACGCGCTTTGTGGAAAGATTGGGGGAGCTGAAGGTTACAGGTGCGAGGTTTGGCTTCGATGATGCGGCGTTCCGTTCGTCGAAACGTCAAGAAGATATCCAAGCCCTTCGTCACACGGAGGACGAAGTCCCTGCCGAGGTAGAAGCTGAGAAGGACGGTATTGTGTATATCAAGCTGGCGCCGGAGGATGCAAGTCATAACATCGGCACTATCGTGAATGGGGCGGGCTTGGCGATGAACACAGTCGACGCACTTGCAGATTCCGGCGGAAAAGCAGCAAATTTCCTAGACACGGGCGGCAAGGCGACGAGTGAGACAGTGAAAAGAAGCTTTCAGATCGTGCTGAGCGATGAGAGGGTAAAGGTGATTTTTGTGAATATTTTCGGGGGGTTGACGTTGGGGGATATGATTGCGAGGGGAGTGCTTTTGGCGTTCAAAGAGTTGGATATGAAAGTGCCCGTGGTGGTGAGGATTAGGGGGACGAGGGAGGAGGAGGGGCAGAAGATTATTGCGGAGAGTGGATTGCCGCTGTTTGCGTTTGATGATTTTCATGAGGCGGCGAGGAAGGCGATTGAGTTGGCGAATGAGGCGAAATAGGAGTTGGCGTAACATGATGACAAGGAAGCGAGAAGGAACGAAGACATGGTTTGACGGATGTTTGGACTTCTGGGATAGCACGGCTCAAGATTACTTTCGAATAGATTGGTTCTCGTCATACAATTGGGCGAAAATTCAAAAAAGTCTGCAGTTCTGCACCGCCTTTTCAAGCTTAATGTGTAGCAGTGGTCAGAATGGGCTTTTGCTTCCGGTTATTTGAGATTTCTTAATCCTTCGGAATATTCTGATTATTCGGGATACTCGCAGTCCCTAAGAATATTCTCAATTATTGGGGGGTCTTCCTAGTCCTTGAGGATTCCGGATACTATTACTCCCAATTTTGGGGGATATTCATACTCACTGGGGATACTTCCATTTGTTGGAGGCGGGGTTCACCGGTTCAGACTTTTCTACCTGTGACCTAATTATAGCTTGACGAAGCGGACGAAATCGAGATTCGAGTAGGTCTTCTCCTTCCTGCAAAAGTTACGTGTGTGCTTGGAATAAAAAGGTAAGAACAAAAAGCTGTAGAGGACAGATATCGGTACGATTCCAACGCGGAGGGTAATTTGTTTCTGTCTGTAGACGTTTCGACAATAGCTGTTGGCTGTAAAAAGGGGGTGGGATTGAGTCGATAGCACGTGCTTAACCGGTTGAGGGTAAAACTGTATGCATTGGTGACTAAAGAAGAAAGCTCAGTACTGGATAAAGAGCTCTCCTTCTATAGCTTTAGCTACAAAGGGCTAGGCTCCAACAAAGGGCTATTTCCAGGTGGTTCTAGATCCAAACAGTAGCCCTCTAGGTAACATATAAAGGGATGGGGGACTCCCAGAAGCGGGTTGTCGCTGTAAGTGCCTCCTACCGCCTCCACAAATTCAATGTCGTTACCAACTGAGCCATCAATCCCGCAATTTTGGGGGCCCAAGGCCAGGGGAATTCGTCTACTCCGCCTTATAAGCGAGTCTTTCTTCATAAATCCACGCCCTGCCAGCGAGTGAACCAACGATGTCCATCTTTTCATCTGAAATTGGATCGGGGATCTTTGTAATCAGTTCCTGAAATATGAATTTGCTTGATGAATGAACAATGATCAATGATAAGATTGTGGGCATTCTTGTCGATGTCTGTTATAGTATGACAACTGTTAGTTCCAGATGTATTCGGAGTTCTCCTGATTACTTGGAATTCCCCGAGTTAACCGTAGCGCCACTTTTTAATATTTTGAAATCTGGCGTGTTAGGGTTGAGCAAGCCAGATTTTTTGCAAAAGAACCGTGGCGCAACGGTTACTTCAATATTTGGAATCTTGCCGAAACTTTGAACATTTAGCTTTGGAGGCGTAATAGACTTATAACCTTTCAAGGTTTGGGTATGAATTCTCTCATTAGTTTCAGTGATGCTCAGTGCACAACATGGGATTATGGGACAAAGCCCCAAGATGTGAGTAAGACGCAGTAGCGGGCCTAGAATTCTTTGCCACCAGACTTCCCTTTGCTCACTTCCCACAGGCTAGACTCTAGAGTCATTGGATACCCCGAGAGGCAATCTTGCTACTCGAGCGTACGAGCATAATCCCACGCAGCCCTACCCATAGACTTCCACTCCTTCTCAGTATCCGGAAAAGGCTCACCAGCTCTTTGCGGGCCAACTTTCTTGCCGGTGAAAGTGCACTCCGGAAATAAAGCGCACTTGAATATTCCCTTCAGTTTCGTTCCCGCAGGACCACTGAACTTGATGGTTGAAGAGCTCTCGTCCGATCCAAGCTGAATCGCGCCATCTGCAGCGTCCCTTCCCCTCCAGCGATATGACCATGTAGAGCGTTCAGGAGAAGGATCGTCGTAGTCGCCGATTTCGAAGATATTGTTCGGGTCTTCGAGCGGAGCCACGTCGCCATCTCCATCGTCCGAGATTTCGATTGGAGCCACGTCGCCATCTTCATTGTCCGAAATTTCGACTGTCTTCCTTTTCTTCAAACTTTCACGGCCTTTCTGGTAATTGTTTTCGAGCGCAGGCACCTCGTCATCTTCATCATCCGAGATTTCGATTGCCTTACTTTTCTTCAAGCTTTCACGGCCTTTCTGATGACCATCGTCGATGCCTTTCAGATACCCTTCCGCGTAGCCTTGTTGGTACGGATCGCCTTTCAAGAGCGGTTCGGGATTCTGAGCTGCGGAGACTGATGGACATTCGAACCGCATGACTCCAGTGATGACTCCAAGGTCAAACAACGCGCAGATCTCCCTTGATTCGTAGTCTTTTGTGTATCCCATGCGGATAACCAGTTGAAAACCGGTGGTGATTTCAGCGCCGAATCTGTGCGAAATCTCCGGGCACTCGATGGACCACACTCCCGAGATATCCCAATAACCCCATTTGTTGTACTCCTCCAGCATTTTCTTTTCGTACTGGTCTGGGTCCGGTAGGCTCTCGTATGGCACTCTTGTGGGAGCGATTTCTCCGTTGATGATTCGTGTAATTCCTCTCTTAACCGTAGCACGGGTGTGGCTGATTACAGATAATCGATCACCTTGGTTACTGTGTGGATCGAAGATCGTTTGTTCGTAGAGATTCATGGCCTCAGAAGTAGACCTTAAGCTCATGAGGTAGCGTGCTCTGGATACCAAAACCCAGGTGTCGTCCTCGTCCTGGCTTGCGAGCGGCATCAATTCTTCCAAGAAACGCCAGGGGTCTCTTGTCATCTTCGCAACACCAGAGAGCGCAGCCCATTGTTCGCTGCTCATGATCTGCTGTATCATGTGTGTTAGTGGCTTGTTTCTTCGAGATGAGTCTTTGGATTGGATTGTTGTTGGACTAACCGCCGCCATGTTTGCCGTCCAAGAGATGGCCTCCGCCACTCAGTGATGTGCGACTCAGACTGTAGAGCGCTGGTCCGCTAGAAGGTGTGCGCAGGTATGGAGAGGGAGGAAGATGAGGAGCGCTCTAACATACTGGGACGCCGAAGGTGCGGCGCCAATAACGGCGCAGGAGCGGAATTTAGAAACCAAGCAAAACACAGGAGCATGTGCTAAGCCTTTGTTTACTTGAAAAGAAATTGAGCAAGCCGCTAGCTCCGTTTTAAGCGAGATCGTGATTTTAGCGTTGTCTGGCTTTATGATTTTTCTCGCAATCGTACCAATCTAGATCCGAAGAACCAGGAATATTTTTTAAGTTTTAGGAATATCCTAAAGAAAAGGAATATTGTAAAAGATTAGGAAAGTCCCACAGAACTGGGGAACTTTTTAAGGACTAGAAACATCTCAGGATGGCAGGAAATCAAAACTATCCTAGAGAATCAGGGATACTCAAAGGAGTAGAACACCCCATAGAATTGAAAATACACCCAAAGACGCAATATGCCAGATGGCTAGAGACATTTTGAAGCAACTAGGAATTCTAAGCAAACAGGCCCGCTCTACAAAAAAAAACCTAAAGGATCAGGAAAAATCCGAACTCCGAAGAATCACTGATCATGGCGACTCCAAAAAGCAGAAAAGCCCAAAACCAGTAGGAAAATCTCAAAGAAGCAGGTGAACTCCAAGTAAGCATGTATATATCAAAGGATAGAGTATGATGATTTCAGATTGACAGATGCTCGGAATAGCAAGTAGTCGAGTAGAAGGAGCTGCGATTCAGGCCGAATTCGGAACTCTCGGGGTCAAGCCAAACATAGGAATTTGCCAAATTAGCCGCAAAATCACCGACAATTACAAGCAACGAAAATGGTTAGGAGTAAGCCAAATGCTCAGAAAATACTAATAGCCAGAATGATCAGAAATCGCGGGGTAGGAATAAATTTTGCTAGATATTGAACTTTGTTCCCCGGGAAACCCGGAGGCCCCACTTTACGCGTCAACACGTTTTTTGCGCGAGCCGCGTCTTCCCTTCGTCCACAAGGTACACTCACACCAGGAAGCAAACGGATTATTGCACCAGCCCACCAACTCTAGGCCAGACACACGGTGATCAGTTCGATTCTGCTTACTCTGGATCCGTTTCCTCACCTTGCGAAATACACCAGCTCCACAGCTGCAAAACATGTCAGACTCCAACGACTATGGCCTCGGCTTCGGCGGTGCTTCTACACCACCTGTCGAGTTCAAGTACCAATCCCAGAAATTCTCATACGACGGCTGGGCCGTGAAATGCGGGAAATGGAGCTGGGATGCTCGCTGCCTCGAGAAACTCCCCGAAGCCCTCATCAAACGCACGCCTACTGGACGAATCGCCAAAACGCAACCCAGAGTTGCACAGGAACCTCTTGCATACTGGAGGGCTCAATGTACCATGCGCGGCCTGGACCGCAGCGGAGATGCGACAGCTTGTCAAGACAGACTCAGGGCAGCTGGGAATATCACGCTCATGCCTGATGCTCTGCAAGTCCTCGTAAAGCAGGCAGAGGAGGACTTCAAGATACGGGGGGAGGAGCAAAGGGCGATCAATAGGAAGAAGTGGGATGAGATATGGGCTACGCTTGATGTGGATCGGAAGGCTATCAAAGATCCAGATCGACTTATGCTGGAGGAGTTTCCGGATGATGGAAAGGCGGACCACTGCATTGTACCGTGGATGGATTTTACGGCGGATTACTTGATGCGTGCTGCCAGAAAAAGAGGGCTTGCATGCGACATGGCCGAGGATGTCGAAAGCGGAAAGAGTGGTTGGTGGGTTGTCATCGCTCGTACGAGCGAGATTGTCGCTGCAAGGATTCAAGGATACAAGGACAAGGTTGCTGCAAAGGAACAGCGCGAAAGAGAGGCTGAGGAGCGAAGAAAGAAAGAGGAAAAGCAGAAGCTGCAAAAGTACCAGGAGGGTATGAAGAAGTATGCTCAGAAAACTGGCAAGTGGGATATCACTGGAGTGTGGTCAATCAAGTTTCCCGAGCTTGCTTCGAAGTATTTTTCAAAGGAGGAGGACATGACCCTGACCATCTACCGCAAGACAACTCGAACGGGGTCCGAGACCTTTGCCCGGTTTGACTTTGGAATTATTACTGGGGTATTTCGGTTTGAAGGCCCTGCTACCACGGCGGAGAAGAACTCCAAGTCTCAGTCATCCAAGGCCGAACAACAGACCTCAAAGAAACGCAAAGCCGCTTGGGATGAGGATCACAACTATGGATACGACTATGAGGAAGAATATTCAGAAGACTCGGAACATGAGCCCGAAGACACAAGCATGTTCCAACTTGGCTTGGATGAAGCGCCTTCTGCAGCCAACCCGAAATGGCAGTATCGCTGGCGCGGAGAAGAAACAGGCGAACACGAGATTGAGATTGGCTCAGATGAGAAACTTTGTTATATGGAGTTTAGCGAAACGGGGATGAGCTTCAAGGCGACTTTCCACTCTACATATCTCCATGAGGGTAGTACCTTTACAGGCAAGAAAATCGGTCCGGTCGCTTCTGCTGCCCCAAATATTCGCGAGGAGTGGAGTGAGCGCAGTGATGGTGCTTATGAGAGGCGCCGAAGGGCAAGACGGGGAACAGGATGGTGGTGAGAAGAAGAACGAAATGAATCTGCCACCACAGGGTACTTCGAGAGATTTGCCTCGTCTGAGCACGGTACCAATCAAAGAAATCTCGTCTCGCATTTCCAGCCCCCTCGATAGGTACGACGTTGCAGAGGGTGCTTTTTTTATACGGCCCATGCCACGACCGAGAATATCTTTTACGCATCAAATTCAACGATTGAAACTTCTGCGCTCCGGGGCAAGATTGATCGGTGAAAAATGCGTGACATACATATACTAGGATCCCATCTCCATTCAATTAAATTTGTCTTAATTTTGACTGACATCGAAATAGGAAGCCGGCGCGATCACTGAAATCTGGAGTTCACAGTCATTTCAAGTCGCTAGCTCGTCTCATACCTCAGCTAGGCCTGATGGATCGACTTGATTTCAAGCTTTCGGCCGGGTCCGTCAGCGATCTTTTGCAACGTCGGGATTGAGTTCAGACGCACTTCGCCAGAAAAGCTTGAACGCGTGGATTCCAGCAACCTTTGCGTCTACAGTCGTTTAAACGGAGATATATCGATTACTGATCGAATTGATGCAGCCCTAGGGTTCTTCGGCAATGCCATGTATCCGACATACGATGGTTGCGTACTCTGCTTGTCATCGTGGTGAGACTACCATCGAGGCGAGTGCCGACTTGGGTTGGTGGTTTGGTTTCTAGAAGACCGGTTGGCGCGTTCCCTGCATAAAGGGCTCCCTCCGCGATCCTGGCTTTAGCCTTCCCCGCCTCCATGGCTGCACGACATATGTCTCATCTCCCGAGGACATGGAATTGAGGAACGGTGTTCGGTACCAAAGTGTTCCGCACCAAAATGTCTCCTGTAGTCAGGATAACATTTACACGGTGAGGTCGTGCTAGTCTTTGAATTTCATCAGCGTACCTTCAAATCATTGACCACTCTGCTTCACTCAGCCTTTCTTCTCGGTCTTATGAATTGCTTCAACGAGGATACTGGAGCAATAGCGGGGGAGTCTCACTGAAAGAGATGGCAGGTAGGATCAAGATGAGACACTGTCCAGTTTCTAATGGCGCGCGTCCGAGTGGTTGACAGCACTCCGTCAACCTAATTCTTCCACAAATCGCTCATCACCAAGATTTCAGCTTCTTGTTCCACCGACTGCTGCGGTGTCGATCCCGTCATTGTCAGAACTTAGAATGGTGTCGTACTCGTCGGCGGCCCCGACTACTTCGGGCAAAGCCTAAGACCAGACACCAGGCGAGCTAACCCGCATTTTAGCCGCAATGAAAAGCTTGTTTGATACAAGCTTTGATTGGCCCGTTGTGGAGTTCTGGGCGTTGGACGTCACGATGTCCCTCATTCTCTGAGCCATCCACCGTGTCGCGCCTTGCGAGAACATGGCCACCGCGTCATTACTAGTACTCGTTGAACATTCATGTGTTGCTACAATCTCTTCTGGGGCCCTTCGTATCCTGGCTTTCAGCCAATCGCTCAAGCAAGCTTCATCCGGGATCATCGATACCGCTGCCATTAGTACTGGTAGCATGAGCTGCCAGACGGTAAATATAATTCCGAGTCTCACAATCTTCAGCTCTTTTCCTTCTGTCTATCTCTCAATCTCGGACTCCGCTTCTCGTTGTGTGACTTCGCCTATGCAGCTACCCATCTCCAGGGTATCTATCTCTCTGTATTAGTATCTCGCCGCCACCCCACTCGAGCTCTGCTGCTCTATCGCAATCATGGCTACCGGAATCGTCCCAGCATTGGCGGCGGACGGAGGTGATCCAAGAATGCCAGACACCGAGATCGACCATCGTCAAGGACCAATTCCTCCGTGGAAGCGAGGCCTTCACGACCATACCGTAAGATTCGAGGAATATCAATACTACGCCGCACTCACTCGCGCCGAGGAGGAAACCGCCAAGCACGAAGCCGCTCCAGTCGGTCTCATGCAAGTTCTCTTCCCAACCAAAGCCGGTGCTGGTGTTAAGGCCATTGATGTGGTCAACGAAAACCGCGCCCCAGGTGACTCGGCAAACGAAAAAGAAATCGATGAGAAGGGATCGCCGAGGGGGGAGCGCATAACTATTGCTGATGCGGAGTGGACGAATGCTTCTAGAGCTGTGAGAACGGCTACTGGAGCGGCTTGCTTCTATCTCATCACTACTGATATTCTTGGGCCGTTTGGTATTGGGTACGAAACTCTGCGCAAACGATGATATGCTCGGATTTCTAACTTGTGTAGATTTGCCATGGGCACACTTGGATGGGGTCCAGGAGTTGCGCTGTTCACTGTGTTTGGTATGCTGGCAGGATAGTAAATCTAAACTCCATCCTCTGTCGGAATTCGGAATCTTCTGCTCCTAAGTACTTGGATTTATTCCAATTACTTAACCTATCCCATGCTAACGTAAACTCCTCAAGCTCCGGATGGCTCCTCTGTACCTGTTTCCTCGGTCTCGATTCGTACGAATACCCATGCAGGAACTACGCAGACTTAGGTCTGCGCATATACGGTCGCTGGGCGCGCCACATAATCAACTTTCTTCAAGCGATACAGCTCCTTCTCACCGTCGGCAACATCGTTATTTCCAACGGCCAGGCCGTTTCTCAGATCTCCAAATTCAAGCTTTGTTACGCAGTCTGCTGCCTCATCTGGGCCGTTTTGGGTTTTGGTATTGGCCAGATTCGCACTCTTCAGAAATTCGGAATACTTGCCAACGCAGCAGTCTTTGTGAGTTGAATGATTTGGCTGCTATTGCATTATCATGCTAACTGGATACTGAAGATGAACGTTTTATTAATGTTCATTACGATGGGCGTAATTGCGCATTCCCCTCCCAACTATGGCATCTCGACACTTGGCTCTGCGGGCTCTGCAACCGACCCGGCTTCGATCACGCCCGTCAATGGCGTTTACCCGCCCATTGTGCATTACAACGGCCTACCCAACCCCAATTCGATTACAGGTGGTATCAATGGGCTCATGCAAGGAGTGTATGCGTACGCTGGGGCACAAGTCAGTAAATCCACCCCCTTTATCCAGACCCATCTGACAACCCCCCCAAATTTAGTTATTCATCGAATTCATGGCCGAACTCAAGCGCCCTCGCGACTTCCTCAAAGCAATGTGGGGCGCTCAATTCTTCATCTACGTAAGCTACATGGTCTACGGCTGCTACGTCTACTACTGGCAAGGCCAATACACCTACCAACTAGCCTACCAAGGCGTCTCCCCGTACGCCTGGCAAGTAGTCGGCAACATCCTCGCTGCTATCACGGGTTTGATCGCCGCGGCGCTCTACGGAAATATCGGAATCAAGATGATTTACAATAACATCTTTATGGAATGGTTCCACGCCCCTCCCTTAACGGAGAGCCGCGGCAAACTCATCTACGCAGCCATCGTGCCCTTTTACTGGATCATCGCCTTCATAATCGCCGCCTCGATCCCCGACTTCTTCGGTCTGTTGAGCGTCACTGCTGCCATCTGTTTCGTGCAATTTACATATTCATTTCCACCATGGCTCGCGTTGGGCTATTTTATTCAGAAGAACGCGATGCAAGAAGGCGAGGGATTTGATCCAGCGACTGGGAATGTTATAAGACATGATACCGGTATTAAGAGATGGGTGAGAGGGCTTTTTGCAAAGAGGTGGTATTTGAATGCGTGGCATATCATCTATATGCTGGGAGCACTGAGTGTGAGTGGGCTTGGTGCGTATGCGGGGATTTCGAGCTTGATTACGGCGTTCCAGAACCCGCAGATTAATGCGTTTTCGTGTACGAGTCCGTTGAATTTGGATCCGGCGTAGAACGGCAGAGGATTTTGCGGATATGTAGCGTGGGTTTAGGAATTGTCAGGGCGCTTTGGGACATGTAGGGGCTGTGATGGTGTTGACAGGAGTTGCGCTTTATTTTTGATATCTAGAGGCTATGTTCACAATGCCATTTTGGATGATGGTTGTCGATATTTTCCGACCCCTTTCAAACAACTCCACGTCTTCTGAGTTACTTGGCGTGTTCAGAGTAATTTGGTCAAACTCGAATGACTCCGTTCAACTGCAAAAACTTGGATCAATTTCAAAGACTCGGAGCAAGGTTGATGGTAGTTCAAGGCATGACTACAGACCTAGATACCCGGTCCAATTTCAGATGACAAGATGAACATCGGTGGGTCGCTCACTCACTGGCAGAGCGTGGATATGTAGAGAAAAACTCGCTTATAAGACGGAGTAGACAAATCCCCATTGCCCTCGGGCATCCAAAATTGCGGGAATAGTCCAAGTTATCTGGAATCATCCGGATAAACACAAGCAATCTGGATGGTTGAGGACGAGTATCTTGGTCACATACGGAACTTTTTCGGGTCATTTACTCATAGGATCTCAATTTGGACGACATGGCGCCCAGCGTGTCCGAGATTTTCTTCCGCCAAATCTGTCAATGGTCATTGGATTGTGGAAACGCCTGAGATCCTACATTCCAATCATACATGATTCTGAGCGGCCCTTGTGAAAGTAGCCCACTCCTTCTCGATACTCAGAGAAGGTCCAAATCTCTCTGGACCGACCTTCGTACCGGTGAAAGTGCACTCAGCTAACATGCCGCAGTTGATAGTCCCCTTCAACCTCATTCCCGCAGGACCACTAAATTCGATGGTTGAGGAGCTTGCATCTGACCCAAACATAACGTCTGGATCCAAAAGATCCCCTGTCGCAGCGTCTCGTCCCCTCCAGCGGTACCTCCAAGTGGCACATGCAGGAGTAACGACATCGTCCTCGTAAAGCTCAAAGGGATCGTCTGGGTTCTTGAGCGGAGGAACCTCGTAGGCATCATCTGTAGTGTCCATCTCGTACTCTTTCTTCATGCTCTCGCGGCCCTGGCGGTACCCATCCTCTATTCCTTTCAGGTACCCCTCTGAGTAGCCTTGCTGGTAAGGATCCCCTTTCAAGACGGGTCTAGGATTGGCAGCCGGATTTCCCTCTACCGGCACGGCAGATTCCTCAGGCCGTTCTGGTCGTTCGAACCGCATAATGCCGGTGATGATCCCGAAGTCAAATGCCGCGCACATTACCGTTGTATCAATGTAAGAGATCTGGTAGATGACGAGTTGGAGTCTGGTATCGCTTTGAACACCGATTGCAGCTGAGATCTCCGGGCACTCAATAAACCATACTCCCGAGACATTCCAAGCATTCTCCTCTTTGTAGTTTTCCAGCATCTGGTTTTCGTACTCCAAGGGGTTGGGCAGACTCGAATACACGCGATGCGATGTGTAGTTTCCGCTGGCGATGTTCTTAATCCTTTTTTTGACTACGGCGCGGCTGCAGCCAATTATCGATAATCGGTCGCCTTGGACGCAAATTGGATCGAAAATGGTTTGCTCGTAGAGATTCATTTCCATAGCGACCGCATAAAGCCAGTAAACGTAGTGTTTTCTGTCCACCGAAAATGTACTCTCTTCTCCGTGCTGTAGCTTCTTCTCCTCTAAGAAACGACGTGGGTTTTTGGACATTTTCTCCCGGAGAGGAAGTGTTGCCCATTGCTGGCTGCTCATGGTCTGGTTCTGTGTTAGTAAACGGCTTGTTTGTTTGGCCTGATCCAGAAGACCGGATTGGATCGACACTCACCTCTGCCATATTGGCCTGCCACAAAGACGACGGCGTTGCTGTGAAGTAGAAAGATGGCCACCCTCACTCCAATGTTTTGATGACTGTGAGGCTCAGGCTATGGCGTGCTGCAATTGTGCACATACTAATATGTGTGCAGATGTGTCTTGAGGGCAGGTACGACGGGAGAAAGGCTTAGCGCTACGGGAGGGCCAAGTTCGTTTACGGTACAAGAGAAGAAAAGCGGAGCCTTTCATATATTTGAAAAAACGGGGGTAACCGCTCGGCTATTGAGCGAAGCAATCCCGGAATCCGTTCGGCCTGTTTATTTGACTTCTCAAACAAAATCTGAAAGGGGTAAAGGAAATGAAATTTCTAGAGGTATCGTAAAGCGATTGAAAGCGAGTCATAATTGGAAAGGTCCAAGACATCACCCGAAACTCTGGAATAAGAATCGAGAAAATACACAGCGCCCGGGCACTATTGGGACTTGCAAGCCTATCTCTTGTTGAGCACCTTCTAAGTGTTGAAGGGTGAGGACGCCATGCGCTCGACTATGAATGAAGGAGACGTACCGTGAATCGAGAAGGACTCGGAAAAAAAATGGTACAATCTTTGGAATCACACAACATGTCAAGTGAATAAAATTTCTGGCAATGGGTCGATCATGTTGGCGTTGGCCTATTCGGTGCTTCTTGCAGCGTAGGAGACTGAGAGATGTTGAGGTTGGGTTTTGGCATGTGAGATCTGTGCCCACATTTACGCCGAGGTGCGTATTTCCAGTACTGACGTCGGCCGCTATTTCTCGTCACTCCACGGATGCGCTCCCAACACTCCTCTGCTTCTACCATGATAACATCGCCGATTAACATCAACAGTTATGCCCGGAGCATTTGGGCCAGAGTTCCTTGAACTGCCTCCAATACACGTAGCAAAACCATCAAGATCCAGCCATCGAGAGACGAGTTGTTCGGAGTCGTTCCTGAGCAGCCAGCTCGGTCTTGGTCAGCTTTTCATTGCTAACCTTAAAATTCAACCTCTTCGCAGCCGACCCAGCCCTCTCAAGGAGCCAAGCAAAAACAGCCTACTCAACGTGAGCAGCCGCGGCTCCTCAAGCCGTCCACCGGGGGAGCTTGTTGTTGAGCCAGGGCGCGAAGATCGAAGTTGTTCCTGGCATGCTTCATGACGCGAAATGGTAGGTCATCCAACCCAGGAACCCAGCTCTCGGGAACCCGCCCGCTGCGGCAAGCGTCAAGGAGAATGTGCTGTTCAATCAGCGCTGTCCCGTTGTGCAAATTTTGCGAACAACGCGCGACTTCAGGGATCTTTCTGTACGATTGTCTCAGGGACCCAGATGGCAATGCCTTCACGGCTATGGCCTTCTCTAACTTCCGCCCACGCCGGCTGCGATGGTAGTTCGCTATCAAAGGGGGCCGGCTCATTCGTCACAAGGGAGGCAGCCTGTTCGAACTTTCCTCCAAGGCCGTTATCATGGTTATCATGGTAAGGAATGTGGCAATTACGATGATGTTTGTTTGTATCTCAGAAGACTTAAGTACTCAGCGCGTCAGTTCTTGATTTCTCTGGAGTGTCTCTGTACAATTTTGTGTACAGTCTGTACAGTCTCCTGTCGTTTGTTTTGTTTCTATTTTTCCATCTGAAACCATGGCTCCTCGAAATAGCCAAATTGGCATCGCCCTGACCACAGACGACTACAAGAAGGGATACAGCAACAGTTCCCTAGAGAAATTCCAGGTCGAAGACATCGAGACTGGCCAGATCACCAACTTGAAGTATGGGGCATCGTCGGAGTTGGAGCGATACCTGAACAATGATCTGAAGTTGAATTTCGATCTGTTCCCAAAGGCCCCCAGGCGTCAGAAGTTTCGATTGTTTCGGGCCTCACGCTTGCGAGACGGAGCTATCTCCGAGAAGGGGAACAATTCTGATAATGCCCATTCGACTCCGACTGATGATGAGCTTCCTCCCCCGGACCGTGGCGCTGAGGCATGGCTGTTCTTAGCCGGGTGCTTCGTCCTTGAAGCTGTTGTATTTGGTAAGCCTCGTCTGCGTGTCTCTTCATTCATGCGGTTCCGCTAAGTTGTTGTACTTTCAACAGGCATGCCAGTCTCATACAGCGTCTTCGAAGAATACTACACCCAAACTCCACCGTTCTCCTCAAGCCCATCTGCCATCTCATCTGTAGGCACAGCTCAAACGGTAAGAAATCTACATCCTTACGGTCTGGAAGAGCTATTCATCTTACAAAACCAAGGGACTCATCTATCTCACGAATCCATGTGTCATGATGATGCTGCAGCGGTGGCCCAGATTTCGAACCAAAGCTGCTTGGGCGGGCCTAACCTTAATGGTCGGCTCGCTCATAGCTGCCTCGTTTGCTAACTCGGTCACTTTCCTTCTGGTATTTCAAGGGATAATCTACGGGATGGGCGGCGCCTTGATCTACTGTCCCTACTTGACCTACATCGACACTTGGTTTGACGAACGCAAAGGAATTGCTTATGGCATCCAGTGGGCCGGTCTCGGAGTTGGCGGCATCATTACTCCTTTGATAATGAAATGGGGGCTTGGCCAATATGGCTTTCGTGTGATGCTTAGAGTTTGGGCAGTAGTCTTGGTATGCTTCCCTGGAAACCCCTTTCTTTCGCGACTTTCTTGATCGCAAGAACCGGTTTCGAACAAAACTTTTTTTTCTGGCTTGAGGAAACAAGCTAACACGTGCGGCTCGCCCTTTGACAGTTCGTGATCATGGCTGTACTTGTCATCTTCCTCAAACCCCGCCATCCCCTCAACACCCCGAACAAACAAGTCTTCAAATGCGCAGGGACGGTTCTCAAAAATGGCAGTTTCTGGATCTTTGAAGTTGGCAACATCATCGAAGGACTGGGCTACTTTCTTCCCTCAGTCTACGCCTTGAGTAAGTCCTCTCCCCTTTCTTCATCAATTCGCCCCAAAGATCTTCACCCTTCAAACTTTCAATCTTATCAGATCGCCCAACCCACTTGAAGTGCTCAAGAAACCATATCTAACACCATCTAACACAGCCTTCGCCAACACCCTCCACCTCTCCTACCCCGTTGTCAACTCCGTAATCCCCGTCCTCAACACCGGCACCATCTTCGGCCAAATCTTCATCGGCTTCCTCGTAGATCGGCTCCCCGTGACCACCGCCATCCTCGTCACCTCCGCCCTCGCCACCATCGCCGTCTTCGTAATCTGGGGCCTCTCCACCACCGCCCCCATCCTTCTGCTCTTTGCCTTTCTTTATGGCCTCACCGCCGGCGGCTATTCCAGCACCTGGACCGGCTGCGCCAAATTCCTGAAGCGCGAAATCCCGGATTTGGAAACTGATGTGGTGATGGGATTGATGGCGGGTGGGCGAGGTATTGGGAGTGTGATTTCGGGCCCGGTGAGCTCGAAGTTGCTGGATTTGCGACTGTGGGAGGGGATGGGGGTTAAGGGGGGGTATGGGACGCCGTATGGGAGTTTGATTGTTTTTACGGGGGTTACGGCGCTTTTGAGTGGGTTCAGTTTTCTGGTGCGCTTCCGCGGGAGGAAGGCGCTGGATATCTTTTGATTGATGGTTTGATTTGTTTGATGATTTTGATGACGTTCGAGCGCTGGCTGCCGGGTTATTTGCGGGGTTTTCTTTTTCTTTTTCACGAACTTTGCGAGATTCGGATCGATGTTACGAGGTCTGATGGATGGATGAGGTGGTAGTTCTGTTTGGACATGAAGTGGTAATGAATGGCTATGACGGGATGCGGCGGTATGGAGTTTCGTTTACAAAAGTCTTGTTTGTTTCGGAATTGCGCTTTGCGTTTAGACTTAGACTAGGCTATTACTATATACTCGATGGGAGCAGGCTCTCAAGAGCAGAGAGGCATATGTAGCATTTCCATTATGTACGAGTACTTTGCTTGAATGAAGGAAATCTCCATCTACCCAACAAGAGTTAATCAAACTCCAACAAACAAGTCGTGTAAATAGTGATCTCCGCCCGGTGTATAGAGTTTACCCATCCCCCGAACCTAGCCCTAGGAACAACCAGCACTCGCTCGCCAGACTGCAGCTGTTCCAACCACTGGTCAACACGAGCCTTGCCATCGAATGCTAGCGCTCCAGCTTCGAGAGGCCAGGTAATAGTGTGAGTAGTTGCATTCTTTTTCGCATGAACATTCCTCACTATCACAGGGCCGTTTGTATCTAGCCCACTTGTAGTATGGGATACTGCCAAATCGCACGGAATGGTTCGCTCGGAGCTACCTTGATGAATCGCTTCGAACCATGTATAGCTTTGTTCATAAGTGCCCCACAAAGATCTCTGGTCGCTCCACCCCTGGTCATTACTAGCAATGGTGAACACAATACGCTTGACTGGTTTTGACAAGCGTCCTGTGATCGGCCGACTCCGAAGATAAACCGAGTTGCTGCCACTTAGCTCGATGACGTTAAAAGAACCGACGCGGCGGTTATTTGCCTGGATCCAGTACTCTGCCATATCCATAATCACATTCACCAGCGAACTGGGAATCTTCAGAGCCGTTTTCAGGCAGAGGGCAACCTCAAAAACCTCAGACGGGGACTTCGGTATAAAATTGCCCGTTTGAGACACTGTCTCAGCCCATTGTCTGGTCTCCGTATCAAGATCAGGCGGTATTAAAGCTTTTGCTTGAAGAAGCATCGATGCTAAGCCCGCTAATCGCTTACGACATGCGTGGCTCAGCGGCGTAACGCCATTGTTGTTTCCCATGTCGACGTTGGCACCAGCAGAAATCAGCATAGAAGCCGCCATCTCGTCATTAGTGTTGATAGCCATCAAAAGCGGTGTTGCTGTTGCACCGTGACCGTATTGGGCCTGTATATTTAAATCTGGATGCGATTTGAGAAGTTCTTCGATCACTTCTCCATTCCCGCTCGAGATTGCGATATGGAGAGGAGTCTGTCCCTTAATGTCCTGAGAGTTCAAAAGATTCCGCAGGTTGTGATTCTGCAAGACGACTTGGACAGTCTCCACCGATCCGGATCGCGCTGCATGATGGAGGACAGAACGATTTTCTTTATCCAGATAGACATCTGGGGGTGCATATTCCAGTAGTAACTGGACAACTCTAGCCCGACCCTTGAGTGTGGCAATAATTAGGGGAGTAGCGGAGGCGGCGGCGCTCTCGCTTCGCAGCAATTCTTCGCTATTGCGAGTCTCGAGGAACACTCGAATAACCTCAGCGCTTCCCACTGCGACCGCTATACCGAATGGGTCCACCTGATGGGAAGTTTCGCCAAGCAGCTGATCTCCAAGTCGATGCGTCAACAAAGCTCGTGCAGTGTCACAAGCTCCTCTTGCTGCTGCACGATATAGCGGGTTCTGGCTAGGGTATTCGGCCAGCTTGGCAGAAGCGAAGAGTTTGTCACCGAAAGCCGTTTCATGAAATCTCAAAAGAAGCCGCAAAGCATCAAGATCGTTTCTCTCTGCTGCGGTGGATAGTGCCGAGTTCCCCCAAACATCCTGCATGGTAAGGAGCTTATGCTCATTGTCTGCCTCCAGAATCATGTTCAGGATCTTCGTACCCGTATGTCGATCAGAACATAGAACTGCGTATTGCAAACAGTTGATCCTTTCCTCATTTTCCCGGAGGACAAGCACATCTGCGTTGTTCTCCAGAAGCAGCCGAACAGACTCGACGCGTCTGCAAATTATAGCAAGATGGAGAGCGCAAATCGAAGGTTTTGGCGTCAGGCTTGTACGACGGTCGACTATCCTCGCAGCATCTGGGTGGCTCAACAGGATATTGAGCGTCGTTGGGTGACCTCCTACCGCAGCCCAAGCCAATACAGTCCCAAGCCACGGCTCTTCAGACTCGACAATAATCCCTGGATGCTCCTCGAGAATGGTGCGGACTATGTCATCCAAGCCGAAATACGCTGCCACATTCAGGCTTTTGACGGCGATAGAAATACCCCTGTCTTTCATGAACCTTTTGACGAGCTCATGAAATTCAAGTTTGTATACTTCGAAATTGTTGATGGTGAACAGCATAAGTAGCTGGATGGAAAATGCAAAATTGGCCTCTGCTTTGAAGAACTCCAGCACGGTCTCTAGCACTTCCGCTGAACCGGATGCCCGAGCATGATCTCCCCAGTGCGCAGCCGCGTATATTGCGAAAGGGTGTCGATCTATCTTGGTGCATAGATCTTTGCTAATTCTCTCATTGTAGTAGTCATCAGCGATGTTGACCTTGAATACAGGAAATCGGAGGTATGTCAGACAGGTTGTGGCGAGGTAAGAATTCCCCGAGGGAAACCGAGTAGCGCGGATGGTTTCGAAATATTCTTGTGTGGTTTGGTGCACGAATTGGATGATATGAGTCCGGGTGTCAATGGTCACGAGACCTGCGCAGAACTTGGTCAAGATACTCTTCTCAGTGAAACCATCATCGGGTGTTTCTTCATCTTCTTCAATCGACAGGGCACACAGTAGCTCTTCAGATTTCAGCGGTGTGACTGCGTAGCAGAGCCATGAGAGTATTCGCTCTGCCAATTGCAGGTGCTCAGGATGTTGGCCTTCAATCCTGGAAAGTGCTTCGTCGTATGTCTTAGCTAGCAAGGTCCCTCCTTGTCCTTGAGGCAGGTTTTTCAAAGCTTTTTGGACCCTTATAGGAGTAAGCTTGAAGACAAGCGAGTCCATATGAAGCTGGGCTAGCAGAAACCTGAATCTATATCAGCAAGCATTTTTGATGATGGACCAATGAGTGCGCTTTTGATACTTACATGCCTTGTGATCTCTCGCTCACGATGCTCGTAATTTCTTCTGCAAGACCAGGCTTCCTGGCCACGTTCTTAGACAAGTCTGTCCCTGAGGAAATGCGGCCCTTGATATAGTCTTTCAGATCAGGCACACTAGCTCGGATCTCCAACATCCTCATAGCCTCAGGTTTATCTTCTAGACTCTCCACGCCAAAGCGCGAAGTAACCAGAAGAGATGCCATTGGCTTCATCGAATTCAAGAGGCCAAGAAGCGCCTCCTGGGAGTCGGGAAGACACTCATCCAAAGCATCCACCACAATGAAAACCTTCGAGTACCGGCTGATCTCAGTGTAGAGCAGTCCTCGCATTTCGTCGACTCGGGGCCGGTGTTTTGGCTTCATGTATTCCTTTGTCAACTGGTCTTGCGTCGCAGAGTCGATCGGACGTTGGATGATTAGCTGCCTCCATAGACTTCCTAAGAAGTTGGCCGCGCTATGGTTCTGCTTCTCGCGATAATCGCAGTAAACCCATATTACTGCAGTAGTAGGGTCGTTTTGAACAGATCGCTGCAGGGCATCTATAAGGATTGACCTAGAATTGAATTAGCTTAGGTGGTCTGAGAAGGAGTCACAGCCTCTTACACTATAGTAGTCTTTCCAGCACCGGCTATAAGCATGGAGGTTAGCTACCTACCTAGACAGCGATTATACAGATGTCGTTCAGGTTATCAACTTACGAATTCCTGGGCACCACAAACTGGCACCAGAACTCTTGGACCAATGTTGATACTCCGGTGCCTCCAAAAACCACTGCCCCGTGCCCAACTGGCGCCTCGACAGTACCTCATCTTGCTTCGCAGAGAAATCGTGGGGTGCAATAAAATCAAGTAACCGTTGATGTCGTTGCTCTTGCTGGGCAAGTTCCTGCGCTAGAGTTGCCGTTAGTTATATTCCCTAGCGGCTTGTAAATAGACGTACCGTCAACATGGGTTCGCAGGGCGCGAAGTTCCAAAGCAATGCCCTTGATTGGAGCCGTATCAGATTTGATAGCTTGCGCGAGTTGCCTAATGGACGTCAGTGTCACGAATAGCAAACTTTACATTATTGTACTCTTACAGAAGTTCATCATTCAGAGCGAGGCTAATGAGGAGCTTTGCTCTTTCCATTCTTTGGAGGATCTTCTCGATGTCCTTCTTGGTGAAAAACCAGGTCACGCTTTGGCCGAGTTTATGCAATCCCTTTTTCGTCTCGACCTTCTTCAAGAGTTCTTGGATGGAAACACTGAGTTGTTTGAGGGGAGTAGACAGTTGGGACGTCTCATTGAGCCATACCCCTGACGTTTGCGTATCTTGGGCACGCCTCTTCAGCCGTAGTAGGAAAGCCTGAAGACCGTTCGCTTCTTCCGCGAAGAGCATGGCCTCCTCTGGGGCATTCCTGGCATCGTTGACATATTCGACAATCTTTACTGTACCATCCACGAGCTGGAAAATCGTGGCCACCAGGTACACCATTAGACATTGCATTGAAACGGCAAATGTCGCGCTTTGCGTGGATGCTGCTTGAAGCCAACGCTCGAGTATCGTCTGCTCTTAATAAGGAAACCAAGCAATGGGTAGAGTCTCAACCCTGGTATTCGAACCATATCGACAGCTTCGTACCGATTTGATTGGGGAAGGCTAGCTGAAAGACTACTTTCATAGCAGGAGGAGCTAGCTAAGTCAAAGGGAGGGGGGTTCGCACCGCCGCCAGTTTGATTCGGTAAACTCGATATTAAACGAACAGACCGGGGGCTCTGGAGGAAACTGCCAGACTATCACAAGGTCAAGTTGCAAGCTACTGGGATGTTTTTTATGTTTTGGCAGGAGTTAAGAGACTATGAGTGCGGTGTACCTCATATTGCAGTCTGTGACTGACAGTAACTGTCTGTCGATTTGTACCAGCCACCAAATCACTCGCCGTGAATGTCGGATAATCCCAATGCAATGACGGTATGATTGCTAGAATATGTACATCCAATAACGAAACAAAGTACTTCCCCAGAAGCCTGTCCAGACATCGACAGCCCAATCCAAATCTGAGAAGCAACGGTCAGGAGCAATTCAGATTCTCACACTCTCTTTCTCTCTCTCACACAAATACACCACTCGCCGTCATTTGGCTATAGACAACAAAACACATCTTGCATCTATTCCACAATCTTCGCTTCCTCATTCATCCTCTAATGTAGCCACTTAGATCTACAAAACATCTGGCTAGCTGCTGCTCAGCAGAAGGGTATAAGTAGCGAGCGTAGACGATTGACGAACCCCTCAGCCACCTAGCGGGCCAAGCCCCCTCGCATAACCCTCACGAAAAGTATCCCAACCAAGTCACGTCGACCTGAAAGTCGTAGAAGTAGAATATCAAAAAGCATCAACAAGGCTCCCCTCCCCAAAAGATAAGAAAGAAGAAGAAAGGTGCGAGGATTGACCTCGTCTTTGTTCATATGCACATGAATGAAAAAGCCCCCCTTTCCACACTCAAGCATGAATCAAGAAATGACCCCTCTCCTCCATCCACAAATCCTCCATCTCCCAAATTCTCGCAAACTCAAAATCACTCCTAGTACGGCGTCCTTATTTAGACGCAGTGCCCACCCACCTCTCCGTATCCCTCGCGGCAAAGCTAAACGGACTCCTCGCCATGTCCGGGCTCCTCGGACTCATCTGCACCGCAAAAAGCGCCTCCTCCGGACTCTCTTCCTCCCCCCCCTCCCCCTTAAATCTCCCCTGAATATGGCTAAAAGATGTCTGCAAACTCTGGAAAGCCGGATTTGGGGTGTCGCCGCGCGCGAGCGCATTCAGGGAGTTGAGATTTGAGGATGAGCCGGGAGAGCCGCCTTGTGCTGCGATTATGTGCGCGGGAGGGGACTGGGCTTTCATGGCTCGGGGGGTGCTTTGAATGGCTCGGGGGGTGGTTTGAGTGCTGCCTTGGGTTTGGCGACCGGGAGTTCGCGCAGAGGCAGGGGAAGCAGTGGAAGTATGGAAGAGCGAGAAGGAGGAGACTGCTACGTCGCCGGTGTCGGGGGATAGGGGGTGTGCTGATAGATTGGGTGTGTAGGCTATTGGGGACAGAAGATTAGCGTCTGTCGAACTACATATCTTTGGTATAAAATCCAGACATGACAAACACCACTTACGAGACAGCTCCTTCTCGCTCGTACCCAACTTCAACCCCTTTAATTTCTCCGCCATGCGCCCTGCACCTCCCACCGGAGTCATCGGACTCATCGGACTCAGCGGCGGTTCCATTCCTCCCCCAACACCCACCGCCCCTCCCTGCGCACTCACAACGCCAAAATTCTCCTCTATCCAGCTCACCTCCTGCCGACACATCTCCAGCGCCACGCCCTCGCTATTCCCCCTCAATTCCTCCTCAATCTCCCGCTCCAGCGTCCTGAGTCGCTTCTTCGCCCATATCGTATGCAACACGCCCTTCTTCCCTTCCGTCCTCGCGCTCGCACCTAGTTCTTTGGGGAAAATGGCTGGTAAGGGATTGGTTTGTATCGTTTGCTCGGTGCTGCCTTTGCGCGAAATGGTTACTTTGCGCGGCACGGCGGCGTAGGGCGGGAGCAGAAAATATAGGCGATGTCTGCTACCAACGGCGCCATCACGCGCACTCAACACTGTGCTTTTGCCCTCCCAAGACACCTCCCAGTCCGCATCCGCCAGCGATTCCTTTTCCCCTGCAGCAGCAGCGTAATCAGACTTGGCGTTATTCGAAGCCGAAAGCGACTCGTCATCCCACTCAACCATAAGGATCTTGGTCCCCTCATTCGCGCGCCCAGCCTCAAACTCGAAGCGAGCGAGCGCGGCGGATGACGACAGAGGGGGCGCTGCGGGCACATTGTCGGCGTCGTTGGGGGTCAGCGAGGAGCCATCGGGGTCAAAAGGGGTGCGAGCGGTGGGCGAGGACGAGACGGCCATGGTTCCGAAGATCGGACGGAAAATAAGCTTTCTGCGGACTCGGTAGGTTTCTGGGGATATGCAGCAACGAGTCGTGTTCGCGGGTGTTGGGACGTTGGTGATGTCAGGTCTCGTGGTGGTCCATCCGAAGAAGGTTTATGTCGAGGAGACTTGGGATCGAGGACTTTGATCTTTGAATATGGCACGGTGGGTCTGGAGGGGGAGTCGAGTCCCCGAAAAAAATCTCCCTGTGTCACTGCGAGGGTGCTGGGATCGGCCGCGGTCTGTTCTGTTAGTTATTACTGAACTTGCGATCCTGGTGATTTCCACTCCCAAGCTTCGGGGATAATGTCAAACAATCTGCAATCTTGCCTTTCGAGAGACAGGCTACAGAGCTTCAATGCACCGGATCGTGCGCGCAGATGGTACAACAACGATCCGAGGAACTCCTGTACTATTCCCCAGGCCATCTACATGTAGAAGCTCGCTCTCAGGCGCCACACATGCCCACGGTGGGGGGAGCATAGCCTCAAAGAGACACAGTGCATCGGGGCGATTGCTATAAATAGAATTCAAAATACCCTAGCCGGTGGTTGGTGTGGGGTCTGGAAGTTGATCGATGAATGATGATCCCCGCAGCAGCACCGTGGAATCGCGATGTCGACATTCAATGTTAATTGGTGCGCTTCAACCGCTGCCAAGCTTGGTTATGATATGTATTGGAATTGACGGTGATGAGGATTCCGAGTTGCGAGCACATTATTCTTGCCTGTATGATCATCAAGTTTATTTAGCTCTGGCCCCGTTGTAAGCTGCAGCCTGCAGACGGTCTCATGGGATCTTGGGTGCTTGGCAGCACGTACGAGGTTGCATCGCAGACCCCTCGAAACGTGGCATCCAGCCCTTTTAGACCGACAGCCTGTTTCCCATCCGCTGTTTCATAATATTCATCACACTGACCTCGGGTTGACCTCGAAATGACATCAGATTGACCTCGAAATCTAAATAGCACGACCGCAAACTAGACTTCAAAGTCTAGAGTGAGAGTATATCAAAATTGAGGACTACCAGTTGGAGCGAGCGTCATGGATTTCATCGTCGATGCCAACCTCGGTGGACACAGTTGAAATTGGCTGGTACGCTATGCATATGTACGTCCTCTACTAAGAGCAGGAGGTCTTCCACCGCGGTAGTGCTACCTTAAAGTGCATATGTGCTGTTCAGGTCCCACAGATCTGGGACCCCCAGGATTTTGTAAGAGTCCTGAGCACGCAGCAGACGATACTCAGTACTTCGGAGCTTCACCCGCGCATCAACAGGTACTTTGCATTCAGAATCTTCAGGTAACGGAATGTAGCTGCGCGGATGCAGTATATACTGCCCACTCTTCCGGGGCCGAAACTGTTCGCGAAAGATCCGAGATGCTCAGGATAATGATATCAAAGGGGCATGCGTGACCCATAGCGGGGACATTGACTTTCCCAGACTCATCTCTGGACTCTGGTGCATCCTCAAGGCCGGTGCTCGTGTCACCGTCGCCTCTGTGGCGGCGGAACGGGCCGACTCAGTTTCAAGAGATGCCGAAAACACGAGTTTGCCTTCCGCGAAGCGCCATGACCTGCGTCCAGCTGGTACCCCATCGGCTCCTACGAGCATCTCCAGGGTTCGGAAAGGTGGTGGCTTGCCGGTTTTACCGGTAAGGATGCTCCTTGAAACAAGTGGCATCCCACAGGCAGAATGACTGCAGGTTGTGCGGCGGTTTCGCATTTTGTGGAAAGCCGATATGCATTGCAGAAACCTCGTGGTGCCCCAGATCCGTATAACTTTCACGCCCGCAAGATGCGACCTTTTGATATACGGCCGGATTTCGGTACGATTTGCAAGTCCACGTGGTTGGATATGCATGCATGAGAGATGGCTGGCCATGCAGAGCACGACTCACCGCCAGCCCCCAACTCTTCCTTCATCCCACCGGTCTCTCCTCTCCCTCCTAGAGTAATAGAGTTTCTTGGACTGTCTGTACCCCTTTACCCAGTCAGTAACTTCTTTTTCTGTGGCAACTCCGCCGTCGCCTTCGAGGAAGCTATCCTCCATCGCGCGGCAAGTCAATTCTTGTTCTTGGACACCCTGGTTCAGCCTCTGATATAGAGATGAAGGGGAGAATGGTGACAGGGCTCGGTCCATGTCGGCCTGCTTCTGGCGCCACTGCCGTTCCAATGCATGGGTTGACAAAAGCTGGGCTTGGGTCGAGGTACGAAGATGCGCAATGCGTGCTTCAAGTTCGTTTAGATGTGATGCCAGGGAGATATTCTCCGACAAAGCTGCGTCCAAGGGTTCTCGTGATGTGGTCGTTGAAGGGTGTGCGGTTGAAGGGGCATGGATCAAGGCTGCTACCAAGTTCGGATTGGCTAGCATATCGGCCACATCTTGCTTGCTTGTACACCGTTAGATCCGGGTCTCAAAGCGGGGTTACAGGCTGCACTTACGATTTGTCTTCCAGAATCTTGGGAAGCCACTGGTCGCCGGGATCCTGGATGCGCTGGGCATGGAGGACGTTCTGCTGGGCGTCTTGTTGCTGTTGACTTTGGCTGTAGCTAGTCGAGACATCGTCGGGGTGAGCTGGGGTTGGAGGCGGTCGAGGTTGGCCGGCTGGGGTGCTTCGACGATTGATCTCCTGGTTGCCCGGTTTGGGTGGGGGAGGCGGAGGCAGGCCGGAGTCCATAGACTGAGAAACACGACTGGCATTTGAGAATGCCGGCGACCCAGTAGCCATGACTGCAGGGTAATATGGCCTCAAGACGAAGCACTCGACGCTGGAGTCGTGGTTAAGAAGAGTGAAGGGCGGCGATGAGGCTCAAGCTTCAAGTTCCAAAGTTCTGAACAGCACGTCAGTGCTTTTGAGTTTCAACCGTGCCCCCACGTACCTTATCTATGGCGCTAGGCCAGATACTCGCAACTTGAAGCCTTTAGCCTGAGGCAAACAGTTTCGGATTCGGATAGGTTTCGATCAGACCAAAAATGGCAGTCTTAAAGGGCCGAATTCGCGGTTGGGCACAGAACACCACGGACTGGACTCCCGACTCGCAAGAATGCTTCAAGGAGTGGCTTTGACGGAGTAACGTAGCTGGGGAAAGAAGTGCTGCCACAATGCAATGTTTCAGGGGCGGGGATGGGGGCTGATAGGACGTGATATCAATGTCGTGGTGGCTGCCAGCCCAGACGGTAACACGAAGTTATCTGAGAAGATGATTTGTACGTAGGCAAGATCAACCACTTCGCAGCTGCACATGAAACCCCTTTGGCTCCAGGTTTTTGTCATGTTGAAACACACGGCCGGCACTTGGTCTTTCCAAATGGATCATGGCGCCCCCACGGGAACCGCTGTGCCTTCTGTCATTCGAACAGACAGGACCAGCTGGACCCTTCGGACGTCAATCATCTCCTTTGTCTGCCGAATCGGAGCTGGGTCCGCTCATCTCCAGCAGCCCGGGTAGGAGCAGAATCCGAAGCAGAATCAAAAGCAAAAGGCCGAAACGGCGGATAAACACTCAGACATGGCCCACCAAAGGGCCGAAGGAGGGTGAACCTACCACTCCCACACCACCGCCTATCGCTGTCGACTGCAGTGTCTGGAGCAGTCCAAGAGCGCGAGCATTGGCCAGATTAGTAGAGAGACGCCTAGGGGGCAGCGGCAGATGGGCGAAATAGTGCCCCAAGTTCAGAGGCTGACAGGGTGGCCGAGGAAAGTAGAGCGAGAAACGGACAAACTCGGCGCTTTTCGTTTGCGCTGTGCAGGCACGCCTATCGTCACGAACGGCGTCGATTGAAATTGATGGAACTGAGAGAGTGAAGGTTCTTGCTGGCCTGGAAGAACATTTGTAAAGTCGAGCAGTGCTTGAGTATTGGAATTGGAGTTCTGGAAAGATATGTGGGGGTCATGATTTAAATGGTAATAGGACAGAATAGAGTTGGGAGTAGGTCCGACCCTCGCGCAAGCAAACTCTCGTTCTCGGAGGCCTGCTTGGGGGCGCGCATGAGGAATCGTCAAAAAGGTCTGTCGTGACTTGCGCTCCACTCCACCGTCCGACCTTCTCTCCAATTTCTGCGCCCTTCTTTTCTCTCTGTAAAACAGAAGCTCCGGTCCTTCGGCGCATCTTCGTGGGCACCACTTTCTGTCGCTCTACAGTCACCACTCCACTGCACGACAGCTCCCCAAGAGTTCACCGTCCGCTTCTGGTAGCCTGCGCCGCTCGTCTCCAGCACCAGACTTCAGTCGACAACGGACTCACCACTGCCACGTTCTGCCATCGACCACACCACTGTTACCACCGATTCTGACACAGCCACTGTACCACTTTCACAGTCGCCATCCCGCTCCCTGTCGAATTGCACCCCATCTACCCCATCCACCCCACCCTGTTGTCGACCAAGAAACTCCTCGAATCCCGGCGTCTGGTCTGCGATTGCGGCCTCCTCACATCCCTATGATGCTTTGCTACCCTTCGCGCCTCGACCTTTCTTGAGAAGCAGCACGGTGCGCTGTGGCCGTAGCTGCTGCTGGTCCCCCAGAAAAGCACCGGTCGCAGTCCACCGGGACTGCTTATCTCGACGACCCAATCTGCTTCTCATCGCCGAACAAGTGGCCTCTCCGAGATGGACCCTTTACATATCACCGAATTCGCATCCCCGCGATACTTCGACAAGCTACGATCGTTGAACGAGGCAGCGAACAATGCGGCCAGTAGCTCAACATCCTCCTCCGATACTCTTGTCGAGCCAGGACAAACGCCGACATCAACCCTCACACTTCCCTACGGTCTTCCTCGACGGAAAGGTAGCAATGCTGCCCTCAAGCCCGGCGAGGGGCGGAAGCGTTCTTCTGGCCATGAATTGCCCGCAGTAAGGACGCAGAAGAGGCCCAGTTTCAGCACCTCTGTGGCCAGTCTCAGATCCAGGGTCACCCACCGATCTTCGACAACATACGCGGATCATCAGGAAGAGGTTTTCGTGGAGGAGCCAACTACAGAAGTGTGAGTAGTAAGTGGCCGGGTATGAAGTTTTAGTAACTGACAAAGGGTATTAGTTTAACTCTAGGTGATCTCTTCTGGACTCTCCCGAACGAACTGCAACTCCAGATCATCGAATCTCTTCCTCTACCAACTATTCTCGCTCTGCGGTCAACATGCAGAACTTTTCATTCGCTTGTATCAAATAACGAATCGTCAATCGTTCGATATCAAGTCTCACAAAGCATTCCTGCCTGGGCTGTTAATTTATACCCACTACCCAATCCGGCGGATATGAACCTTCATTACTTGTGTGGTATATCGCATCGACTTCACGTGGCGGCCAAATTTTCCACTTCTATTGCCGAGCATGCGACTAAGGAGATATTTCTACGAACAACCCCCATACAGCGTATGGAATTTGAACCCCAATACACCCGGATGCGGAGTCGATTGATGCGACTAGTCTTTACCATATTTCATTTCTTCGAGCACTACCGCAAGATCCACGTCGAGTATCTCATGTCTGGGGGGATACCCCTCTCCATGCTGCCATTCACCGAAAATCCGATTGAGCGACGGGTGTTAGACATGTACGACGACGATACATTACTGCGGGTTCACGAGGTCTTTCCCTTAGTCATGGCCTCATTCTCTAGGCGTCTGAGGCCCCCATCCTATGCCGGTCTTATCGAACGTTCTATTAAGGGCTACATGAGGGATCGGCCTGCCAATGAAGTCTATGCTACTATTCTCACAATTGGCGGAATTCGGCAGGTGGAGAAGTTCTGGGAGACAAAGGGGTACGGTGCGAGACGAACCGCGGTGGACGCTTGGTATGGACACTTGACTCGGGAGACTGTGGACAATACAGCAAAAGCCAAGAAGTCTTTGCTGCCGACTTTGAGTCGGAAGAAAAGCCATTCCCAGTCCGATCCATCAGGGATGGACGGGGTCCTGAATCACGAAGAGTCGAGCTGTAAGCAATGGTATTGCGTCAAACCAGCATGCATGGAAGCTCGCAGATACCGGAGCGGCTACAGCTCCGTATTCCACACGAGCTTAGCAGCTGGTCCCCCCATGACACCTCTCCCTCGCGAGCAACTCCGCCTAGTCCTAGCCGACATGCCAGATTTCAGAGATATTTGGCTACCAACTGGAGAGGCACTCATTCTGGAACGCAACATTGCCGAGAACGCGTCCAAGATCAAGCGCAACTCGCAGGTCCTACTCGACCTGATCAAGGACGATGGGGCTGCGATGGAGGAGGAATGGTCGGCTGGCGAGGTGCAGCAGAGCAGGAGGAGGAGTTCGGTGGTTTCTAATTCCGGGGCTTGGTAATTATTCTTTGCTTGGAAATCAGGCAAAGAGGCGTACAAACGATATGGTTGTGGGCATTTCCGCGGCGTTTTTTGCGGGCGAGATTTCCGCGTATTACTACCCCTGTGAGCATAGGAGTTTGGGGCGCAAGATATATGTTTTTTGGGTAGATGTTGTGGTTTCATTTGGGTTCATCTGGGCATAGTTGAGTGGTTTGAGGGACTTGGTTGCAGAGGCAACATAAGTGAGCGATGGGGACGCTGTCTGTTCTATATCCATGGAGGGGAGTGCAGAAATGTGTTTAATAGGGGATGAAGGCAATGGGGGATGAAGGCATCAGCTGCTGGCTGGCTGCCCGGGTACGATAGATGAGAGGTATACTTAGTCGGTCTAATCGTCGGCAGTCACTGATCTGCGACTTTTGCAAACGCCTCTTTGAATTTGTACATGATGATTTGAAGAGACTCTGTGGCCGTAGGGCATTATATCTATCTGGAGAACATCCAAATATTTTGAACAATCCAAATCGTATGAACATTTCAAGTCGTTTGAAGGGAATTTGATGTCTGTTATTTGAAGCAGTAACAGATTATTGAGAATATAACAAACTTGGCTGATGTCTGAAGTCTAATGTGGTAGGCCAGGCTGCAGCTCCAGAACAAGCATTTCTCAGGCCTGGGCGGACCGAAGTATGTTGGTGATGAGAGACTCTCGTGGCCGATACTAGGATATATCATGATGAAATGCGTCTTTGCAGTAATTCGAAGGGACACTTTTTTCTTCGTGACAATCTTGCAAAAAGCATAAGGGTCTCAGATTTGAAGTTCTTATCAGTCGGCAGTCCCTAGCATCACGAGCGCGGCCATTCCTTGTCTTGGTGTTTGTGGCGGGCGAGCTCGGCGACGTGATTGGCCACGCTTTTACACCTCAGGCGATGGACGAGGGTACTCACTCCAAGCGGCAGAGCTGCAGCTGGCAGACTGGCACAACGAAGTAATCTCGACACAGGGCAAACGACGAAGTCCTCGTCGGCGAGAACGCAGAGCCCGCCGGGTAAGGGTGCAACAGCGAGGAGCCTGCAATCCTCAAGCCGCCGCGCCCAATCCCGCTGATGCGCAGCCAGACGCGACACGAACAAACTCCCACGAAGCCACCACCGAGACTTTCGACCAGTCCCCCATCATGACCACCATTCCCGGCACTGCAGTCATGACCAGCCAGACTCCCCAGTTCAGCCAGTTCCGCGTCACCCAGTTCGTGGACAATGCCCCCAAGCCAAATTCTCGCCAAACAGACGCCATGTCGCCGGCCCCAAAATCCATCGACCTCAGCCCCTCCCACCAAGACCAGCCTGCAACTTCCGCCCAGCAGCCCGCAAACACCCAGCAAACCTCGCGCCCGCCCTCGGCACAGGCCCAGCAATCTGGTGCACGTCAAGGCCGCCCAGGCTCTGCCCCGACCATCGGCCCCGGTTTTGGCGTGCTCGATCTGAGTTCGCAGGCTCAGCGGAAAGGAAAATTAGGCCCGCACAAAGATGGACGCGTCCGGAATCCCATTCCGCGTAAGCTGAAGGGCAAGACCGACGAGAAGAATGGCAACTTTGCCGTCATGCACATGACGAACACAAATGCTTCGGATGGACTCGGGAGGGAAGAGGCTGCCCAGAGAGCTAGCGAGAGTACGGCCCAGGCTGCCAAATCTGCTGCTACGGATACATACGTGTCGGCCAGGAAGCGACGAATACCCTCGACCTCCGAATCAACTCCTGTGCCGGTGCCAGCTCCATCTGTCACGCCTACCCAGACTACCCAGACTGCCCCCGTCGCGCCTATGGGCAATGGACCGCGTTTGGTCCCAGCTCCCCCGCAGTCAGACGTGGTCAAGAGAACCAGAGCTTTAACATCAGATGAGACGAAGGCCGAGCAAGCACGGCTGCTTACGCTACTTCGAAGTATAAGCCCTCTGACAGTGGTGGATCATATATGTACGGCTGTGGCATTTTTTGGCGGAATCCCTGGCGCCCCTCCTCCCGAAATCAACGCGTTCCCGGAAAGCGAGGAAGCGAATGGGAACGGCTCTTTATTCATCGGATGGTTATCAGAGATATTCCCAGAAATCGGCAGGAAGCCATGGAAGATTACGGGAACCGAGCAAGCTCCAAAGGTACAAGATGCCCCTGTCAAACGACCTCGAGGCAGACCAAAGGGCAGCAAAGCATCGAAAGCACGGAAGGATAAGGGTATTAGGAAGGGTCCCAAGAAGCCTGCGAATAACCAACCGATGACACAACAGCAACAAGAAGAACAACAACGGCAGCAGCAGTCGGGTGAGCAGATGGATGATCAAACCGAGGATGATAGTCCAGAAGATGACTGGGTGGATATGGATGTTGTTGGCCCGTCTACACCTGAACGGACTCTTAATCAACTTGGACCCTCTATGAACTCTCACATGGATGGAAATGACAATGGCGCTAATGCTGTCAGTCATCAGTTACAGGAGGATATTCAGCCAGCCACGACCAATTCTGGGAAAAAGAAGGCGGGGCGGTCAAAAGCTACACCGAAAGTAACGAACCCGAATGACATCCAGCCTCAAATGAGTGGTCCCCAGATGAATGAACCTCAGATGAATGGACCTCAGATGAATGGACCTCAGATGAATGGACCTCAGATGAATGGATCTCAGATGAATGGTACCCCGAGCAGGGCCTTCGCTCCTGTCAATACTCCAACCCTCAATACTCCAGTCATTAACACTCAAAGTCAACCGAGTGGAGATGCCAGCGGCGACAGTAGCAAACGCCGCCCTGGCCGCCCCCTTGGAGCCAAGAACCGACCTCGAGATGTTCAAGGTCAACCAATCAGTCTTAATCCTAACAATTTCGTTCTCAACGACAGGCCACCAGAGCAACCAACTCCGACTGCTAAGAAACGAACACAAGCGCGCGCACCGAAACAAGCCCAGCAACCACAGCAACCACAACAACCGCAGCAACCACCTCCCCAACCCTCACTCGCCACTGAAATGAGTGCCGAAGAACAAGCTCTTCTCCAGGCTTTCACGGGTTCTCAGTCAGCAGTGCAGTCAAACAATTTTCAGGCCACCAATATCCAGACAAACAATGTCCATGCGAACAATATCCAGGCGAACAATGTCCAGGATACTCCCACTGACCAGAACAAAAAGAGGAGGAGGCCAAAGAATGACTCTGTGACTGCACCTCAACAGGCCGCACATACAGCTATACAGGCAGCTCACCCAATGGTCGAGCATTCGCCCGTGATCAATAATACCGCTATAGGAATGTCAAATGATCAGCTGGAATCGCAAGGTATGGCTGATCCGAGTTCACTTCCCCAACCTGCTGCCAAAAGACAGCGAAAAACAAAGGAACCCGCCAAACCTCCTGCTGCTCGCAAAAAGACTATACCGAATGCCTTGACGGATTCTCCATCGAATACCATGTCTCACTCCCCCGTACCCCAGCCTCAAGCTGTCTTGCCCGCATCACGGCCCTCAGTGGACGGCCTCGAAGCGCATTACGAGCACCAATTGCACGCTTTCCAGCAACAACAAAAGCAAGAGCAGCAGCAGCAACAGGCCCATCAAGCTCAACAAGCACAAGCAGCCCACCAACAACACCAGGCGCAGCAGCAGCAGCAGCAACGGCAACAAGCAGCGCAGCAAGTACAAAACCAAGCCCAAGCCGCGCAAGCCGCCCAATCCCAATCCCAAGTGCAGCAACACCGCCAACAAAACAACGTCTCCCGCCTCTCCCAAACATCTCTCTCCCAAAACGTCCTCGGTAACCCCTCTCCCACCGCCTCGCCCGCTTCTTTTTACACGCAGCAGCCTACGCAAGCTAGACACAGCATGCCCGTCACCTCCTACCAATCCTACGCCTCCCACGCCGTCACAAACCCCTATTCCATGCCCACACCCACGCACTCCGACTCTCCCTATCGCACACAATCACACCATACAGCCTCGCCGTATGCCCAAGCCTCCACACAGCAACACCAACATGCGCAGCATGCGCAGCAGCTCAGTAGCGCAAATACTTTTTCGCCGCGGACTGCGAGCCATCCGCATGTTAACAGCCATGGAAATGCGCCGCAGAGTGCTACGCACTACACCTTCCCTGATACATCAACGGGTGGTTATCTGGATCTGCCTGGGCTGGATAGTGTGGCGGGTGGTAATGGTGGCTTGGGCGCTTATGGTGCACAGGGTATTGGTGTGTCGAGGAGTCCGCTTGGGGGTGGGGCTCAGGGACATGCGTCATATGGAGGCATGGGGTATGGTGCGGGGATGGGGGGTAGTGATGGTGATTTGCAGGATCCGAGGATGTTGAGGGGGATTGGGAGGCGTTGAGGGCGGGTTGCGAAGTGAGTTGAGGAGTTGATGATGGAGTTGTGGAGTGAGGATTCTAGTGAGGAATCTTTGTACGATTTTTGAGTGGGTTTATGGGGCATTTGATTTTTTGATTTTTTGCGCGGGGCATTACGTTTTGACATTTGGGGGCACATGATGAGGGCAGTGGGTTGCGGGCAGTTGGGTTGCATATGCTTTGCTTTTTTAATCACTTTGATTTTTTTGTCGGATTGGCAGGCGGCATATTTGTTTGCGAAAAACTTGTGGGATCTGGATGAATGGGAGCGAAAGGATGGATGAGGAGCGTTGCTTTTTTTTTTTTTTGCTATGTCGAGATATCATTATAGTTTTTCGATGAGGTTTGAGAGAGCAATGGCTTTACGAAACGAGTATAATGAAGTTTTCAGACATGAGACTCGTATATGGTAATGGGATCATTTGCTGCTTCAGAAAACGCGCAATTTTGATGTTCTGGGGGTTTGTGTGGTGAATGTTGGGGGCGGGGATCAGGCTTTGTGGTTTTGGGGCAAGTGTCAAGGTCGAGGGGGGCAGACGCGCGGGTGCTGATGACGATGATGGGGTCTGTGGAGATTTGCGAGCGGACGTCGATAATGACGATGAGGCTTGTGGGGATTTACGAGCGGTATAGTGAGTAAGAGTTGCCTGATCACGCGAGATATATCCTAATGGGTTTTTGCTTTTTATTTATGGGAGAGATATTGCGGGTTGGTTCTTGCTTGGGAAATTGGACATGAGAAAAAGGGGGGTCAGCGAGCGATGGTTGCATATTGTGAGGGTTTGGGGGGCAGCCGGCAGAGGAATGGCGAAGGTGGGCTTGTGGGAGCGGAGGTGTTGGGGAGTAGCAGGATAGGCAAATTACATCTATTATTACCAGGCGTCTGCACACTCTGACTGTTTGAATGCCTTGGACTGTTCACTCTCTGATGTTACTCTTTTTATCACGATGTATTTGTGACCGCCTCCTGTCACTTGACCTCCAGGACAGAATCGCCCTTCCCGTCCCGGATACCTAAGGTACTATAGCCGGTATCCAGCACCCGTCCGCACTCGAGAGAACTAAAGTCACATTCTGTCTTTCCTGCCCTACCTCCGGCATCTGTCTCTCAGGATCATACTGCAGATCACTAAACGTCTGCAGAAGCCTGACGATAACATAACTCGCCTCTAGCAGCGCAAAATCCCCTGTGACACACTATTAGCCTCCAAAATCATCATTCATCATACGATATCAAAATGAGCTTACGGCCGATACAGACTCGTGGTCCTCCGTTGAAGGGCAGATAGCCCCATCCGATGTTCTTCAAGTTCACTTCATTCGAGCTGTCATTGGGATCCCAACGCTCTGGATGAAATATTTTCGTATCGTTTCCGTACAAGACTTTCCTGCGATGCATCATGTAGACTGGGTATCCGATTCCAGTACCCTCCTTGATGAGAACGGGCGCAGTAACGTCGGGCCCTCCTCCTCTCGGGAACGCACAGAATCGGTCAACATGGTAAAAAGTCGTACAGTTATGCGACAAAAGTCTGAACCCCCCTCCAGACGATTGTGAGTATCCCCAGTGACTGCGGGTATTCCCCAGTGCTTAAAAATATTCACAAAGATTGAAAGTATTCTCAGAGATTAATTATATCCCCAGAAATCAAGCATACCCCCAGAGATTGATAATATTGTTGAAAATTAAGACGTTGCATTCAGGAAGGGGGTTCAGACTTTTGTCGTCCCACTGTAGGATACGTCCCTCCGTCGCATGAAGATATGCCGTCCATAGCAGATCTAGTGCAAAAGGCCATTGATAAGGAAGTGTCTGGATAGGTTTGCAGTTGCTGTGCCTGATTGCCCAGAATATGCCGGTTTTTGTTCTCTCCAGGCTACATATCAGTCGGGGCAATAACCCTAGCAGTTTGATATCGACGAAGACAAAGACTTGAGACTAGGAATAGGATAATAGCAGCAGCTGTCGCTTTGAGCCCTATTTCCGCCATCCTTCTTGCGATCTGAAATCTATGAAGTTAATCAGAGATGTTCGTGTGTGGATGAGCAAGAACTCTGACCCTCATCCTCAATGGCAACGGAAAGATCCACCCCCCCTCCTTTTTTTTTTCAATTTGCGAAGTGAGAGAAGTTCGCTGTGACAATTTCTTTCCAACAGCATCTGTCTGGTTGGTCAATGGTCACACCACAGTGTTGTTGGTTAACGGCAAGGGCTGAGGTATTACTATTCCCGGTGCTTCCCGTTCAGCCCCCACGCCCTTCCCATCCCCTCTGTCCAACACAATGAGTGCTAACATGACGCTTATGCAACGTGGGGTCGATAAATACCAAGATATTTTACTCCCCTACTCTACCATATGGCGTAGCATTCCCCACGCAGTAACCTGCTTTGAAGGAAAGCAGCCACCTCCGGCCCCCGACAGATTACATCCTTGTAAAGATGCTGACACTGCATGATCGCATTGCCATCCTTGAAATACCATGGCTCCGTGGGCATGTATTGGCCACCGATTCGAGGGATTTACAGCCACCGAAGACCGAAGTCCGAACCAATCACGCAGCAAGTTCCTCAACATCCTCTGCTGCGCTTTACTTTTTAAGCGGCGTCGGCATGGCCGTCCCATGCCCAGCTGCAGAATGCGGCTTTTGGTACTGCTACAGTGACACGATCCTGGTTCAAGGTGAGATACAACCCTTTTCATAGTTGTCTCACTGCAGCTCCGAACCAATTAGTCTAAAGCGAAGAGGTAGCCTTGAGAGAGCCTCAAAAGTCGGCTCTGGATTGTATTCCCCGCAATATGTTGCAATCTTCTGCGCAACAACGACCGCCCGCCAACTCCGGCATATCTCTCATCGAACAGTATTGTTCTTTACATCCCGGATCATGCCACATCAGTTGCCATGGCTGACCCTTTTTCGACTGCTGCGGCTGCTATTGGTTTAGGCCAGGTACTTCTCGAAGCCTGCAAATGGATCCGCGAGGTGAAGAGCGGCGCGGAAACGATAAAGAAAGATCTCGAGAACTTGGAAGAGGAACTCGAATCCTTGCTTGAAGTCGACAAACTCATTGGAGAACTGAAGACATCACTCGAGGCTGGAGACCAGGGATCCCCAAAGACTCAGCCCGCGTTGGCTGCAGATTTGTGGCGCAACATTGAGGGTAACAGAAGAAGATGTTTGGAGATTGTATCGAGCCTGAAAAGGACGGTGGAGACGATCACCAGAGGGAAGATCAAGCCATTCACGTCCAAGGAGGGAGTGTTGGACCGCTCCCGGCAAGATGATACAGTGATAGCCCACCTACCACGCTCTAAGGACTCGATTCTCATCAGCGTAACATCCAAGGTTGGAGAGAAGTACGACAAATACAAGAAAACCATGCGAATGCAATTCTCGACCCCAGAGCTGGAGAAAATCCACAAAGATCTTGCGAAATGCCAGCTCAGTTTCCAGACAATGCTTGGATGCTTGGACATGTGAGTTGAGTTCTCGATTAGAATTTGTCTAAGGTCTCGGAACTAATGAACATTCAGTCTCTATACCCAAAACTCACAGACGTCAACTAAAGTTGCGCTCGACAACATCTCCGTCATATTGCTGAAGATATTGGACGCGCAAAAAAGCTTGGAAAGCGCGGAAGATGACCGGAATGTGAGCATCGAGAACCGTTTACAGGAAATGTTGTCTAACGTCGGCTAGATGCACAACATCATTGAAGCTGCTAAGAAAGTAGCTGAGGCGCCGAATGTACACTTCTTCCCCCCTCGTTCGGTGAGCAGTGGTGTCTTTGTAGGGCGCTCGGAGCTGCTCGGAGAGCTGCAAACTATTCTCAACGACGATGCCCCAATGACGGAGCCGAATATGCAGAAGCGATTTGTGGTACATGGATTGGGTGGTTCTGGCAAAACTGAGTTCTGTTGCAGATTTGCCCAGCTGAATCGGCGAAGGTACGTATTCTCCACAGATTATAAAGTCTGGATACGGGCTAATATCAGTGGGTGACAATGTTCTCGATCATTTGGAGACTGCAGACCGTATCCAGACTTTTTCCATCGCACTGTACTCTGTCATGGTAAATCGCTAACCGCAGCCAGATTTTGGGGAGTCTTCAGCATCAATGCTTCCAGTCGTGAGACCGCAAAGGAAAGCTTCGGAGAAATCGCTAAAATCGGAGGTGTCGACACGAACGAGCGGGCAGCAAAAGCCTGGCTCTCAAGCCTTGGAGAAAACCAGCCTTGGCTTCTTATCATCGACAACGCCGATGACCCATCGATCAAGATTGAAGACTATTTCCCCGATGGGGAGCGAGGATATGTTTTAATAACGACACGACTCCATGAGCACCGAAACCACGGCACAGTTGGACGGAAATCCTTTCAGTTTGAGAAACTGGAGAGTATAGACGCGAGAGATCTTCTGCTGAAAAGAGCCTATGTAAGAGAGCCATGGAACGAGGAAATACTCAAAACGGCGAACTCTATTTCATCTGAGTTGGGATGCTTGCCTCTCGCACTAGTTCACGCGGGTGCAGCGATCCGTAACAACTTGTGCGATCTCAAAGGGTACTTGACATGGTTCCGTATTTGGCTGGAAGATATTCGCAGATCGTGGCGCACAACTAAGAAGGTGCACGAAGAATACGAATGGATCTACTCAACCTGTGAAGTCATCTTTCGACGACTTGAGAAAGCCGATGCACGGAAGGAGCAAGACGCTGTACAGTTGCTAAAGCTGTTTGCTTTTTACGACCGGCAAGATATCAAGATCGACTGGCTTGTTGCCGCTGCAGAGAATCCTGCAATTGAAGCCAAAGCAAGACAGAAAGCAGAGCAGGAGGCCTTGACGGTTCCAAAGAAGTCCGAGTCTTGGGCCCAATGGCTAAGGAAGATATTGTTCATCCTGCGGTTCGAGATCATGAGCAAACGCGCTCAGTCCGACCTTCCCACCATGTTGCGAGATGTCATGCGAGGGGAATCGGATATTCCGCATTTCAAATACCGTCTCAATCAAGCTTTATCCGTCCTGACAAGACACTCTATCCTGATGTATCACAACGAGAAGAACGCGTACTCTCTGCATCCTCTCGTTCACACTTGGGTACGGGAAAGACCAGGAATGGAACTCGGTGAGCAAGTGGTGTATTCACAGGCAGCAAATGATTTGTTGTGTCAAGCGATACTGCTGCCAATCGGAGGCGACTCTACGGCAAAGGAAATGGAATTGCATCGAGGCCTGATACTGCACATTGTGCACCTACGCAAAGTCACGAAGGATTTGCGTGAGCGGCTATTGGTGGAAGCCAAAACAGGTGGATGGGGCTCTCGCTGGCTCCCTAACCGAGCTCTGCAGTCTGACTTGATTGTCACTGATCACGTGCAAGCTCTGCAAACATCGAAGCTCAGCTATGTTTATTTCATGTGCTTTAAATGGAAAGAAGCTGAAGAGCTTCAAACAGCAGCAAGAGACTTCCTCGTGCCGAATCTGGGTTTGCAGCACGAAGCATCCATGCGAATTTCGATGTTCTTGGCTAAGACAGTCATGTTGAGTCACGGACGATTCAATGATGCTGCAGCTTTGGCCGAGGAGGTACTTGAGGCAGCCCGGGTGTCGCTGGGAGACATGGACGTCATGACTCTGTCAGTGATGGTCGAATTGGGTTCGCTCCGAGTCCACCAGGGTCGATGGAGAGAAGCCGAGGATCTCCTCCAACGTGCCGTTGAAGTCAGCATCGCGATCCACGGAGAAGATCATCCTGATACTCTAGCAGCCAGGGACACCCTTGGTACCCTTCATTGGTCGAATTTCGACTACATCAAAGCCGAAGTTCAGTTTGCTCGGGCAGTCAAAGGAATGGAAGCTCACAGCAAAATGGGCCCCGACCACGAGAAAACTCTAACTGCGAAAGAGAACCTGGCAATGACATACCGCGAGCTGGGAGACCAGTACTTGCAAGATGCAGAGGACATGTTGACCTATGTAGCAGAGAAACGTCGGGAAATCATGGTAAGTCCTTGCTACCATTGATATTGTGGGACGAACAGAGTCTGCACCCCCTTCCCGAATCCGACGTGTGGCGGTACACAGCTTTCAGACTTTTGCCCCATAACTGTATCTGCTGTTCACGCCTTTTCACTAATGTTATGAAGGGGAAAGAAAATCCTTTCACGCTGATAGCGCAGTCAAACCTAGCGTACGTCAAGACTACTATGGGCAGAGACAACCCTCAAAAATACGACGAATCAGAGAAGCTGTTCCGAGATGGCCTGCCCATTGCCGAAAGAAATCTCCCCAAGAACCACCCTGGCATACTAGCCGCTAAAGCACGCTTAGCACAGGTGTTAACAATGAAGGGAAACTATAGCGAGGCAGAAGCATATTTCAGGATCATACTTGATCGTAACAACTACACCGATGTGGTACAGCAAAACTCAGACACCGACGTTGGGATGATGAAGGCCGAGTTCAGAGACCGTGTTTGGTATCTTTCTCATTTCGTCGAGTTCTTTGAGAGACAGGGCAAGCTTGAAGAGGCGCTTGAAACTTGTCGGAATCTATGTGATATTATGGAGAGTTGGGGGTCTACTCACATTCTTGCACAACGAGCGCGAGAAAAGTTGGCAGTTTTGAAAGCCACGGCGCAAGAACCATCTGCCTGTAAGTCCTTCTCTTCACAGGAAGTTGTGGTGCTGACAACCTGACAGCTACCATACAAATCCTTCATCCGACGTTCGAGGGGTCCTTTCGAGAACCCGCTATGGCTCGACGCCAGTTTAACGAGCGTGAAGAGATCGCCAGCATGGCTTCGGTATGGGGCATGGAACTATGATGCTACGAGCGCGGCATTCTTGCGAGCAAAGGAGTCATGTTGAAGTTGGAAGAAACAAATCATGATTTGGGGACAGTTGGAACCAATCTTACTCTACCGCACGTAATTAGAAACGATAATGGGAAACGCAAACTCAAGAAGGGTTCGGAGCTGAAATTGACTGGGCGACGAGGGCAAGTTTGTAGGACAATGGCGTGGTTGATGTTGAGTAGACCATGTTGCACAAAGATAAGCTAAGGCGATAAATGATGGCTTCATGACTTGGCAAACTAAACCGTATTCGGCAGATAAGTAAGCATTCCCGAGCGCCCGAGCCAGCGACTATGTACCCTGAGCTGGACCCTGACCCGCGGCCACGGACCAGCATCCACTCGTCTCCAGTGTTTGTGTATCAGCCCCGTGAAAACTCATCGCGATCCGCTACACTTGACATGAATGCGCTGATCGACAGGCGGAGTATGCCCTGACGAACTCAGGATAGATTGTCGCCTTGCTTCAAAATGAACTCTGATCCCGACTTTCTCTTCCTCCAAGTGAACAGTACCTCGGTCCTCTCCCAACATTCTCCATCCTCTGCCCGCCAGAGATGTCCGAGACCATGGAGACAAAGCCGTTTTTTACGCCGCCCACCTATACCATGAAAGACATCCACGATGCCATTCCCAAGCACTGCTTCAACCGCGACTCCCTCCGCTCACTGTCCTACATCCTCCGCGATTTCGCCGTCGTCCTCATCCTCTTCGCACTCGCAACCCAGATCCCGCTCATCCCATCCTCCAATCTGCGAACTGTACTATGGGCAGTCTACGCTTTCACCCAGGGTCTGATATTCACCGGACTCTGGGAGCTCGCCCATGAAGCTGGCCATCAGGCATTGTCTCCTCACAAGAGCTTCAACAATGTTGCTGGCCTGATCATGCATTCCTTTCTGCTGGTGCCGTACCACAGCTGGCGTCTTACTCATTCTACACACCACAAGTCGACAAATAACATCGAGGGTGATATTGCCTTTGTGCCAGATACGAAGGATGTCTGGGATAAGAAACGGGAAGGAAGGGCACCGGCCTGGCTGTTTGAGTATTGGGATCTGGTCGAGGATATGCCAATCGTCAATCTCTTAATCCTAGTCGGACATCAGTTGGTAGCCTGGCCGAGTACGTATCCTCGGAATCGCTTTGATGTTGCTAGAACTTTGCTGACATTGGGTCTGCAGTTTATTTGTTAATCAACAATTTCGCGTTACCTCGCATGGCAGCCGAACCTTGGTGGAAGCGATCCCATTTCTATTGGGCCGGCGACGGACCGAATTTCAAGCCCGCCAGCCGCCACGACATCATGTTGAGTACACTAGGCGTTGGCTTTGTAGCAGCCTGCTTGTGGGCAGCTATCAACCAATTCGGCTTCCACAAAGTATTCTTGTACTATGGATTTCCGTGGCTATGGACGAACCACTGGATCTGTAAGTATTTCATACTTTATCCATGTCTTGCCTCCCGCCCCTGGCTTGTTCACTCCTATCAGCAGATGATATAAGACCAAGGCTAACAATTTTCTCAACACACATAGTAACCATAACCTTCCTCCAACACACCGACCCCTCCCTCCCCTACTACAACAACAAAACCTGGACATTCCTACGCGGCTGTGCGTCTACCGTCGACCGCGACTTTGGCTTCATCGGCATGACTATTTTCCACGGCACCATCGACTACCATGTTCTACACCACCACGCTTCGCGCATTCCTTTCTACCATGCTGCTGAAGCATCGGATGCGATGAGGAAGGTTATGGGGAAGCATTATCAGCGGGATGAGAAGACGCCGTATCTGTGGGCGTTTTTTAAGAATTATTGTGCCTGTCGCTTTGTCGAGGAAAAGGACAAGGTGAGCGAGATTTATTTCTTTCCGCATAGCCAGGGACATGAGGCGGATAAGAAGGAGACTTGATTCCTGGTCCAGACAAGAAGGGGTTTGATAATCCAATCATTCCAGATCAGAAGAGGACTTGTATCCTGTAAGTGTATTTGCTGTTGCTTTACCTTGGACCACTTCTTTGTGAGCATAATGTCATCTTTGCACATTATGTGTTACTGTGTGTTTTCGTTTGGCGTTGTTTGGGGCCAGAATCAGCCACTGGTCTTCCAGACCAGGCGTTTCGTGGTTGTCTCAGATTCAATGGGCTAGCATGTATGGCTCTCCACAAGAAAAAGCAGCTTTGATAACCAGGGCACGCAAGAAAATCAAGAGAGCTTCTTCTATATTTGTTGCGATTCTGCCTGCATCTCGATAGACAATGGAAACCTTCAAGTTGCTTCCCTTGCTTTATACACATTTGACAAGATATAACACCCAGCTTAACCAATTCCCAAGAAAAAAAAAATCCAAACTTGGCAAATCCCATGGTAGATATTCTAGAAAATGACCAAGTAGACAAAAGCGTATATTATTAGGTAGTTACCTATGTAATTCAACATTTACATTATGAATCCCCACCACAAGTACTGCCATCAAGCAACAACGACCCCCCAATAAGGCACCACTTCCACCGTCCCCACCAACCCCACATCCTGCTCCGGACTATCCGCCCCAACAAGCGACCCCGAACTAGCCGTCAGCAAGCTACCCCAAATAGGCTTCAACACATTATACAGCGTCGTCGCCACCGTCACCTCTACCACATTCTCTCCCTCCACTAGATATTCACTAATATCCCCTATCGGATTCGTATAATCCAGCGGTCCTACTTCCACACCATTGATGAATACTTCTAAGGAGTGGAATACTGGCGGGAAGGAGATGTATGCGCCTAGGGTGGAGTTTGTGGAGGTGGAATTAGTGGTGCTAGGAGGCCAGGTAAAAGAAGTGTTGTAAAAACCGAGCCCGGATGTGCTGTTGAGACCGGGGATGGAGGGCCAGGGGAGCAGTGGTGAAGTTAGATTGTGGGTGGTGTTTGATTTCACGGCGTCTATGGAGGGGGTGTAGAGGTCGGAGGGGGGATCCCAGTGTTCGGCTGTTAATGTCCAGGTGTCTAGTGTGAAAGAGTCGGGGACGGAAGAGGAATCGAGAGTGATGATTGTGGAGTTGGAGAGTGTGAGGGTTTGGGGATCGGAGGATGATGCGACTTTGGCTATTAGGCCGGATGAGGAGGAGTCGTAGGAGAAGCCGAGTATAGAGGAGGTGGCAGAGGTGGCGTGGACGGAGGGGATTTCAACGGAGGGGTCGAGGGGTGAATCGGAGAATGCGATGACGGCGGTTTGGTTTCCGGCGAAAGAGAAATACATTGTTGTTGAGAAGCCATCGGTAGTGTAGTTCAAAATCGGTGTTTGGATGCCGGACCACAAGTCGAGGAAATAGGGCGTGGCGGTGCTGGAAAAAGTGATTGTTCCGGAAGTGGCGGCGCCGTCGTTGAATATGAAGATGTACTCGGAGGTGCCGTTGGAGCGCCAGGTTGTCCACCAGAGGCCGTTGCTGCTGACTGAAAGACGAGGTTTTATTCCAAGGCTTTGCAGGGAGCTTGCAATGGGGCTGTCGTCTATGATATGGACGTTTGAGAGTGAAGAAAGCGTGGAAAGTGTCGTGTTGACGTATAAGACGGCGGTCGCGTTGGTGGAAGAAAAGCTTGTTGGGAAACCTCCGGCAGCGACGATTGGGAGGCCTGCTTGGGCAAACTCGAGGAGCTTACCTACTCCTGCGGCTGTCAAGGTATCGTTGCTTCGAATGACTAGAGCTCTGTACTCCGCTCCTTCAGGAGCAAAGGTACCGTTTTCAACTACGGCCCATGGAAGATCGAAGTTGGTGGGAGAGAGGTAGTCGTATGTGTAGCCGGCCGAGGTCAGATCAGTGGGAGAATACAAAGCAGGGATTGTAGCGCCCTGTGCTGGCTTGTAGTCCCAGAACACAATATCGCGCTTCGGCACACCGCTCTGCTGGATGTATTGAACTCGAGCAGTCCAATTGAGCACATCTGCATAGCCGTGCTCCCATGCAGGCTGGTGTCTGGAATGCATTTCGCCAAACTCGTACATGAAAGTTGTGAAGCCGGGCCAGGTGGTGTTGGGGTAGTCATAGGTGTAAGTAGCTCCATGGTAGATGAACATGTTGACACCCGCTGCAAGGCCTCTTTGTGTGTTTTGCAGTAGAGTGGGAAGCGTCATTTGGTAGGCTTCGTCGAAGTTTGCGGCTGCTTCGATCGAAATGATGCGCTTTCCGGCGAGGTTTGCTGCCCCTGAATATTGTAGCATGGCATCGACATCGTTGGCGAATGCAAGAGTCTCTGTCTCAGGGGCGTTGACTAGGTCAATGTTTTGTAGCATGTCAATTGGCATGTTGTAGCCGATTTGGGCAGAGAATTGCAGGTCCAGGAGACTGTTGGACCAGTTTGTCCAGTGATTCAGGTAATCGGCATATCCGAGTGCCAGTGTCGAGCGGAAGTCCGTGACATACTTGCTTCCAGCATCGGAAGCATCTGTGACGAAGCCTTCAGTAACTTCAGCTGTGAGACCGTTGGCATTGTCGAGAAGAAGCAACGGAAGGTAAGTCAGAATGGAATATCCATGCTGCGCCTCAAAATTAGTCGTCAAATTCGACGTCCAATAAGTTGTGGCTGCTATCTCCATACTATCCTCCCAAACTACAAGACTTTCAGTAATAGTTCCATTTTTGGAGATCATCATCTCATATCGGAAAACTCACTGTAATTTCCAACTTCCATCAGAAGTTCTTTTGTCCCATTGAGCAAGACATACTCTTCCAGAAAGTCGGTTGTCAGTTTGGCACCAACGGCAGAGAAATGATCAACCGCAAAAGAACCATTTTTAATGAAGTTCTGGGGGTCCGATCCAGCAGTGCCAGAACGGGTGAGAGGTTGCACAGAGTAGCCCGCAAATACAAGATAGCCCAGAGCGGTGTCGTTTGAGAAAGTGACGTTCAAATAGCCGTCAGTTGTCACATTTTGAGTGACGTCGACGACGCTGGCCTCAGCAAGTGTGTAGAGGGTTCTGCTCGAGCTGTCGACAGTCGAGTTAAGAACTGTTGCTGTGAGGACCGAGAGAAGACCTGAGGTAGTGTTGTATCCTGGAACCTGGTCGTTGAAGGTCTCCCCTGGAGAGAGAATAACGTAGTTGGCATCCTACACCTGGTCAGAATCTTGGGATAGCCATGAGGAAGTGAACAAAGTCTAGGCACTTCTTAGGAGTATCAAGCTGTGAGACCCAAGCTATTTGAGTCCAAATAAGGTTTGGAGTCAGCCAAGCTAACAGTGGAGCCGAATCCACTTGCTGAGACTTGGCGCTGAACCCAGCTATTCCATGTTTCTGATCTTGGCAACTATCAGAGTGCCTAGACTTCTTTCCCTTGGCTGCAATTTAGGAGAGATTCACATACCATTTCCCAAGAAAGCCCAGGATTTCCAGGCTCAGCCGGTGCGCCTTGACCAGATTGGACGCCGACTTCGAAATCCATAATAAGCCCATTCGCTTGAGTAGCTTCCAAGGCACCTTTGAGCACATCGACATAAGCATCGGTGCCGAAGTTGTAAAAATCCCAGTCGACTGGAACAGGCTCAGCTTGAATGACACCGCCGTACATATAGTAATTCAGCAGCTCAATACCACCGGCGCCAACTTTACCAATATCTGCAATGTCTTGTTGCATCCCAGTGATGTTGATACTGGCATCTGGTAACCTAGAAAGATCAGTTTTCTGTCTGATGATCGGGGAGGTATTTGGTACCAATATCGAAACTTGGGTCGCACGAGGTTTGAAGGGTTTGCAAATGTTCCTGCGTCTATTGCGGCGTTGACTTGGTCATCGAGATGGTCGTATGGCAGACCTTGTACCGTGTTCGAGAAGAGGAGACCGAGAAACAACGGCACGGTAGTCATCTAATCACGATTAGCTTGATAGTTATACATTTGGTCAAAACATTAACATACCTTGGTGAATGTCATTTTGCTGGGTTTCGAAGGGACCTCTCAAAGAGACCCAACCTGAAGAACAACTTGAAAGGCAGATACGCCTCAAAGATTCCCTGACCGCAATTCTCAAATCCATCCTTCCGAGCTCTATTTATTAGTTTTCGGACCTCTTCTGCAAGCTTGGGATCTACCCATGCGTTTCGAGCGCATCACGGGAAAAGCTTGGAATTGATCCACCGGCTCTTATGAGTACCTAAACTTGGCAGGAGACACAGGGCTGCGTCTGGGCATCAACGTTCCTGACTCGAAGGAGAGAATACCCCGGCATGGTAAGGCAGGGGTTCATGCTGATCTCGGGGCTTTGACGGACGAAGACAAGCAGCGCTGAGGAACAGCAAGCAACAAAAGGGTATGTGGTACAGTGGTGTTGAGGAGCTTGCGGTGAAGGTTTCTAAGTTGTGGGCTACATGTGTTTCTTACCTACGCTTTGGCTTGTTTGTTCTGGAGGGCCGAGCCCAAGCGCAAGAGCCTCGAAATACTACTTGACGCGTAATTAGCGTTGCTCTCGAGTCCTTGCGCTACTTCCAACAACTGTGGGTATATTTCTTCTGATACTCGCGCGGTTATTTAGTGTGTCGCAGCGCGGTCGTCAAGGTCCTTCCTTGGGTTCTGAATATAGCGGTGGGAAAGGTGCACTGGACGGTTTGTTTTGTAAACCGATTCGAGTAGCTAATCCGATTATCCTAAGAGACGAGTAGTATATTAGTCGCTTGGCAATAAATTCAAGGTATCAAGTCTCGCATCGCGGTATGTTGCATCGCATGAGTGGCCAGCCGAGAAAATCCCACTCACCCGCCATGGCCGCAACATTGCGTTAGGACTCGCCAAATCGCCAGAGAGTAATCTGTATCAATTGCTTCAGTCATGATCATGAGTTGTCGAAATACCCACGAGACTGAATACGTCAGTGTCCTGAAATGTCATATTACGGGATGTTAATAGCAGGGACCCCGGTGACCCAAGGCTGCGGGGTCCCCACGTTCTCCAGGAATCGAAATGCGGGGGTGGAACCATCGAGCCGAACCTTGTCACGCTGACAGATACCCCGAGGTCGGTTTCCTCGTTGAGTATCTCGGTGTAAATGGCGACCCATCGAGTTCGAGAAAGTGAATACGACGATGTGGATTTCCGTAACACAAGGAGGACAGATCAAGAAGGTATATACTTGCAAAAGACTGCTGGTTAGGTCACTCGGCGGTCACCGATCTACCGTGCATAAGTATTGTAACCATGTGGGAAAAGTATTGAAACTGATGCCTACTGCATGGGAATGTAGAAGAACAGCGCAGCAGCCGTGGACCGTGTCCGATGTATCGGTGATTTCCATGCGGAAGGTTCCATGCGGAATCCCTCACCATCTGCGCCACCTGCCGACCCAGGCTTCTTCATATGCAGCATATTTGTATGAAGCCCACTCGGATCCTACATCAGGTGCTCTTCCCTCGGCCGGTCCGACTTTGACTCCAGTAAAATCACAACCGGAGACAAACTGGGCGCTGAAGACCCCAGTAACTTTGGTGCCTCCAGGTCCTCCGAAGGTCATGGAGCCGAACTTTGGAGTGTACGAAATCTCGCCTTCTCCCGTCTCTTCTCCGCGCCAGGTGTAGTTCCAATCGGGGCAGCGGGCGGATGGCTTATCATCGGCGTCGAGGTTAAGCTCTTCGGGAGTCAGGCTGCGTCCATAGTCTGCTCCATATTCGTCCTCATCGTCCTCATCGTCCTCATCGTCCTCCTCCTCGTCCTCTTCGTCTTCATCTTCCTCAGACTGCTCAGCTTGCTTGCGGCCCTTAGCACTCTTCTTTGCGGGTTTTGGCTTCTCGGGCTTTTCGAAGCGCATAACACCTTTGACGACACCGAAGTCGAAAATCGCAAAAAAGTCCCAGGTGTTCCCGGACTTGGTGCGATAGATGTCAAGGCTCAAGTCTGTAGCAACATCCCAACCCTCTTCGAGGCTTGGGCAGGAGATTGACCAATGACCAGTGACATCCCAGTCCTTCTTGCCTGCCTTGCCTTTCTTCAACTGCTCGACAACCTCCTTGTGTTTCAGTTCGATCTCCTCGTTCTTCTCGTCTTCCTCTCGCTGCTTGATTCTTGAAATTTCGCGTCCAGCCTCCCTCAGCTTCTCCATAACGGCTTTCTGAGTTTTGCCCACCACGACCCAGCGGTTGCCGTCTTTGCCTTCCGGCCCGTACATGAAATTGCTAGGTAGGCCCAGTTTGTCGGCGGTTTGCTGCAAGTCATGGCGGAATCCAAGCTTCAGAAGAACCACAGTCTGCTTCGACTTCTTGAAGGTCTCGACCAGGAATCGCTCTGGGTCAAGTTCGGCCTTCTCGTCTGGACCCATCTGCTTCCATTTGTCGTCTCTCTGCTCGTGATTCTTGATGAGAAACTCGGCGTTTGTCTTTCGTTCCAGCTCGGCTAGTTCGTCCGGCATTCCGGCATCGCCATGAATTCTGAGTCTTCCTTGAAGGATTGCGTTCGTTCCATTTGTGCGAAGGCCGCGGAGATGACATTGTGCCTGCCAGTAGGTTTGAGGCTGTCTCTGGATGCGGGGTTGATGGACTTTGACGGTACCCTTCTGAGTCAGAACAGGTTGAAGAAGTGGGAGGTGTTTCGCAACATCGGGGTCGTATCTGTAGCCATTTTTGGTGAGACCGTCGCCCTGGCACGTGTAGGTGAAGCCGTCATGGACCACCTTGATGGCAGGATGGACAATCGGATGGAGTTCTGGGAGTGCGCTCATCTTCGCAACTTGGAGAAAGCTTTCTTCGAGAGGTTTCGAGAAGAATAATTTTCAGAGTGCGCCAGAAGTTGTTCAATGTTGTCGTCGAGGCCGTTTGCGCCGAGGAGCCCGGAGAGGTAGCTCGAAGTTGAATTCCCTGCTGGAAAAAGCTGGCGGTAAAGTGCAGTCAACGCGGTATTTGTAAACAATGGCCAATGCAAAAATCTTCTCTCTTCTGCTCCGAATCGGAGGGAACGCAGAGAAACAAAAAAACGTTGGGAAATTATCAGTATGAATCAAGAGGAGGCATGTTAAAGAATAGGTAAGGCGAGTGAAGAAATGCGATGCAGTTTTACCGGACTGCCGAACTGACTCGCAGAACATCTTCGATTATCTCATTTGCTACCCCGCTTGGCCTGAATGACTTTAGACTCCCATTGTTTGTTCATTACAGCCAGTTCGAACTACAAGATCTAACAATTCCAACAGAATCTTTGGAGTGAGCATCGCCCGGGTAATCCCATTCCTGCTGATTAGGTCACTCGGGCGGTTTCCGTGCGAAATCTCTCACTCTCCCCGCCGCAATCTGTCTCTATTGGCCTTGTTGTATAACTTTGCTGTAGGATGCCCACAGAGCTTGTAGATTCTGCCTGTAGCCGGCTGGGATATGGCTGATTTTGACCCCGGTGAAATCGCAAGCCAGCTCGGAATCGGCATTGAGTCTGCCAGTGAGCTCAGTGCCACCAGGTCCTCCGAAATTGATGAAGCCAGACTGCCAGCGGCAATCGATTTTTGTCGTCAATACGTCTTCTCCACGCCAGATGAAGTTCCGTCCGGGGCAGTGAGGGGATGGTTTGTCGTTATCATCGAGGCTGTGACCATAATGCCGGTAATGCCGGCCAGCTCCTGGTTGCTGTGACTTCTCGAAACGGATCATACCTCTAACTTTGCCAAAGTCGAACTCTGCGAAAAAGTCCCATCCTCCTCTGAACGAAGATAGCTGCCGATAGATTTCAAGTCTTGCACCATCGGGGCAATCGTGGGAACAGGTGATTGACCAAGAACCGATAACATCCCAATCCCTTTCTATATCGCCTCCCCGCTCTGAAACCATTCCCACCCCCACATATCCCTGCTCTTCTGGAACTCCCAAATTCCCTTTCCGCTCTAAAACCATTTCCAATCCCAAATATCCTTACTCATCTGGAAATCCTTCCTCTCCTTCCTCGCCTTCCTCGTCTTCATCCCCTGAATCCCCTTCCTGTTCTAAATCTCTTTCCTCTTCTGAGCCCACCTCCTCTTCCTCTTCTGATGACGGGTCTCCTCTCCACTGCCGAATGACCCTCTTATGCTTGAGGGCTATCTCGTCCTCTTCTTGCTGCCTGGTCCGAACTTGTTCGCGACCGTACTCTCGTGCCCTTTCAGCTTGCTCACGTAGGTACTCTCTTATCTTTTCATTGACCGCCTCTTCAGTCCTGCCTACCACAACCCACCCCCCGCCGTCCTGCCCGCTCATCATCCACCTCATCGCTAGGCAGTATACGTGGACAGTGTCCATAAGATTATTATAGGTTCCCTGAGAATCGACCAACAGCAAGACCGCATCCCCTCGCGCTCTGCTATGTAATCTCTCCATAAGGAATCGTTCCATATCAAGCTCCACCTGTTCGTGCATTGTGCGGGCTTGGCTGTATCTGCCGTCTCGCGCTATCTTATTTGCGATACAAAATTCCGCATTAGCCCTGCGCTCGGCCTCCACTAGATCTGCCGGTCTTCCAAGTCCAGCAGCGTCGTGATCTTTGACACAGTCTCGGAAAAAGTCTTTCGAGAGAGTTCCTCGTGTAGGGAGGCCGCGGAGACGACATTGTGCTCTCCAGTACTGCATCTGCATATGATGATTCCATTCATCATAAGGCTCGTAGGTCCAGCCGCCGTCCGTCATAAGACCATAGCCCTCGCAAGTAAAGGTGAAGCCGTTATGGACGACATTGATGCGAGGGATAACGATCGGATAAAGCTTTGGTAGTCTGACTTCGTCTTCAGCCATCTTCTCGGCGTCTAGGAGATTCGACTTCGACAATTTCGGCTTTCACAGAGCGTTATCACAACCGAGTTTCTGGTTTCTTGAAACCGACAAGCTGATTGTATCGATCGAGGGACGGTATTTCGGTACGATGATCGGTATAAAACTGGATTCCGTGTCGCGTATCCTGGCAGCAAACTGAAATAATGATCTGAATGTCTGTGAATAATTGAGGATGTAAAAGTTTTGCGTCCCTGAGACGCGACCGCGCCGCGGAAAAAGCTAAGTGTTCTGTCATTAGGTACCCTCCGCTGACCCGTTCATGGTTTATCCTCCCAGCATGACCGTTTGATGTGGCCCGTGCAAACAATTGTCGATGACTGAACTTCAATGGAAACGACGAGAGCAGACAGATTTCAGAAGTTCCGGCAGCGCGGCTTCAATGAGGCAAAATCAAGTTCCCAGCAGTTATCTAAGGGTCACGTTTCATTGACAGGCAGCTGCTCATCACGACCCGATGTCGTGCTTGAATTTGATGGCTTCTGCATTCTTTTGTCGTGTAAGTTTCATCTCAAGTCTCAAAACTTGTCGAGCGTCGAAAGCTTCCAATGTTGTTTTATCGAACAGCCGAATTCTCTTCCTCTCCCGAATCCTCTTCTTCCGAGGTACTTGCATCTTCCAGAGCTTCTTCGTTTGCCGATTCCCCCTTCTCTGCTGACACAACTTCCTCACTTGAATCCATTTCCTCTTCTGAATCCTCTTCTTCTCCCGATTGATGGTTAGACCTTTTGTGTTTAAAGCTCTCCTCAATACCCGCATCTGAATCTAGCTTTATTGGCCCTGTCGTATGCAGCCTCGTTGTAGGATGCCCACAATTCTCCTGCATTAGGCCTGCAGTACCTCGGCGTTGGTCCGATTTTGACCCCAGTGAACTTGCACCCCAGGGCGGAGTCGGCGTCGAGTTTGCCAGTGAGCTCGCCAGATCCTTCGAAAACAATCCAGCCGGATTGATAAAGATATTCGATCTTTGTTGTTGCGGTCTCTTCTCCACGCCAGGTGAAAATCCATTTGGGACAGTGGGGAGAGGGCTTGTCTTCTTTGTCGAGATAGAGCTCTTCGGGTGTAGGACTTCGCCTCTCAAAATCTTCGTAACATGAATAATTGTCAGAGTCAGAGCCAGAATCGTCAGAGTCAGCGTCTCTAACTGGTCTGGGGCCCGTCAAACTCCTCCCCTCTGGTCTCTCGAAGCGCATGACACCTTTGACTTCACCAAAATCGAACTCCGCAAAAAACTCCCACCCTTTGCGGCTTTGCTGCCGATAGATTTCAAGGCTCGCACCCTCGGGGCAATGGTGGGGACAAGAGATTGTCCAACAACCAGTCACATCCCATTCCCTTTCTGAATCATCTTCCTCTTCCTCTTCCTCTTCCTCGTCTTCTACTGAACTTCGTTCGTCTTCCGAACCACTTTTCTGTTGCGAATCTCCGCTCATTGCTGGATCCCTCTCCTCCGCTGATACCCCTTCTGCTGCCGAATCCCCTTCCTCTTCTGTATCACTTTCCTCTTCCGAATCTTCCGAATCTGATGAGACCCACTTTCTTTTCGAGACCTCCGCCGATGCCCAATCTTCTTCCGAGTCACTATCCGCTTCCGAATCTTCCCCATCTGCTGAGACCCCCTGCACTGCTAAACCCCCATCCTCTTCTGAGTCACTATCCGCTTCCGAATCTTGCGCATCTGCTGAAACCCCCTCCGCTGCCAAAGCCCCGTCCTCTCCCGAATCACTTGTCTCTTCAGGATCTTCATTTGACGAGTCGTCATTCTCTACTAACACCCCTTCCTCTTCTATGTCACTTGCCTCTTCCGAACCTTCTTCATTTTCCGAGTCCTCGTTTTCTGCTGACACCCCCTCCGCTGCCAAATCCCCTTCCTCTGCTAATTCCATGTCCTCATCTGAATTACTTTCCTCCCTCGAATCCATTTCATCTTCCGAACCCTCTTCCTCTTCCGAATCCTCTTCCTCTCCAGAATCCTCTCCCTCTGCCAGTTGATGGATAGGCTTTTTATGTTTGAGTGTGTGCCCATCCTTTTTGCGTTGCTTAATCCGTGCAAGTTGACGTTGGGCCTCTCTGATCCTTTCGGCAACCGCATCCTCAGTCCTGCCTACCACAATGAACTTACGACCGTCTGCTCCTTCTATGTGCCCAACGGGCAGCCACCATTCGCTCGCGGTCTTTCGAAGTATACGACGGGATTCACGCGGAAGCTCCACGAGGACCGTATCCTGCTGCGATTTTCTGTCAAACGTCTCCCTGATGAATCGCACTGCGTCAATGGCCACCTTTTCCGCCATTGAAGCTATTGACCAGGACCGGGCAACGCGTGCTTCATGGTTCTTCTTGCGAAATTCCTTGTTTGCCTTGCGCTGCACCTTTGCTAGGTAGTCCGGCATCCCAGCATCGCCATATGCTTTAAGTCTGGCTTGGAAGTCTGGAATCTTGATCGTTCCTCTCGTATCAAGGCCGCGGAAACGACATTGTGCTCTCCACCACTGAAAAGGTTTTTGGAGGAAGTATTTGTGATGGAATCCGCGTTGGACGGCTTCATTTCGAGCGCGCTTCGGGTCGGGGTCGTGTATGTATCTCAAAACTTCGGGATCGTAGGTGTAGCCGCCTTCCGTCAGGAGACCCTCGCCTCTGCAGGTAAAGATAAAACCATTATGGACCACATTGATCGGCGGGATCACGATCGGATGAAGTTTTGGTAACTCAGGCATCTTCGCAGTGTCTAGGAGAATGCCGTTCGTCGAGCGTTATCACTTGAAGCCCTGAGTTGATCGAAACTGAGGAATCGTTTGCACCAAATCCAAAATAGGATTCCGTGCCGCAAAATCTGGCAGCAATTGAACTGCAATAATCGATGCGTTGTGGCGGTTCCTGTAAAAACTTGGGGATGTAAAATTTTGGGAAAATCGTAGCGGGTACTAGTTTGACATGGTCCCTGCATAGGTACAAACAATCCTCTCATCCTCGACGACCATCCAACATGAAAGCAAAATTAGAGACGCAGACCGACGAATTTTCACTCATTTCAAGACATGAACGACGGTCCTGGTTTTGGACGTCCCAGCTCGAGTCAAAGACTCAAAGTTCAGTCCCACGTCAATTACATATCCATGGCAACCACCAGCTGCTCATCGCGACCCACTATGTCGTGCTTGATAGACTTCAATTCTCCGCATTCTTCTGTCGCCTAAGTTTCCTCTCAACACGGCTTGACGCGTCGAAGACTCTTTCATTGACGCTGTGGTTTTGTCGAATTGCCGAACTGTCTTTTTCAGAACATCTCTGTTAACCTGAGACGTTACTTCATCTCAGAGCCCAGCGACTCGGGAATCACATTGTTTGACATTTGACTTTGGTGTAGGAACTTTGAGGCCTGAAATTTCGAATTCGGTAAAAGATTTTAAGGTGAACGTCAAGTCCATCTAACTTCAGTCCGGGAGTCCGGGAAAAGTCCTCGGTGATATGATATAAAGCGCGGTGTCTACCAGCTGTTTTCCACCGTGGTCTATGCCGCATACAAGCTTCACATATCATCTACGCCGATTCGCTGCCAGTGACGTGATCAAAGCCTACCTTTGCGATTATCTGATCCAAATGTGCCGAAACACACATTCTGCAATGATTGACCCAAGCAATCGGCTTACCTTCCACCTGATGCATTCAAGATGCGGTGGTAGCTGGTGGAGGTTGAAATAAGCTCTTCGGGTGCAAGAACCTCCTCATTTCTTCTACTCAGGACGGGATTCCTCATCTTGAGAATCTGTTTTTCCACCAAAGATTTCTCGCCATGTCGAGCGACGCGATTGTCTTGCTCCCGCAGAGCGCAGGCTATGGAGTCACCGTTGGATTCGGAATTTTCTTCGGGGTGGGAATGATAGCTGTGTCTCGTTTTCTTTCCAAGTACATGAACGAGCGATCTGACCACTCTGAGATGTAAGTTTCATTTAGTTCTGACTTTCCAGAGACAGAAAGTAAGATGACTGATGCAAATAAACCACTAGGTTCATGGTCGCCAACCGCTCTGTTGGAACGGGCTTGACTGCTTCAGCGGTGATTTCATCCTGGATGTGGGCGTGAGTGTTCAGGAGTTTCCTCTGACGGGCCCTAGCTCACTGTTGCACAGGACTGCCATTATTTGGACCGCAGCTCAGGGATATCTGTATGGTATTGCTGGTATGTTTTGAACATTTCTCGAGGGACTTGGAAGATTCCCAATGATTGGAACTTGTACCTCGTATCGTGGCAGAAATATCTCGTCCGGCACACCCAAGCCGTTCGCAGACTTCTCTGTCACCTCGCAACCCCTTTATCATCTGAATAGACCCTTCTAACACGCTCTCTCTAGCTCCATTCTGGTATGCAGCCGGATGTACAATCCAAATAGCTCTCATGACAGTTCTGGCCATCCATGCCAAAGTCAAAATCCCGTGAGTCCCCAAACTCCCCCCTAAAATCTTCCAACCCCTGAAAACAATCTCAGACATGGCCACACCGTTCTTGAAATTGTCAAGCTCCGATATGGAACCACAGCACACCAAGTCTTCATCTTCCTCTGCCTCGTCACGAACATCTTGTCGGTGACAGACATGATTCTCGGCGCTGCTGGCGTAGTCACCGCACTCACGGGAATGCATGTTGTCGCCTCTACCTTCCTCATACCCCTCGGTGTGGTGATCTACACTGTAGCAGGGGGATTAAAAGCGACTTTTCTCACAGATTATGTGTAAGTGAAAGTCCATTAGCCCCGGAACTCTCAAGACTTACGAAAAGCAGACACACAACTATCGTCATGATTCTCCTATGTGTTCTTACGATCCAGACATTTAACAATTCAGCCATTACAGACTTGGGTTCTTTCTACGATTCTCTGGTCAAGCGTGACCTGACAAGATCGATCAGCGGCAATTATCTTGGTTCGGCTCTGACTTTCAAGTCGAAAGGGGCTATCATTTTTGGACTTGTGCATTCGTTTGGGGATTTCGCACTGGTGATTATGGACACTAGTTTTTGGCAGAAAGGCGAGCTTGCTCCAATTTCCAGACCAAGAGATGACAGGGTCAGTTACTGACTTCATAGACAGGATTCGCTGCCGATACAGGTGCTGCTATGGTATGAATTCTAGAATCTGCGAACTTTGGGACAATTACTGACATAACGCAGCCGGGATACATGCTTGGAGGCATTGCTTATTTCGCCGTTCCATGGGCGGTAAGTCTGTTCATACCACTGATGGAAAGCAATCAGCTAACAAGAATTTATAGGTCGGCACAACAGCAGGTCTAGCAGCAATCGGCCTAGAAAACACCTCCATCTTCCCAACCTACCCCCGAGTTCGTCTCCAAAGTTTCTTGCTTTTTCTCCCCCAGCTTCTCATTTCTCCTCGATTGCCAATTTTCCCATTCATTCTCCGGTTCATATTCCGATTTCCCCCTTCTCCCCTTTCCACGTCTCCTCATCCCTCTCTCATCAAACCATGACACGCTGACCCCACCAGTCAATGACAACCGCCGAAATAAACGCCGGTTACGTCCTCCCCTACGTCGCCACGGCTGTGGCCGGCAAAGGTGGCGCTTTTGTAAGTCATTTCTCCTTTCTTTTTGAGTCATCTCTCCCCTTTTCAAGTTAAACCGCCCCACCCCCATCTGACCTCTCACACGACTAAATGTACCAAAGTGTCTCCTCCTCGTAGTCTTCATGACAGTGACCTCAACCGTCTCAGCTCAATTAATAGCCGTATCCTCCATATCCTCCTTCGACATCTACCGCACCTACATTAACCCCCATGCCTCCGACCGCCAAATAATCAACATCTCCCACTATTCCGTCTTAGGATTCGGAATTTTTGCGCCTGCGTTTGCTACAGCGTTGCATTATGGAGGCATCGATTTGAATTGGATGGGATATTTTTTGGCGACGGTTATTTGCCCGGGCATGTTTCCGATGGCTTTTACGGTGTTGTGGAGGAAGCAGAGTAGGCTGGCTGTTATTGTGGCGCCGTTGCTTGGGTTGGTGAGTTTCCCTTCTTCTTACTCTTAGACGGACGGATGCGAGATGGATGCGATATGAGGGGGTTTGGATGGCGATTTATCAAATTTGCTGACGAGAAATGAGGAAAGGCGAGCGGTATCGCGGTCTGGTTGGGAACGGGATATGCGTATTCGGGGACGATTTCCGTGCTGTCACTTGAAGGCCAACTGCCGTGTCTTTGGGGAGCGCTCACCTCGACTTTCTCATCTGGCATTTATTCGATTCTCATCACATATATCAAGGTAAGACACACCGACTGCATCTGCACAGATTTGTAAGTTTGCTGACGGGTTCTTCAGCCCCAAGATTTCGACTGGCGTATCTTCTTACTTCTCAACGAAGTCCGCGAGGACAACACACTGACAATTTCTGGCTCGACATCGAGGAACAACGAAAAGACGGATGCAGTTCGAGATATTCGTGACCTCGACAGCATCGTGCATCCCTTCCCACCAGCAGAAATCAGCCGCTTGAAACGCGCTGGCAAGATTGCTAGTATCTTTAGCGTGGTGATTGGACTCGTGACATGGGTTGTCTGGCCTTTGCCACTATACCGTGACTACATCTTCACCAAATCAGTGCGTATCTCCATTCTGCTTCTGCCAATAAAGACTCTAGTCTCACAGATTCACACAGTTCTTCATGGGATGGACAGTCGTCTCAGAAGTCTGGCTCTTCGTCTGTCTTCTGGTTGCTGTCGTCTATCCACTCATCGATGGTCGAGATGTTCTTGCGAAAGCGGGAAGACTGGCGTGGAATGCTTTGACGAAGAAAGAGGGAAATGTAGAGGCAGTTGTTCAAACGAATAGGATGTTCGAAGTAGAACAGCTTTCGAAGGAAGCTTGTGAGACGACGGAGAAGTCTGGCGAGGAAGTTGGCCGTGAGTGAAGCCCGATGATAAGTGAAGAAGAGCTTGTGGGTTCCTCGAGCTGTCGAGTAGGCATGCATTGGTAGGCTAAGATACATCAGATACCCAGAACTTAGGAAGCAGGATCTGAGACTTAGGCACCATCTGCCAAAGAATCTGTTCCCGCGACACGGACAAAAACCGTGAATGGTGATGTTTCATGACGCTGTATACCGTGGGACGAAAAAAGTGCACCTCCTTGTCGAAATAATAAATTAATATACAGCAATGGTCAGAATCCAGGGTTCGGAATATCCTCAATGATTGGGGATATTTCTAGGTCTTGGGAATACTCCCAATTCCTGGGAATACTCCTAATCACTCAGGATACTTCCAATTTTTGGGAATATTCCTAATTACTTGGAATACTCGGAATTCTTGGGAATACTAATCACTGGGGATACTCTCAATTCTTGGAGGGGACGTTCAGACCTTTTTCGCCCCGCTGTACGTGGTATCAAATCATATGAAAATCGTGGTGGCGCCTCAGCGCAGCGAATCAGACATAGGCGACCTACGATTAATTCGAAAGTGCCTCAGGAATTTCGCCGTCCGCGAGCCTGAGAATCATGGAAACAAATGTCGGGTGTGCCTAGAGGTTCGCCTTATGCGATGTTTCTGAAGTTTGAGGCAGCTGATGCTGATGCCTAGGAGCCTCGGAGGCTGAGTAGTGCATTCAGAGCAAGGGATTGGTCATTCTAAGTCAACAATGCCTCCATTCCCAGACTCAGCCTCCGTCTCCAAACCATCATAAATACGCAAGCGCAGCTTCGATTTCAAAAGCTACAGCAGCATTGAGAAATTTTCCCATCGTATCTTGCATTGTACTTCCTAGAGACCATCATCGTCTTCTACTTTTCCCGTCACAAAGAGCTCCAAAGTTCAAGCAGCATCTCAGCCTCACAAGCCACATAACTCTTTCGACATCTCTGCAATCATAACACCTATCTCAAAGTCCAAGAAAATGTTTGCCTTCATTGCGGAACTTTTCCCCTTCGACCCCAACACCGCCCACGACCGCCAACGCGCCTTCCTCAGCCTCCTCGTCCTATGCCTCAGTTTCCTCCTCTATCGCCTGCTCACCCACTTCACCTCCGCCAGCCGCAGCTCCCTCGACCCTCCAACCCCCAAAGACACACTCCCACCACCAATAACTTCCAGTTACCCCTCATCCACCACCACCCAGCCTGCACAGCAGCAACAAAGGGAATGTACCGAAGAAGAGATAAAGTTCCTATGCTTTTCCAGCCTGCTATTCATGGCCCTATTCGTCGCTGGCTTCATTATGTGGTACCGAGCTGCAAATTCTGCTGGAGTGCCTTTGGGGAGACAATATAATGCGGATCTCACTGTGGTGTTGGCTGCTATTGCGGGGACTATGCATATTTTGCGCAAACTACCGGGGATGCGTGAGGAGAAGGGGAGGTTTATGTTCAATTGGTTTGTGGGGACGTTGGTGGCGGGTATGACTTTGGGAAGTGCGATGCTGTGATTTCGCGGAGACCTAATGTGGCGTACTTAGAGACTACCCTTTTCAAAGTCTTTCCCCTTTTGGGGCGTGGTAGGGTTGGCAGGGGGTCTCAATAGATCTAGATTGTTACCGTTGGGGAAATTGCTCACTGCCGCTCTGCCACGCTGCTGCTTGCAGACCGTATCCAGATCTTTCTCTTGCCCCCGTTGTACTCTGTCAGCCCCGTACCATCTGGCAGTCTCATGGATGCCGTGAGGTGAAATTGGGTCTTTGAAAGCCCAAATCTGCTCCCAGACTCAGCTTACCTCTTTATCCCCTTTCTCTAATATCAAAGCCAGGGTTTGCTAACAATGCTCAGCTTTAGTCTTACTGCAAGTACTAGCTTACAATGTACGTTAAATTCCCCAGTCAGATCCCCTCTCCCGTTCCCCGAATTACCTCTCATATCTCAAAAGAAACCTAGAAAAATAACGAAACTTTGAAAGCACGAATCTGCTCTCAGTTTCAGCTTCTCTCTCCAGCCCCTTTTCTAATATCAGGAACAGAATATGCTGACAATGGTCAGCTCTAGTGTGATTTACGAAGGACTCGGCGCAGGAATCTATGGACAAAGAACCATGTGAAACTGGAGAAATACCTCTTAGAATTGTGGATCAGTCATCGAAAAGCAACGTTGAGCATCCGAACTAAAGCTCCAACCTGCGAGCTATGACATCTCTTCTGAGGTTATCCTTCGAAAGTTTGGAGAGAAGAAAAGATCGTATCAGAAGCGCTTTATATACTACTGGCAACTCACCGGCCACCCCTAAGCAATCATGGCTCTGAGTAGAAGTATAAAGAAGTCACATACTTTCCCAAGTCAAGAGCAGCAAGCCTGAACTGCTGTCGAATGTTGGCCTATGTTCGGATCATGGCCCTCATCCACGGGAAACACGCCTACCGTCGTTCCGTTATACTATTATTGATTGTGTGAATCAGGGAATAACGCAACGTGGCTTTTTGGTATCTGGGAAGAGCAAACAAGGAGAAAAGCTAGCACTTTCGAGCCATGGATTAGCTCGGTCGATGAGTAAAAGGTTAGAGAAAGGAGGATCTGGGTAGCAAGCCCCTTTATATACCCCCGGCAACTGATCCACCTGCTATAAAGCTGTCATGGGATCTGAGTCGGAATCTGCAGTTTCCTACTCTAAGTCTTTAGATATAAAAGTATCTCCTTAGCTATCCCTTTCCCAGTCAAGACTCTCGCTCCTACGGTCCGAATTCACTTCAACTCTAATGTTGCACATCCCTTAACTTCTAGATGCAGCTGTAGCTTCTTGAAATCACTATCTTGACCTAGGAAAGAAAGAGGAAGCGCATGCCAGGCTCTTTATATAGACATGGTAGGTCTCAGTAACGAAGCCTCGCATCTTTAGCATTCCCAGCTTTCCAACTGTCCCATGAAATGTGGCTCGTCTCACATTCATTCCTCGGCCCCGAATGTCACCACTGAGAAATATGCTAACTGTCGTTCCGCTGCGCTGCTGTTGGATGATGCTGCTTTTGGTCGCTTCTAGAGATGGTACAACGCAAAATGATCTGATTGTATAGCAAAATATGAATCAAAAGCTCGTCACCATAACTAGTTAGTCAGAATGGTGGAATTTGTCGGTCCTGCATCCATCATGTGATGCCAAGAGCGACCAAAGAATTCCTTGAAGAGAAAAAGAAGGGGAAGAGGTGAGGGTTTATATACTATTGGGAAAGCCTTCCAATGGTTCCACAACTTCGTCATTTCAGATATTCTGACTCAGAAGTTAGAAGTAACAAATCGGACTCGAAATTCCCCGGTTCCACCTGCCACCGTTGGGAAATATGCTTCCTGTTTTTCCGCTACGCTGCTGTCGACTGGTGCAGATGCCGCCCGCTTCTAAAAAGGATTTGGTGCAAGGTGATTATCTAGGCATGAGGAGATCTGGGAAATGAAGATGTCGTTACTTAGCAGCTAATAGTATTGCGAAGCTGCTAAGTGCTTGCTACCGGGACGATGGGTCGAATATATTGGACATGCCTAGCAGTCTGACCATTGCTATCGTCACTACCATCGCTTGTTCCTTGAAGAAAAAAAGACTTCAAAAGAAAATAAGGGAGAACAATGAGGGTTTATATACTATTGGCAAGGCCTTCCGATCGTCCCATAATTTCATCATCTCAGATATCCTGACTCACAAGTCACAAATCAAACTCCGAATTCTATAGTCCAGGCTGTCACCGCTAAAAAATATACCAACTGTCATTCTGCTGCGCTGCTGTCGACTGATGCCAATGTTGCTACTGGAGGAGATTCAGTTTGAGATTATCTGGGCATACAGCGAGGTGGCGAATAAATAATGTGGTTATATAATGGTAAGGAGGCAGCTGACCGTCACGTGATTAAAGCGGCCAGGGGAGTGACCAGGGTGCATCGCTTAGCCAATGAGGCTCCCATGGGCCACCCACAACGCCTCAATTATAAAAAATCTCTGCCATACCAGTTTCTACAGCTTTAAGGCAGAATTCTATATTAGCTACGGCTTTAGTTTTTTATAAAAAATCCATTTAAAATCCCGTTTTTTTATTGTAAATTCCCAAATCGCAATTATAACCGTTTTCAGCTTTCCCAAAACCCCGCGCATATATATGCGCATATATATGCGCATAAGCACCGCTATCCGCCAACTTTTTTATAAAAGCTAGTCCGCGCTTAAAAAAAAAGCATTATCGCAGCAAATTTAAAAACGCCAAAAACAAAAATTCCCAGAATTTCCCAAAAATTAGGATTTTCTAGAAAATCAAAACTCTTTAAAAGACCGGGGTTTTAAAAATAAAAAACGGTCTAGATTATTTATTAAGGGCTTTACGCCTTTTAAACGCCAATAATTTAAAATCCAATATAAAAAACTTGCAATAAAGCATTAGTTTTATATTATTAAATTTTAAAAAACTCAAAAGCTTTTAAAAGCTTTATTGCAAAAACCCACTGCTCCAGTATTTGCCCCTATTTTTACACCCGATAATTTTTTTTTAAAATTTCTAGCCCTTTACAAAAAATTTCCAAAAATTAATAAAAAAACTATTTAGCAAATTATATATTTAAAATTCGATATTAGTTTTATATATTGCTTTAAGCATTATATTATTATATTAATTTAAATTAAATCCATTTTTTTAATTTGCAATAATATTATTATTTTAATTTTAATTTTTGGCAATTTTAAAATTTTTGGCAAAACCACAAAATTTTAATTAGCAATATTTTTTAAATAAGGCCAAATTTTTTATTTTTAATATAATAATAAAGCCGCTATAATATAATTTTATTTTATTAATTTTTATAAATAAATTTTATTAATATATAATTACTTAAGATAAAACGAAATTTTAAAATTAGCATTTAAAATTTATTAGCGCGCTTTAATTGCTAAATTTAAAAAATACAAAACTTAAATTATTATCCAAAAGTTTATTAATTATTATTGCAATTATAGCAAAAACTTTTGCTTAGCGCAATTTAAAAACTCCAATAGCGTTTTTAAAAAAACCGCAATTATTGAAAAAAAAAGGCGTTTAATTTGGTATAACCTGATATAAAACGCTAGTTACAAAAGTAAATAAAATATTGCATTAATTGCTTAAGATTTTAAATTAAAAGCGTCTCCAAATTATAAATATTTAATTTATAGGAAACGCCAATTTCGTTTTAGCTAAATAAAATACTATATAATTATTTTTATAATAGCCATTGCATTTATTTTTTAATATTGTTTTATAAAAGCTATTTTATAAATTTATATAATTATTTTTATTATTTTTATAAATTTTATAAGTTTAACCCTTTATAATAGTGTAATTAATTTATTGGCTATTATTTTATTTATTGGCACGTATTTAATAATAAGCTTTTTTTTAAAAAACAAATTCTACTAAAATGGTAGAAAATATTTATATGCTTTAATTTCTTTTAAATTTCGGGGTTTTTAATTAGGTATAAAAATTCAATATTATTTTTAAGCATGCGAATATGATTTGGATTTTATTGAATATATTATAAATAGCCTAAATCTTAAAAAATTTGGGCTAGCTATTAATTTTGCTTAATATAAAATAAAAAGGCAATATATTTAAATTTAATAAAAAACTAATTACGAATTTTTATTTTTTACTGGCCTATTGAATTTAACCGTTATAAAATATAGCTATGCTTTTAAAAACGCTAACCCGGTTGGTTTCATTGCTAGCCCAATTAAAATTAGAGTAAATAATAATTTTAAAATATTTTTTCCTAGATTTATAATATATTTTATAGCTTATAATAATATTAAAATATTTTATTAAATTTTTAAATGCCTTGCTATAATGCTTTAATAAATTAGCTATATATTGCGCTAATTATTTTAACGCAAAAGCTATATTTAATTTAATAAGCATTATAGCAAATATAAGGCTGCCTATTATTTTTTGGTATTTTTTAATATTAATTTAAATATTATTAAAAAAAGCGTTATAATTGGTTATAAGACTTTTTTTTAAAAATAAGCTATAATATTAATAATCCTAAATTGGTTTAATATCATTTGAAAATATTGCTTTCAATTAATATAAAAAGCCTTGATTTTCCGGTTTTTTATTATTTTTATATTAAGGATTTTAAAAATCTTTTTTAAATTTTTAATATTAAAATAATTAAAAAATTTAAAATAAAATTTAAAAAAACTGGGCTTTACTTTTATAAGCTGCAATTATATTATTAATATATATTAAAAGCTTAATTCCGTATTTAAAATATAAATAAATGCATAAATTAGCCAAGTTTTAAATAAATCCCTATTCTTTTAATTTAGATTTTATTAAAAGGTTTTAATTTTTTGCAGCCTATGTTTTTTTAGAACTTGAAAAACCTTATTTTTCGAAATGACAATACCTTTTTAAAAGAACATATACATATATATATATATATATATATATATATATATTAGCCTTTATAAAAGCGTTTTTAATATTAAATTGCTAATATTAAAAAGAATTAGGCGATAAATATATATATATAATAGGAATAAATATTTTGGTATAAATTTTGCTAAATATTCAATTAAAGCTATAAGCAATAAATCTAGCCTTAAATTGTTTAATTTCTTTTATTAATAATCGTTTTAATTATATATATCCGTTTAATAAAAATTAAATTTGCTCCAAATAAATATTTAATTATTTGCCAAATTCCGTTATTTAATTTTTTTTAATTATAATTGGTTTTTAGCACTAGCTATAAATTAAATTATTTATAATGTTCTTATATATTTGCGGGATTTTAATATTGTAAATCTTTATTGCTAAAAAGCATTTTTTTATAAAACACTTAATTAGATTATTTAGATTTTTATTATTATAATTAATTTATATTAATATAGCTATAATAATATATTGTAGCTTTTCTTTTTGCTTTTCCGCTTTTTGCATTTTAAATTCTTTTTTATTTAAGCCAATTCTATTATTTTTGCGCTGGCGCTTTATAGCTTTTATAAAATAAAAATAATTATTAGGCAAAAATTTTAATTTAAAAGATTTGGTAATTTTGGCGATAAATAAATTAAATAAATTATTATTATTAATTAAAATATGATTATTAATTAAAATAAATATTGGAATTTTTATTTTTAAAATAGCTTGTATATATAATTTTTTAATTTTCCTATTTGGCTTTTCTTTTTGGAAAAAGAAAGCATTAATAACCGATTTTAAAAATATCGATTTAAAAGCATTTAAATTAGCGGTTAAAACTTTTATAGAAATTGGTATATTTTATATTATATTAAATATATTATATTATAGTATTTCTAATATATTATAATTAAAGCTTTATATTATATTGGTTAATTCTTTAAAAATTGGGTGTTGTTTTAATTTAGCTTTTATTAATTTTAATAATTTATTTTATAAAATATTTAATAATACAAATTATATTATAATATTTAATATAGCGGTAAAAGGCAATATATATATATATATATTGCAAATAAACCAATAGGAATATAATTGCTATTAGCAGTTTTAGCAGTTGTGTTTTTGCTATTATTATTTTTAAAGCCCAAAAACTAATTAATAAAAGTTTGATTTAAATAATTATTTAATATTTCTTGTTTTTTAAAAATATTGCAAATTTGCAAATTAATAATGTTTTTACGTATTAATTCTATTATTTATAAATAGCTATTTCTTTTTTTTATATTTGGAAAAATAAAATTTAAATTATTTAATTATAGCTTTAAAATAATTTATAAAAATATAAATGCTTTCGGTATTAATTAAATTAATATAGGCATAATATTTAGCGCTAAATACTTTAATATAATTAATAAAAAATATAATGCTAATTTGATTTTTTTAAAAAAAATATAGTCATTAATTATTAAATTTATAAAATATTAATTATATATATATATATATATATCATATTTAACTGCTTTATTTCAAAATTTAAACGGCAATTAATTTTTTTAAATAAAATACGGAAATTGGCTTTAATAATTTAAACTGTTTTTGGCAGCTTTATTTTAATATAAAAAAGCGGGAATTATATATTGGTATTTAATATTTCTATTATTATTTTATTTTTTAATAATTTTAAAAAGCTCCAAAGCGTTATTAATTTTGGCAATTTGCATTTTATAGCCATTTTAAAGCTTAATTTTAAAACTTTATTTTTTAAATATAAAAATAATAATATTTTTTATTAAAATTGGAAAAATCCAAATTTTATATATAAAGCTATTAAAGCTATATAGAAAATACAGATGTTTTTATAAAAATACTATTAATATTAATTTATAACTATTAAAATAAATTAAATTAAAAAGTATTTAATAATAAAGGCTAAATCTTTTCGGAAATATATTTTTAAATTTAATAGTAATGCAAATTTTATAAAAGTCTTTATTTTAAGAAATTTTAATAGGCTTGCTTAAAATGATAATTTAATATAAATTGCTAATAAGTTTTAATTCTATATAATAAAAATATTAATAATATAGCTTCCAGCTTTTTATTTTATATTTAAATAATTTATATTTTTAAAGGTATTTTAGCGGCTTTTAAAAAAAAGCAATAAAGCATTAATTATTTTAATATTGATATTAATAATAAAGGTTTTTTTTGTTATTAAAATTTATATAAAAAATAAAATGAAAAATTTAAATTATAAAAGCTTTAATAATAATATTTTTATTTAAGTTTTTATATATTATTTTATTTTTATTAAAAAAGGCCTTTAAGCCTAATATATATAATTTGTATTTTAAAATAAAATTTAATTTAAAATCTAATATAAAAGAAATATTATTTAATAATAAAAACAATTTATTCATATATATAAGTTTTGCTATTTTTTTATAAATAATATAATTTTTTTTATCTATTTTAATAAATTAGCAATAATTAAAAAATTAAAAAATTAAGAAAAACAATTATTAAATATATATATAAAAGCGCTAATGTTAAAAGCTTAAAAAATTTAAAAACATTTATTAAAAAGTTTTTTTAATAATTAAATATGGTTTGTTTTAAAATCGATTTCAATTTTAATAATTTTAAATCCGAAATTAAATTAAAATTCGGTAATCTTTTTTGGCATTAGCGGCTATACCGCTAATTCTTTTTCTGCCAAAGAATTTTAGCTTATTTTTAAAAAATTGGGCTTTTTTATTAAATTTAAATTTATTATTTTAGCGGTATTAGCAAAAATTAAAGCGGAAATAAAAATAGCAATAATTAATTTTATAGGCAATTTTAATATAGCTGCAAATTAAAATACAATTATTTTTAAAAAATAATAGTGGATTTTTTAGCTTAAAATAACTAAAACTTTTATGAAATTCAAAATAAAATGCGCAAAAAAAAATTAAAGCATTAAAGCCTTTATAGCAATAGCAAGCAATAAAGGCGGCTTTTTTACTATTAGTAATATTTAAATAAAATTTATTTTATTTTAGCATTTTTAGCTTATTATTAATATTTATATTATTAGTTGCAAATACCAAATTTATAATATTAATAATGGTAATATATTTTTTAAAAAAGGCATTAAGAAATTAAAAAAATAAAATTTTATTATTAAAAATAAATAAATAATTGGCGTTAATTAAAATAAACTTGAAATATAAAGCTTTAAATAAATTTCAGGCAAAACAAATAATTATATTGGCATTAAATAAAACAAATTAATAATATATGTTTATATAAAAATAGCGCTAATTTTGGTATATGTTTTTTTAAATAATTTTAAATAATTTTTGCTAAATTGTATTTTTTATCTAAGGCTTTATTATTATTAAATAAATTTTTAAATACAATATTTAATATTTTGGCTTAAGCGCGCTTGTATTTCTTTAATTTACTTGTATTTAAAATATGCTTTATTTTATTAATAAAAAGTATCTAAAGCTTATTAATAAATTTTATAATAGATTTTTTATTTTTGGTAAATTTGAAAAATTCGCTTTTAATATTGCTAGCTAAAATATTAATACTAAAACAAATAAAAAAAATGCATTATTTGCAAAACTAAAAATTTTAATGCCGAAATATTTAATAAAAGATATAATAATAATATCACGGCAGCTTAAAGGCAAGGCAAGGGTTAAAATAAAGCGACGTTATAAGCTGCAAAAGAAAGTTTGCAGCTTTGCAGGATTTTAAAGGCCCTATAAGCTAGCGCAAAGCGCTAAACTTATATGCCTGGTATAGGAGAGGGCTTAGGGCGCGTGGCGCGTGGCGCATGCCTAAAATACATGCCTAAAATATTTAAAGTTAATATTATAATGATATTTTTTTTAAATTGCTATTTATTTTAAATAGCGTTAAAAATCCTTTAATATCTTGTAATTATAATTTATAAATTTTATAAAATTAATTGTTTTTCAAAAGAATCTTTAAAATTATGCTTTTTTTAAGCCGTTTTTTTTTTGAAAAAACAAATAGCTATTTTCGCTTTTACTATTCATATTACAGTTTTTCTAGGTTTTTTTTATTTTTTAAATGCTAAAACGGCTATAATTTAATTAAAATTTTATATTACAATAAATAGATATAATATATTTTTGCCGTATTATAAAGCTTATTTAATAAAAAAGCCTAAAAATTTAAATTTATTTAGATAATTTTAATATTATTTTTCCAAATATTTTTAAAGCCATAAAAATTTATTTTTAATTGCTAATTTAATTTATAACTTATTTATTTAATATAATATATTAGGCTCTAATTTAGGCGGGTATTTTAATTATAAATATTTAAAATATTTTTGATATTTCTTTTAATAAGTTTTTGCATTTTGTTATTTTGTTTTTAATATTTTGCCTTTAATATTTTGATTTTTTAGCTTATTAATTTTATTTTAGCCTGGAATTTTTTTCATTTTTAATTTTAATTTTTTAAAAAATATAAAATACTGGAAAAAAAATTATACTATTAAAAGAATTTAAAAAATAAGCTTATTTATATATTTTAAATATTTTTTATAACCTGGCCTATCTTTTTTATATAAAATAATTGGTTTTTATATTTTTAATATTAATATAAATATATTAGCCAATTTTAAAGGCTAAAGCTTTAAAGCGGTAAATATTAATATTTTATTTATAGCAATTAATTAATTATTAAGCAAGTATTTTAAATTAAATTAAAATCCGTTTTATATAATTTGCAATAATATTGGCTTTATAAAATTTTTATTTTTAAATTCAAATTATATTTAAAAACAAATTAGCAAAAAATAGCATTATTTTTATAATTTTAAATACTTAATTATTAAAAGCAAATTTTGCTAATAAGAGCTAATTTATCTAATTATTTTAAATAAAAATTATAAAGCTTTTTAAATATTATTTTAAATAAGCATTAAATTATTTAAATTATTTATTCATTAAAAAAAAATTCTTTATTTTTAGCTTTTTAAATAAATGCTTTTAAAATTAGAAAATAAATTGGATTTTTTTATTTAAAATATTATTATTAAAAATGCTACAAAAATAATAAATTTTATTAATAAATGCTTTTATGAGCGTTTTAGCTTTGAAATTTATAATAAAAATAAAATAGCGTATTTTGGTAAATTTATGTATTATTATCATAATATATTAATAATTGCGGCCGTTTTTAATGCATTTAAATAATAATATAATATAATTTATTGAAATATTTAACTAAGCTTTAAGGAAAATTAATAAAAATTGCAAAAATCCGGATAATAATAGCCTAAAAAATTTAATTTTATTATAAAATTTATATTTTTTAATATATTTTGCAATATTTTAAATATTTTAAGCTATTAATAATATTAATTAATATTTGCCAAAATCTTTTTTTTTAAATATTTCATTATAGCTATAAAATAATATTTATAAATAATTTAAATTGCCAAATTAAAAGTATTAGAAAATATGTATATTTAATTTGCATTGTTTTTGCCAAGCTTTATTAAAAATTTATCCGATTTTTTTTAAAATAGCTAAGCTATTAAATAATCTAATTAAAATAAAATGAAAAACAAGATTGGAAAAAGGCTCAATAAAATACTTTTAATAAATTTAAATAGTCATTTATTTTAGCCCTAATTTTGGTTTTTTTTAATTATAATAAATAAATGATTTTAAAAATTAATATCTTAAATTGTACTTTTTAAAAAATGCTTTTTTAATATAAAAATAACGGGAGTTTTTAATTTATAGCTTATTTTTTAAAAGTTTAAAATTTTGCAAAATATAATTATAAAATTTATAATAAAAAGCTTTTGGCTATTCTTAAATGCTTAAATGCTTAAAAAATAAAAATTTAAAAATTATTAAAAGAAACTAAAGTTTAAAATATTTTATAATAATTAAATAGCTAAATTAAAAATAGATCTATTAATTTAATTTTTTTTCGGCTTTAATTTTAAAATTATTTATAAATTAGGATTTAAAGCAACAAAGCTAAATGCATTAAATAGCCTTTTAAAAAACCGATTTTAATATATTAAAAATAAAAAATTGCAATATAAATTCAAAACATTATTATTAATTTTTTTTTATTTAAAGCATTAAAAAATCTAATAATAAATTAAAACAAAAATAGCTTACCCTAATATTAATTCCAAATTTAAAGCAAAATTGAAAAAAGCCAATTAAGAAAATTATTAAAAAAGCCTATAAAATATTAAAAACCATTATATTAATATTGGCGATTTTGGAAAATAAAGGTTTTAAAGCCTGGCTAAAAAATTTGCATTAGATTTTTAAAAAATAAATATCTGATTTTTTTTATTTTAAACGGCAAAATTATATTGAAAAATTTAAAAAATATAAACTAAATATAAATATCTTTTAATATTTCTAAATATTATTTTATAGTTATAGCCAAATATTTAAAAAGAGATAAAATTTTGGTAAATATTAATTATTATTATTAGTGGTTTAAAATATTTTAAAATATTATAAAATATATTAAGAAATATAAACTCTATAATAGAATTAAGTTTTTAAGGCTATTATTTTCCGGATTTTTGCAATTTCTGTCAATTTCGTTTAGGGCTTAATTAGTTTTTTTAATGGATTATATTATATTTTTACCCAAATGCATTAAAAATAACCGTATTTACTAATATATTATAATGGTAATATATAAATTTACCAAAATGCGCTATTCTATTTTTATTATTAGCCTTGGAGCTAAAAAGCTTACAAAAGCTTTTCTTAATAGAATTTATTATTTTTATAGCATTTTTAATATTATTATTTTAAATAAAAAAATCCAATTTGTTTTTTAATTTTAAAAATATTTATTTAAGAAATTAAGAATTAAATTAAAGCCTTTTGTTTTTTACCCTAAAATAAACAAATAAATTAAAAAATTTAATGCTTATTTAAAGCAGTATTTAAAAAGCTTTATATTTTTTGCTTAAAATAATTAAATAAATTGGCTACTATTAGCTAAATTTTCTTTTAATAATTAAGTATTTAAAATTATTAAAATAATGCTATTTTTTGCCAATTACGGATTTTATTTATAAATAAATATAAAGCCATTTTAACCCTGTTTTTTAAATATAACTACTATTTAAAAGTAAGGATTTTATAAAACTAATATTATTGCGAATTAAATAAAGCGAATTTTTATCTAATTTAAAATATTGGCTTAATAATTAATTAACCGCTATAAATAAAATGCCAATATTCATTATTTTAAAGCCCCGATTTTTAAAATAAGCCAATATATTTATATTAATATTAAAAATATAAAAACAAATTGCGCTATAAAAAAAAATGGGCCAAATTATAAAAGGTATTTAAAATATATAAAAAAGCCTGTTTTTACAATTTTCCTAATAGTATAAAATCTTTTCCAATATTTTATATATATATTTTTCAAGCCAAAATCAGAGGCAAAGGGATTTCCAGGCCAGAAAAAAATTAATAAGCGAAAAAATAAAAATATTAAAAAAAGAATTTTGAAAAAGAATAATAAAATATAAAAACTCATTAAAAAATAGGAATTTATCAGCATTTTAAATATTTATAATTAAGATATTTGCCTAAATTGGGGCCTAATATATTATATTAAATAAATAAATTATAAATTAAATTGGCAATTAAAAGCAAATTTCTATAATTTTAAAAAATATTTATAAAAATGGTATTAGGATTATTTAAATAAATTAGTATTTTTAGGCCTTTTTATTAAATAGAATTTGTAATATAATAAAAGCGTATTATAGCTATCCGCTATAATATAAAAAACCGCCCTAATATAAAATTTCAACCAAATTATAGCCGTCCTAATATTTAAAAAATAAGAAAAATCTAAAAAGGCTACAATATAAATAATAAAGGCAAAAATAGCTATTTTAAAAAAAAGGGATGGCTTAAAAGAATATAATTTTGAATATTTTAAAAAGAGAATAATTAATTTTATAAAATTTATAAATTACAATTAAAAAATATTAAAGGATTTTTAACGCTATTTAAAATAAATAGCAATTTAAAAAGGGGTATTATTATAATATTAATTTTAAATGCCTTAAATACGTATCTTCGGCACGCGCCATACGCCACGCGCCCCAAGCCCTTTTCCATACCAGGCACGTAATTTTAATACTTTGCGCTAGCTTGCAGGGCCCTTAAAATTGTCACACGGCTTAAATATCGGGTGCAGGAGTATTCCCTCGTTCTGGAATACTATGGGTCTTTTGTACTCTAGCTTAGCGGTAGCATGCTGCACCATATTACTCCGTGACAAAAATCCTGTAAAGCTGCAAACTTCCTCCTGCAGCTTATAACGTCGCTTTATCTTGACCCCTGCCTTGCCCTTAAGCTGCCGTGATAGCCAAAAATTAAATTTATTTATAATTAATACTATAAATTGCATTATTAATTTATAAAGCGCAATATAATTTCGATCTTTAAATTAAGTTTTTTTTTTTAATATTTTAAAATGTTTTTATTTATTTTTTGGTAAATCTTTTAGGATTTTTAATTTAATAATATAAATATTTAAAAAATGTTTTTAAAATAAAGAATATTAATTTTAATATTAATAAGCTAATTTTAAAGCTTAATAATTTTAGCTATATTATTAAAAAATCAGCTAAATAAATTATTTATAGCTTTATTAATATTATATATAAGGGTTTTTAAATAAATATAATTTTTAATTATAATATTAGCGAAACAAAAATTAAAAAACATAATGGTATTAAAATTAAAATTATTTTATTTTTTATTAGTAAGGTATTTAAAAGCGGCTTTGAAATATAAAAATTTTATAATTTTAAATTATTTAGCTATTGCATTTATAGCAATTGCAGCAATTATAATTATAATATAAGGTTTTTAATTTAAAAATTATAATATTTAAGGTAAGGGCATACCGGATATATAAAATTTAGGGCTGGGTTTAAAAATTGCGCAATTTTAAATTATTATCTTTTTACAAATAAAAGGCTATAATTATTTTAAAAAAATTTAAATTAAATTAATTAATAAAAAAAGCTTATAAATTATTATAATAGCTTAAAAGCAAGGTAAAGGTCAAAATAAAGCGATATTATAAGCTGCAAAAGGAAATTTGCAGCTTTGCAAAACTTTAAAGGCTTTGCAAGCTAGCGTAGAGCGCTAAAATCACGTGTTTGGCACGGGAGAGGGCTTGCGGCGCGTGGTGCGTGGCGCGTGCCCGAGGTATATGCCTGAGGCACCTAAGGTCAATATTGTAACAAATAATAAATTAGGCATTTTTACTATTGAAATGGATTTTTATATTATAGAATTATATTTTATAATTGGCTTTTAAAAGCGTTAGCAATATTTTAATAGGCTTTTTATTATTTAATATAATGAAAAAAAAATCGGAAAAAGATAAATACAAATAGAAAACACATTAATATAGCAATTTTTTTATAAAAGTTATTAAAGCCAATAAGCAATTTGGTAATTTTTAATAATTTTAATAATTATAAATGGATTTTTAGCGATTTTAATTAATTGGTAAAATATCATAGTTTTATTAATAAGGCAAAGCGGTTTTAAAAGAAATTTTAATAATTTTAATTAATTTTATAAATAATCAATATAAATATAATAATAAATAGCTATTTATTTAGGCGCTTGCATTAACCCGGGCTTATAATTTATTTAAAAAAAAGGCGTTTAATTTAATATAATTTAATATAAAATACTAATTATAAAAATAAATAAAATATTGTATTAATTGCTTAAATTTTTAAATTAAAAGCGTTTTCAAATTGTAAATATTTAATTTATAAAAAACACTAATCCCGTTTTAGCTAAGCGGAATGCTATATAACCACTTTTACGATAGCTATTGCATTTATTCCTTAATATCAATCCCAATAACAATTTTATAATAATAAAAAATAAAAAAATAAAAAACATAAATGCCGCTATAAATACTCTATTTGCAATAGCAAATACTTTGCTTTTAATTGCAAAAACAAAACCTAAGATTTATTATCCAATAACTCCGTTGGCTATACTTTTTTTAAGCCTTTTGCTAATTTGTTTATTAATTATACCTAATTAGCGCTTTTTGCTAATTTTATTATCAATTACGTTTAATAATTTTTATTAATAAAAAGCTTTTTTCAATAGAAGTCTTTTTTAATAAATATTCACTAATATATACTAATTTTAGCGCAATTAAATACCGTTTTCCAATTTAATATATTTTTTCAATTTAATTATTTAACGCTTTACTATTCCTTTTCTGTATACTAATATAGTACCGCCTTTTTTAAAGCTATTTTAGCAATATTTGTTTTAAAAAAAATCCTTAAATTTAAAGCCCTAATTGGCTATATTGGCTTTAATTAGTATTTTATTGCCAGAAATTTTTATTCCTTATTTTTAGCATTTGAAATCTTTAATAAAAAAATCCAAATTAATTTTGCACTTGGCTAAATTAAAAAAATATCCTTGCAAATTTTTCGTTTTATATTTTTACTTTTAAATTTGGTATGAAAGGAATTTTTAAAATTTTAATAGCTACAGTCCAATTTACTATTTCTCCTATTCCCAATAATTATTAATAAATTATTATATTATTAAAGAATCGGTTTATTTTTGCTATATTTTTTTAAGCAAATATTTTAAGCAATAATTAAAATTAATTATAAAAGCATTATTTTAAAGCGGAATATAAAAAACGCTTTTTGCATAATTTCTATAGCATTTCTATATTAATAGCTATTAAAATTTATTTAAAAAAACCATATCTATATTAAAATTACATTATTTTTTAATTTAGCTATTGCTTTTTTTGTTTTTATTTTATTTACGGAAATTTAAAAGTAAATTTTCAAATTATAATTTTCCAAGCTATAAATTTTTTATTATTTAAATAATAATATCCTTAGTTTTATTTTATATTTGTTTTTATTAATTTTCAAATAAAAACCAAATTATAATTTGCTTTATATAATTTTGGGTATTTAATAGAATTTTAGAGAAATTAATAAAGAAATAAATTTTAAAGTTTTAAAACTAATAATAAATATCCAAGCCATAATAATTTTAATTCTATTGCTTAAAAAATAGCAAATTTAAATTCTAATAATAAAATTGGCATTTTAAATAAGCGTTTTTAAATATAATATCCAAATTTTAGCAAGCAATTTTTTATTCTATTTATTTATTTTAAATTCTGGCTATTTTTATTGCCAACAGCTATAAATATTTATTTTATTTTTTCTATTTAAATTATTGGGCAATAAATACCATTGCTTTTTAAAAAACATTTGTAAAAACCTGGAATAATAAAGCGAGTTATTTCTTTAATTTAATAATATCAGATTTTTTAATAATGCTAAATGCATATAAATTTACCTTTTTAGCAATGCTTTTAAAATTGGCTTTAGCGTATTTTATATTAATAATTGCATTATTTATAAATGCCGCTAGAAAAACTATACTAGTTTTTTTCCCTAATTTTATATGCTTTCGCAAGCAATCGAGCTTTTTGCCAAATAAAAAGGCCAGCTAAATATTAATATTTTTAAAATTTAAATAATTTTAATTGCTTTTAAAATATAAAATTTTTGCTAGTATAAAATTATTATTATTATTTATACTAATAGCTTTATAGCTTAATATAGTTTTTTAAAATATATATTTAAAAATGCAAATTAATATATAATTTTGCAAAAACTATTAATTTTAACCAGTTTTTTTAATATTAAATTAAAGCCTATTTATTTATTTATTTAGCTATTTTAATAAATTCGCTATTTTTTTTTAATATAATAGCAATTGCTAATTGATATTTTTATTAGCAAATTTCTATAATTATAAATAGCTTTTAATATAATAGAATAGTATAATCTTTTTAAATTTAAAAGCTAGATATATTATTTATTATAACTTGGCCATTTATTACGGTGCAAAACGAAAGCAGGTCCTAGGAAATAGCGACGTTAATTTACGGAGGAGAGAAAAGAAGCCAAAGGAGCTTAAAAGCTATATACAAACGCCAAGGACCAAGCCCGGGGCGTGGTGGTGGTGGCCCGAGGGTAGGGGGTCGACCGGGACGGAGCGGTCATGTGACCAAGGAACGGCATGGTGCCGTGACACTATTAGTAGTTTTAAAAGCTATTAAAACTATTAATTATTTTAAAAACGCTTTTATACAATTAAAAAAAAATCCCTATCCAGCTATATTAGCTATATTAATTAAATAAATTTGCTTTTGCAAAATCAAAAGCTCCGTTTAGGAAAACGGCCTTTTAAATTCCAAAATTCTATAAAGTGCCTTTTTGGCAATTTATTATATTTATATTATTTGCTTATAAAATAATTTTGCCTTTTTATTTAAATTGGTTAAATTAGCCCTTGCTAATTACCGCCGTTTTTGCGGTAATTATAAGCTAAAAGAAATTTTTAAATTTAAATTTAATATATTAAATAATATTATTAATAATGCTTTTTTATTTTCTTTTAGCGGCAATCCATTATTAATTCTTTTTTTTTAAAAATACAATAAAATATATAATAATAGCATTTTTAAAATAGCCTAAATTGGATTTTTTTATATAAGTAAAATTATAATAAATAAAAAGATTTTAATTAAAAATCCTTGCAAATTTAAATATATTAAAATCCAGCGGCGCTATATTAAATTTGCAAATAATAATAAATACGCTATATTTATATTATTAAATAGCAAAGCCGATAAAAAATACCAAAATATTTAAATTGTTTTTGCAGCAATTGGTATTAAAATATATTTAATCGCCGCTTTTCGCGCTATTTTTATTTTAAATCCCAATAATTGCAATAATTTTTTTATTTCGGCTTTATAATTGTATTATAAATTATAATTTTTACGTTTTTATAATCCGCAATTAATTTTATATTATTGGCGTTTTAAATTAAAAAATTTATAGCAGCTATAGCATTTATAAAAATACCGCTAATTAAGCTATTAATATAAATATTTTTAAAATAAAAATCCAATAATTAAATTGCTGAAATTTTAATGCTTTTAAGCGCTATTATAAATATAATATCGAATTTAAATATTATTTTAGCCTTTGCTTTTTTATTGGCCAATATTTCTTTCTTAAAAAAAAACGTTATTTTTATCAATATTTAATTTTAATGCATTTTTTGGCTTTTTTTTAAAAAAAAAAGGTTTTTTTTGCTTTGCTTGGGTTTGGCCAATTAAATTAACTCCAGCCTTTATATGCTTATTTATAATTTTGCTATATATTATATAAAAAAAAACCTCCGGTGGCTAAAGCTAGCTTTATTAGCTATGCTTTGCAATATATTATTTTTTAATTTTTTTTGTATATAAAAAGCTAGATTATATATAATATGGTTATATAATAGTAAAAAGGCAATTAATTATTATATAATCAAAGCGGCCAAAAAAGTAATTAAAATACGTCGCTTATCTAATAGGGCTTTTATAAGCCATTTATAACGCTTTAATTATAAAACATCTTTGCTATATTAATTTCTACAATTTTAAAATGAAATTTTATATTAATTGCGGTTTTAATTTTTTTTTACTTATTTTATATAATTTAATTCTAATTTAACTTGCTTTTTATATAGCTTTAGCCTTTACGTGCTTATTCCTAGCCTTGCTATATATTATATAAGCTTTTTTTATATACTATAACATAACTATATTATATAAAAAGAGACCCCCGGTGGCTAAAGCTAGCTTCGCTAGCTGTGCCCTGCAATATACTGATCTCTAATCACCTTCTCCCTTTCTCTTGCATGTGAGGAGCTAGACCATATAAGTGTCGTTAACAAATTCAGCATTTGGTGTGACTGCTATTTGGGAGAATTGGTCAGGTGTGTTGGTTTCACCCAGGCATTCATCTGTATCTCACCATAGTGATGAATGAGTTTCGATGTTTCCTTGAAAAAGGGAGAGGAATTTCGCGCAGAATTTCTTAATATACCTCCCAGACAGGTAGGCTCCAGTAGCAAAGCCTCTGATCTTCAAACTGTTCAACAGGGTGTCCATCTCAAGTCAACTCTCCTGTCCGGACTGTCATTGTTGGGGACTATGCTTTCTGTCGTTCCGCCGCGCTGCTGTCAACTAATGCAGCTGCCGCCACTAAGATATGCTCAGCGCAAGACAGTCTGAGCATAGATAGAGCAAAGCAAGGTAGGACATTATAGAAGCATCGTTACCATGGATACTTGGGAGAATTGGGGGAACGTGTTGGCGCTGCCTGACCATTGGGAATGCTTGCAAGTCTTGATTTCTTGGAAGAGAAAAGGGAAGGGGAGCAGAGGGGAGTTTATATACCACTAGCGAAGCCGCAAATTCTTAGCGTCTCCGATCTCAAGTCTTCGAATGCCATGTTTCCCTTTCTCGGTGAAGGCGATTCTTGCCGTGGATGATCAAGCATTTTTCTAGATTCCTAGCTTCTTGATCGCAAGATATTGTCTGGATTTCTCGAAGTCACCAGACGCGACTCAATGGCCGTGGACTGTCTCAGTCACTTGTAATTCTAAAAGCAAAGCCGACACATCAGACCTCCGGGCTATATTGAATTGTGTCGTAAATCATTCGTGATATATCTCGTATAAGTCGTAAAAAAGTCAATGCTATAACCAAACCAACTCCCGCATTGCTTCAAAATGCAGACGTATCAACGCCCAATAGCGTCCCCAAAAGCAGTAAAAGAGAACACCCATGTGCGCTTGCTTAACTCCATACCCTTCCCCACAAGCCGAGCACCTCTGTATGTCATAACTCACTCAAAGTCTCTGGCCAGCCTGCACAACCACAACACTAGCCTTCAGCCCCCTCGCGCCCAAAACACCCATCGCCACCCTTCCAAGCGTAGCCTGCACACTTCCCGCATCCTCCTCAGCAACACCCTCACTCCTCCTCCTTCCCAGCACCACCAAATCACCCGCACACCTCGGGTTCCTCCCCATCTCCTCCGCCGCCCTACCAACCACAAGCCCCTGCACATCCCCATCTTCCGGCGCAGCCACCTCTTCAAACACAATCCTCTCCGCCAGCGCAGTGGCTAACGAGTCTCTAACCATATGCAAAAACGATGCATCTTCTTCCGCAGCCCTTTGCTTCTCCGCCGCGACCTCGGCACCCATAACCGCCCCTTGGACTGGTCCCGCCTCTTCAGAACTCACCCTATTCCTCGCACCCACACCCCTAGTCCAAACCCTCGGCAGTTTCGAAAGCCTAGCAGACAACGAGCCAGTCTTGAACGAAAGCACCGTAGCAGTAACCCTCTCACTAGCAACAAGCTGCATCACAAAAATCAACGCAACCCTGTCGTCCTCGCCGCCAATGAACGGGAAAAACACATGGTGAGTCCCGTCCGTGACATTAGCCACCTTCCTCTCTCTCTGACTATGCACGCTCAAATTACCCACACTAATCTGATGCTGCAAGGTCTTTGCTGGTAAAGCGGAACCGCCAAAACCCCTATTCACAAAAACAGCAACGTTGCAGTGCGCACGCTGGAGAGTCTGCTGCACGAAAACATTGTATGATCCGGTCGTAACACCCTCGATATCATCGACGTTCATCGAAGTAGCTGGTACGAGCCTGTCGCCCTCGGAAACTTCGCCAGATTCGCTCCACGGAAGCAAGATCAGATCGGACGACATTTCAGCTGCGGCGGATGTGATGGTCTCAGAATAGGAATTCTCTGGTACGACACTAACATCTCCTGAGACGGCGACATTGTTGAGTTGCCCAAGGGTGCGGAAGGTATTGATGATTGGATCGCGGCGCGCGTACTCGTCGGTCTCGTGGACACGCATGACTGAACTTGTTCGTTCTGTGAGCTCGACAAGACGTAGGCCGTGGACTTGAAGGCCCTGCCTGGACTTTTGCTCTGCTTCGGTTGCGGGGGCTTGGCTTTGTTTCTTAGAAGGATGCAAGATGGACGAAGAAGAGGTGCGGGAGGTGGATAGGAGAGAGACGAAGGTGAAGAGACCGGGGAGGGACTCGTGACGAAGGTACAGGAGTAGGCTGCGGATTTGCGTGCGAGAGGATTTGGAGTTGAATGCAGCTTCGGAGTCGGTTTCGGAACCGGATGGGTGTAGCGGCGTGCCATCCCACTCAATCTCGCCGCGTTTCCAGGCTTCGAGCTTGCGCTGATACGAAGCTGGGTAGAGTATGGATGTCAATGGAGTGGTGGTGACGGTGGTGACCAAAGCCATGACTACAAAAATGGTGAAGGTTCGCTCGGAGAGGATCTTGGCTTGAAGACCGACGTTCTGTTACGGAGTTAGTTAGGGGCGGGAAAGAGAGGGATTGGGGTGAAAGTAAAAGGGGGTATTTACCAACACGATCAACTCCACAAGACCTTTGCAACTCATCAAAACTCCAATCGTCAAACTCTCTCGCCAAACCAATTTGCAAGCACGTGCTGCCAATGTCCCACCAATAATCTTTCCTGCGAAAGCAACCCCGACAACACCCACCACGTAAGCCCAAGTAGTAGCGTCATTCAGAAGTCCCAAATTGGTGCTCAAACCCGACAGCGCGAAGAAAAGCGGCAGGAACAAGGCACAAACCAAATCCTCAATCTTCTCTGTAAGCTTGATGGAGAAACCTCCCTCATGCGGACAGATCAAGCCTGCAAGGAAAGCCCCAAAAATGGGATGGATACCGATGATCCCCGTGAAGAATGCAGATGTCAAAACCATCAGCAGAGTGATTGCCACAACTCCCTGACTCGGTCCGTTGCGCAGACTTCCCGTACGCTTCAAGTAGTAGATGAAAGCCGGTCGGACAGCAAAAACGAGGAATAAAATCCAGGCAACGCAGGTCAAAAGCACCCATAGGGCAGTAATTCCGCTTCCGTTGTTGACCAACACGACGCATAGTGCGAGCAAGATCCATCCGACAACGTCATTACCAACGCCGGCTGCAAGAACAGTTACACCCACTGGAGTTCCCAGCAGGTTCAGCTCTGTGAGAATTCTACACAGAACCGGGAATGCTGTGATACTCAGTGCAGTTCCAATGAACAGCATGTATATCGGAAAGCTGATTTCAACCAGTCCAGAATCCAGGCGAAATTGGTGATAAAGTCCATAAGCGATAGCGCAACCGAGACCGAATGGTACAATCATTCCCGCCAGGCCGACAGAGAGGGCGATACGCCAGTGGTTGAGAAATAGCTTGATGTCGACTTCTAAGGCCACGAGAAAGAGGAATAGGATAAGACCAAGGTTGGCGACCACGGAAAGGGCGGGCATGGAGGGCGTGGGGAAGATGGTCTCTTTGAAATGGGGAACGCGCCCCATGATAGAGGGACCAAGGAAGATTCCAACTAGGACTTCGGCGATGACACGGGGTTGGCGGAGTTTGGAGAGAGGCCAGTGGAGTAAACGGCACAAGATGATGATGATTCCGACCTGGTGTTTTGGTATCAGCTTTTGAAGACGGGGAAAGGGCATGCGGGACGACTGTACCTGGATGATGAAGAGGATAATTGGACTCGATACGTTGTAGACGGTAGGATTCTCCCCCTCTAGAATCCCAGCTTGGGAGGGGGCGCGATCGGTGCTGTTGGACGTGGCCGCAGTTGTGGTCGTCACAGCCCGAATGACGCTCTCGATAGAAAGCAGGGAAGCCATGATTGCTACTTACAGCCAGAGGCTGATGAAGCTATTCGGAACAATGATTCAGGAAGTAGAGATGAGCACAGCAAGCGAGAGCCGTGTGAAAAAGTGAAGAAAGAAACGACTATGAGGAGAGCTGTTCAACTTATCTATTGATTCTTTGTCGTCGAAAGAAGGCAGGCAAGCTAGCTGAAGACATCAAGCCTCTCCCGCACCTCACCTGAGCTCTTCTCGAGCCTACTTTAGATGCTAGTCTTCGAATAGTGGCGCTTGTGTTTCCCGCGTGCTGTGCCCCCGTCGTGGGATTTTGAAGTCCAGAACATGGCTTAGTTTAGCTAACCGCTTGGCTCGAGGCTGGGTTTTCCGTCATGTGGGGAAAGGGCCGGCAGGAACCGAAATCTGGGGTCCTAAAGTTGTTCGTCGCGTCCCTTGTGATGAGAATAGAATGAGATTGATAGATGCGTCGTACGTGATGCTATGAGGCTTAAGCTTCTTTGAGTTTGTGTTGAATTGATGTTGATGAAAGAGTCTTTCTCGTGGGGAATGTGGAGGCCGGGGAACGTGGGGAAGTGGTCCGTGCTGCCGTTGCCTCCGCCCAGCCGGTGGTCTTCTGTCAGGTGGGATTGTTTACAGTACATGTAGGAGTGCCAGAGCCAGAGCTTCCAGTTTGTATTCTTTTTGACTGTTCGTATTTGAGTTGGCGTTGTCATTTGTAAATCTTAATCCCACATTTTGCGTATTTGGTTCATTCCAGGTGGCAGGTCGAAATAAGCGAGTGGCGCATGGGAAGATGATGGACGATGGAGGTTGGAGAATAACGTCGATGACTTCGGCGACCGATTCAATAGAGGCATTTCTGGTTGGACGCAGACAGGAATAATTTCACCATGATTTGACCTATTCATACATTGCCGCATAAAACAAAAAGCAGTAAAAATGAGTGCCTAGGAAATATGTGTCAATCTGAGTTTGTGAAATAATCCATAGCATCGCATTGAACCAACCAGTTAACTTTTGTGTCTTTTACAATCTGATAAAATGGAAGAAAGTTGGAAATAGTTGAGCTTAGCTCCCTCCAGCACGTCGTAGAATGTCTTTCGTACCTCTTGTATCCTGTACTTTGTCAATGTCTGACCTCACGAAAAAAAAATGAAAGAATCCCAATCTTCAAACTGGCTTCACTCTCTGGGTGGGAAGCGGTATAACTGGGAGATTTCTGGTCGTTCTCTTTCCACCCTGATATGCCCCTCTCTGCTCGACCGGTTATCGTCATGCTGAAGCTGAGGAGATTCCGAAGGTCTCCTCGCTGCCTCAATTGAACGTGACTGGGTTCGTATGGGAGATCTCTCGCGATAGTAGGCGATCCCCCGATAGTAAATCATACGTGGGTTTGAGTCCATGACCCCCCTCGAGTCTGTTGATGGAGAAAGGCTTCGTTCGCGGTGACGACTTATGATGTTTACACCAAGTTGTCTACCAGACGCGGGCGTTACAATGGCATCACTTTCCCTGTAGTTATTGCATTCGAATAGACGTCGCTCCGTGGATTGGGATTGAAGCGGAGAATTCGTGGAAGGAGACATGATGCCCTGCTGCCTGCGTCGCTCGACAACCGATCTCTTCCGAGGTATCGGCGTCTTTGCCCAGTCCACCCTGTACTCTGCATTCCACTGTCCGGCTCGTACCTGCGGACGTGTCGACGACGGCGGGGTCAGCATAGACGAAGCTGCGTCTTCGGTCTTCACTTTCGGCTCTTCCTGGTTGGTTTGTCGCATAGAGGGCGTTGAAGGCGGGATTGACATGCGCGAAGCTTCCTCTTCGATTTTCAAAGGCTTTTGATCTTGATCTGGATCAGATCCCTTTTCGGTCTTCATGGGCTTCTGATCCTCGGGTGGCTTTGACTCCACTGCTCTCGAAGGTTCGGGGAGGATTTTCCTGCGGTTCTCAACGTCTGCCTGTCGTTCTTCTGCTGTCATGGGGTGTCTGGGATTGCCAAGGTAATATGGTTCTGGCACAGCAGCATCCCTCCAGCCTATATACGAAACAGGATCCTGAGGCAAGTTGCTTTTCGGCACCCGACAGTTCTCCCAGATGCAACTGAACCAACACTCATCTTTATTCTTTCGATTACGGCGGGATGGGTAGCCACATCGGCACTTTGGATTATCGCGATCATATCCGAGAGCATCATCCCACGTGATAAAGTTCTTGAAATTGGGTACCTCTGTTGATAGGTATATTAGACTCGATACACTATCAAAGTGGCCGCAGCAGCACAGGGAAAGCAATGGGAGAAGGCTTACTGGCCCTACTGCAAACACGGCAACGCCAACAATAGCGTCCGCGATTCCCATTGTCCTTCTCGTCTGTTTCACATAACACTGTATCCCAAGACTTGCACTTGGGCTTTCTGCATTGCGGAGGAGTTCGTAGAGGGAAAAGAGGGATTGGGACCAGTTCCTTCGATGCTTCAGGGCTTGAAGACGAGGCAGCCACTTCGAAGTGTTGTTAGCTAGAGCCTACGATAGGGGAATGCGGCCACATACTGAGTTGGAATTGGAGCACAGCGAAGGCAGCTTCTGTGAGAGTCTAGGCCTGTCGGGTTCTGAAGCGATCCAGGCAGCCTTTGTCTCTTGTCGTCTCCTTCGACGAAGCTTGTTTGGGAATGCAGCTCTATATGTAAATGGATGGCGAATTTCATTCGAAGCGCTCTGAGACAGCAAACGCCGCCTCAATTGATGAGAGTATGTGGTATTCCAAGAGTGGCAGAGAGTAGAGGCAAACGATGAGATGATATGATGGTGGAGTGTTGAGGAACGTAGGTGCCCGCCTTGGGAGGGTCTAGCGAAGGACTGCTTTAATAGCAGCAAAGGCCGCCAAATTATCGCAGGGATCAGTAGTTTATAAGCCTGAGGCTCCAATATGGAGGAAGCTTAGAGTGAACGCTTATCTCTCGTTTGCTAAGGAAGTGAGGGGCTGGCTGTTCGTTTGCTTGTTGCTCCTTAGCTTAAGCTGCCATCCTTGAGTCGACGGCACTTCCGCAGCCAATCTAAATTTGCCAAGACATCCAGCCATCCAGATTCAGCATGCGGCATGCCCGGAAAGTCTATGGTTTGGTGAACTGGCTTGCCGATTTCGAGTGATAAAGTAAGAGCTGGAGATCGAGTACCAAAGAATCGAGCTGACGAACCGCCAGCCAAGAAAGTGAAAACCACTTCCGCCAGTGGTTGTACGGTACGAAGCTGTCCTCAACCCTTACCAGACTGTGACATTGCCAAAGTGTGGGGATTGAGAAGCTAACGCCGAAACCCGCAGCCTGCTGCCTGGCGGCCAGCGGATCGACTCCTCGGGGGCTTCAATTTCATATGCAGCCCCAGCTCGGGCCAAGCGATCATGGAAAATCGATATTTGAATGGTTAATAGCATGTAAAAACTGACATGTGATGGAGAAAACAAGCTGGCTAAAAAAGAGCGTATAATCCAAAACGACCAAGCTAGTCGAAAAACTTCACCAGCCATCCTGCATAACCAATATCGATCAGGCTCCAAAATCTTCCTGCTTTCATTTTTTGGGACAATTTTCAAATGTGATTTCTAGCAACAGGAGCAACCCTTTTCCCTCCCAAAGCTTTGTCCACAATATTCCATTGCTAGTGTGAAAGAGAGTTTCGCAATAATGGAGTTGCGAGGTATAAGTCAGCGGTACCTTCAAGTCTCTCGATGAGAAAAGGCTTCATTCGCGGCGAATAATTCAGTTGGTACCGCCAAAACCATGCGGCGTTTCCGTTTGGCCAACGTCGGGGACGCGCAGAATCGTTCACACAGGCTGTGGAGCCGGGTCCGCCGTGTGCGAAGCCGTAGGCACAATGAGAATGTTCTGGCATCGAAAACGATCGCGAGCTTGCTCCTCTGGTGTCTCTGGGTGTTTGGATTCGCCCACGCAGTAGAACTCATGTTCAGGGGTGTCTTGCCAACCGCCGTAGTACGAAGGCACGAATCGCATGAAAGGGCACCTCTTGCGAATGCAAGAGAAGACTCCGTCCGTGACATTCGCTCGGTTGAGACGTGTTGGCAACGGACACGAACACCTGGGGTTGTCGTGATGAAGTCCGAGGGAGTCGTCCCATGTGACGAAGTTGTTGGTCTCTATTGGCATGTTAGAGTCGAACGCTACTAGAGTGGACGTAGCAGCAGCACAAAGAGAGAAGTTGGAACTGGCATACCACAGCGATGGCAACGCCAGTAGTAGCGTCCGGCATTTCCATTTGGATTGTAATCCTCCACGACGACCCTCTCGGTATTTGTAGAGCCACACATGTTGTGTTGCGGAGGGCTTCTCAGGGGAAACATAGGCATAACGACGAGCTCCGCTCCAGAAAGCACATCTTGCAAAGACTGGGCAGCCACTGTAGAGTGTTATTAGCTAGCATTACGAATGGGATGGGTGCCCACAGAATGGTTCGGGCTGATCACACAGCGAGAAGGTGGAGTAGTGGGATTCTGAAACGTTTCAGGTAGTCTTTGCTTGTTGTAAGTCTTCCTTCGACGAGTGGTCGAGGTAGCAGATGCCGCCGCAGTCGAGGAGGGGTATGGTGGTATTTCTGAGAGAGTAGGGTAGCAAGAGACAAGATGACGTGGGAAAACTTAGAAGTGAATACTCATCATTCATTCGCTGAGGAAATGAGGGGCTGGATCATGCTGTTTGTCTACTCATTGCTCGTCCACTGACGTGCCATCCTTGACTCGATGGCACTCCTGCGGCGGCGTTTGGACTTGCCAAGGCATCCAGCCATCCATTTTTAGCATGCCCAAAAAGTATATGGTCCAGGTGACAAGGTAAAAGCTAGTGATTGAGCATATAATAATGGAATTTGAAACTAAAAGCCCGAAGGTCGATTCTATGACATTCCAATACTTGACATCGCCAAAAGCTAGCGAGCCACGGGCCAGGAGTTATTCGGCCGGTGTTTGAATTCGCACGAAGATGTGCTCGAGATCGAGTGGTTGTTCTGCGGAACCTCAAGAGGCGGGTGATGGCCAGACCGGGACACCGGGTTTTTTGATCTGCAACCCAAGCTCGGGTCGAGCGACCCATAGAAAAGATCCCGATCTGAAGTGTTGCACTGTTGAGTGGGGACAAAAGTCTGGATACGGCCTGATACCAATGGGTGTTTGGGCGGCTGCATGGCTGCAGTCACATGACCGGCACGGGTCTGGCGCTAGGGCTTAGCGAGTAGATAGCTGGAGGAGAGAGCTCTGCGCTCCTTCCCCTTCCATAGACAATACAACACCCTGAGCCGACCCTACGTGCTAGCACAGGATTACCTCTGAAGCGACAATGGGTTATACTAGTAGTATTCCCGATTACTTGAAATCCTCCCAAACACTTGAGTTTTGGAATATTTCGAATCACGACACCTCGAATATCCATATTCACTCAGGGTTTGGGGTTATTTGGGACGTTCCTAATCATTTGGGGACTGTGGACCGTACCAGACATTTCGTTCCACTGTAATTCACATTTTCCAAACGTACCAGATTTCCGCACCGCCTGTCCAAAATCTCAACCATGGATCGATCCGGATCCTCCAATTTATCTCCCCTTCCTACCCGACGCTAAGAAAATGAGAGCTCTGAACAATATTCCTAGTGAGCCTCCACGTCGCCTAAACGATTCTTTTCTGAGAATTATAAAAGCCCTCTGGCCGTCCTCTCTTCCTTTCCTTTCTTTCTCCCTCGCAAAAACCAAAGGAGATTTCCACTTCACTGCAAAACACTCTCCCGCTTCCTTGCAAAAGCCAAAAGACGTTTCCGATTCACTGCAAAAGATTCTCATCATGGAGAATCCTACAGGCTCGTCGTTTCGAGGCCGTCTTCGCATGAACACTTTTGCTTACCGACGCACACGGGCGATGGCCCACGCGTTTACTCTCTCAAACAGGAAGACTCAACTTCTCCTGTAAGTTACTCCTCCAAGCTTCTCGTAAATTTGCCAGCCTCAGCAGTCTGGTGTTTGTGCGAGCTAGTGATCCCATCGCCAGTCTTTGCAAATCCCACAAACAAATTGTACAAAAAAGTACGAAACACATCAGCTGACATATCCATCTCCAGCAAGCAACAAGCCCTCCCTACCACCACGATGGCTCCCACCGCAACTTTCCTCTCTCCCATAACCAAGTCAAGCATCCCCATCTACAAGGGACCTCCCCAGCACCTACTACTGTCCGGCACCTGGGACGCCTGGCACCACAAGCAGCCGATCGTCATTGACGAGGTGACCGACGTCAATACTTACTTGTCACTAATCTGCTGGGCCCATGGCCACCAGCACAGCGATTTTGTCGAGGACGCCATCGAATTCTTCTCCCGCCACTGTCCTCTGATGGAGCGGAATCCGCTGGAAGCGCACAGGCTCTTGGCTGGTAGAGTAGACATTCTTGCTGATGATGTGGGCGGTGATGTGCCTTGTAAATTGATCGAGGCTCTTTGGGCATACGCCGGCAAAGGGGAGATAGAGTCGGACTCGGAGACAGAGTCGGAGTCAGAATCAGATTCGTGGTTGGAGACAAGCTTCGAGACGGATTGGGAGGAGGTTATTTCTGAGACCGTGATGGATTTCGGTGACTTCTATGTGTATGGGCAGGGAGGCTGGGGCATGGACTCGATGTGGACTGAGCAGTCGGAGACAGAGTCTACCTCGAAGACGGAGTCGGAGGAGACGGAGTTGGAAGAAGAGACAGAGTCGGGTTGGGAGGCAGATTCGGAGTAAGAGACAGATTGGATCTGGGACGAGACCGCGGTGGACTCAGATGACTTCTATGTTGGGCAGACTGCCTCGGTCATAGATTGGATAAACTACGAGCAGTGAGAAGCGCGCATGGAGCCCTCAGTCGATCTAGGGACCTTCTCAGTGGGAGTTACTGAACTGTTTTGGGTACTTGCTAGGACTGCTTTCATCTTCCGTGGATAGAAAATTTCTGGGCAGCGATTCTTCGGAGTAGAAGGACGAATGATTCGGCTTTCTGGTTTTCCATCGTTGCTTTTTGTCGTTTCTTTGCTAGGTACCTACCTATAAAGAGGGTATCTTGTCCACGGCTGTTGGGACATGCTTTTGCATCGCGGCAAGGAAATCATGCAAACACCACAGGCTAAATGCTTTGTTTCATATTCCCACACTTGAAAATCCGTGATCTCAAAGTAGTATAAGAACGGGCCAGCTCAGACTTTTGTGTTTCATGTCTGTCAATGTGGTCTTGAGCGACGACGTTTAGAAAACTTCTACTGCTGTCGGCGGCACTCATCGCCATCGAACAGGGTGTGGGAAACTAAAAGGGAAAAACTAAAACTTAGGTTTAAAACTTAAGTTTCTAACGAACTAAGGGGGTCCCAAGTTTGGATTGAAAACTTGAGTTTTTAGTTAGAAACTCAGGGGTAAAAGGGGTAAGTACTTTTACACTTATTTTTGGTGTAAAAGTACTTTGGGGAGCCCCGGGCCAAAATTAGGGTGTGGGAAACTAAAAGGGAAAAACTAAAACTTAAGTTTAAAACTTAAGTTTCTAACGAACTACGAACCTCTCTAGTTTAGTTGGAACTAAACTATATATCTTTAAGTTCCTAGTTTTTAAGTTTCCCACACCCTGCCATCGAACCCATATAGTCACTGTCGAAAAGGGGGTCTTCTGCTCTGAGTTTGAGCGGATGCAAGGCAACAAGACAACTCTCTGTGCAGTCTCTAAACCAAGTATCTGGCTAAGAAATTTCCGTCTACCATGTTTGCTTGTCACTGTCGAATCATAAAGCCTTCTCAACTTTCAGCACACTAGCAGGCAAGGCAACAGGGTAATCTGCTGATGCCTAGCAGCCTAGATAACGTCTATAAAAGGAAGGTGCTCGAGGTTCTGCAACAAATCTCCAAGAAGACTTCAGGAGACGATTTGCTCCACTGGCGCACCTGGGCTTCTATCCTTACCCCAACATCTACTTAGCCATCTACTCATCTACGTTAAAAAGTCAGTACAACAGTCGGCTCATCCGAACTCCTACTCATTTGGCATGACTTCTACATAGCAAGTCTCGTGATTAACACTAAACGCTGCTGTAGCCAGTACACTGTACTTTCCGCTGCTATGATTGCTGCTCGGAATTATCGTACCTCATTTGCCACGCTCCAACTTGACGAAAGACTCAAGAAAATACCGAACATCTCTGTCAATACCCGAGACCTTTCTCGTTGCAAAATCTGTTCGACAGTTGAGAACCCATCCGCCGGTTCAAGAATCTTTGATCACTGCCAGAATAATATCTCACATCAACAACATCTTCACGGGTCACAGTTACCTCGCTTCAAGTCGTGGCATGGGTAGGCCTCGACGCGAGAAACTCCATAGCACCACGTTTGGCTATGCTCAACTGGAGTAATCATCTGATCTCGACAGGAGATTCCAACGTCGAGAAGAGAATCTGGCATCGAGCGATAAAGCTGGAATCGAGAAGGGGCTTCCGTGAACTGACGAAATAGCCGAGAGTAGCTCTGAAACAACTTCTGAAGAGCCCAGACTTCCCCCGACCGTCAAACACATTCCTGCCTCGGGCGGTGCTCGTGTACCATGGGAAAAATCTCTGTCAGTGTCAAATTTCTCTATCAAGTCAGAACTACTGCCTCGCAACCCAACCGATCGTTCATATTTGAGCCTCTGTCACGAGCACTCTGTCCCGTTGCAAGCCGAGACTTCAAGATACCGAATTGGAGACAAATATCTAGGAACATGAGTCATGTCTTGCTCGTCCCTGTTTCCCAAAAGGGTCTGAGACATTGGGAACAGCGGAATGTCGGAGTTAAGCTCAATGATGCGATCGCTGCGATCCTTTTGAAGCAACCGGAGAGAGGTTGTTATACGCATAGGGTCATGTGGTGTTGAGACTGAATGAAGGGAAGATCGGGAGAGAAGATGGAATAGGAAATAGCCAACTTACGGCACAGGTTGGGGCCGTGTGGGATGCAGGAACCTACTACATAACCAGCTGGACCGACGGCGGTAGATCGCCCAGGTATAGCGAGATGTCTCAAACCGGGCGGCTCCGCTGGGCTCCGCTGGGACTTCGATAACCAAAGGATCTTCTACCCTACCTAGCTACCTAACATTTGTATCCCAAGTCCAATATTCCTGTCGAGCCAAAATTTCCCTTTCAATCCTTCTTCGAGCTTCCAAGGGGCGATATTCGCCATTTGAACGGATGACTCGACCTTCCGTAGAGCAACATTGTGGCGAAATTCACTTGATTGCTCAATGCTGATTGATGACGATTGGTGTTTTGGAATCATCGCCTCCGCACGTGACACATCAAGGATCGATCAATCGGGAAGACCGAAGTTCCGTCCCACACACAGCCCCCAAAGTCACCAGCAACCTGTGACTCAACCTTCGGCAGCGCGAAGGCTCCAAGGAACACGCGTTTGGCCATCCCTTCATTCAGCAATACCTACCTAGTTTTTGGCGATGGCAGGAACCGGCCGGGGCGACAAACGATGATGTGGAAGTTCTGCCTATCATTCTCCCAAAACAATCACGTTGCACCGGAGAGGCTGAAAGCACGCACAGTCTGCCGTGCAGAGCGGTTGGACGGGCAAGGATTCGTGTTTTTAGCCAGTCACAGACATACGCACAGATGATTGGCTGTGTGTAGCCCTAAGCACGAACCTCGAACAGATGACCTGCGATGCGACAAACAAGAGGGGCGGAAAGGCGTATTTCCTGGTGTGCTGGGCTCTTGGATAGCGGGGTGGAGGGGTGGATGAAGATGTCGCTGGTTTATCGCTGACTATCGTGGCTGCTTGCTTGAACGCCCCAAAGGCGTAGGGGCTGCGTCGTGGGGGTTTTGGGAGTGAGAGAAGGGCCTTTCGAATCGAATCAGGAAGGGAGGCGGCCAGTGAGTTGGGCAGTGGTGATCGTGTTGGAGTGAGTTCCCGAGGGATACTTGTGAAGCGACAAGATCATCAGCGGGCGGAGGAGCAGCAGACAGAGCGTGCGCTTAGTAGGGCGAGAAAGGAAGATCTTTTCCGCCCAATTCTCCTACGCGATGCCATGTGATGCCAGAAGCTGAAGGTTCCAGCCCTTCAATACTGTCGAGAGGGAGTACCCGTAAGTAGTAGCTCCGCACATTTGCAGCGGGCGGATGTACCTACACACTCCGCCGTGCGCCAACGTCATGTATAGAAGCATGGCGTCCTACTGCTGGTCGACACGTAGGTAGGTATGAAGGGGCATTTAAGTGGGGGTTTGCATTTGCGACGACGCCTTGGTCCTCAACCATAAGGTGACGAAATTGACGCTATTGCAGAACCATTTTCGTAGGCAAAGTCCAGCCGACAAATGAAAAGCGAAAGGCAGCGCTTCCCAGCTGCAAGGCCACGAGCTGCCTCGCACAGGCCCAAACGATGCAAAGCACACGGGACGGTGCGTTTTGCTTCCAGGGGACAGATGGATGGCCACGAAGAAGGCCGCTCCCCAGGGGTGTAGGCTGCCTGCGGGAACACAAACGCAAGTCGTCGGCCCGGCGAATCATTTTGCGCTGGGAGAGGGATCTGATGTATGCAGGTGAGCCTGAACGGAAAGTGAAAGGAAGACAAGATGCATCCACCAGAAGCGTTGCCAACACCTGCGAGGCAGAAAGCGTATCAGAAGCGAAAGGCCTGAGTTCAATCGACTAGGAGAAAAGAGGGCGAAACGCAAGATGGGGGTGGCAGCAGAGTGCAGACGAGAGAAAAGCATGGCCCTTATCGTCAGCCTGCAGTTGACACGCACATGGCTTGCCCCACTCGAACGGATTTTGTGTATCTTTTTGGGGGCAGAGACTGACTGGAGAGGAGTCAGGAAGCGTTGAGAGGATTTGCTTGGAGAAGTTGAGAAGACGGTGAGCTGAAGCCATTCGCGTTTGACCCACGATTCCGCTCCGCCATTGGCAGCTCGAGAGTTCGTCGGTGAAAAATTTTCACCAGCCTGTTCCTCTTCGCTCCTCCGGACACTCCTTGCTTAGAGTTTAGGATGCGCGGGTGCGGTTGCAAGGAAGGAAATGGCCCGAAAGCGTAAATGAGGGGACGGCACGGTCAGGCAACTTTGATTGCGACGACCAGGGAATGTCGGAGTCCAGTGTGAGCCGCATTTGTTGTTTCACTTTGAGGTGGCAGACGCGACATCGAGTGGCTTGCGAAAAGAAACGAGGAAAACACGCGGTCGACAAGCTTGCAGAAGAAGAGCCTCCATCCAAGTCTGGCAGGCGCGACTTTGCAAAATGGGAATCCCCTCAAAAATTTACGAGGGGCATCCGTGATCGGTGAGCGCGATGGCTATTTCTGGAGCGCCCAAGTGGGACCTGCGATGCAATGATTGACAGCAGCGGGGCCGAAGGGCGGACGGGCCACGAGAGCTAGCGTCTTGGTGTGCCAGCATCGTACCTATAGTTTTTCTGGTGAGACCGAGAGGAAGAACCACATCCACGGAATCGTTGGCATGATTTTATCGAACTCTCGTGCAGTATTGGTGTCGGCACTTTACAGTTTACACTATCAATGTACTGAAGCGCCAGGGCGGCAGCAGTACTCCGTTGCGGTCCAGACAGCGAAAGCCAAAGAAGCCAGCTTCTGTTTGTATTCGCACAGCAGGAAGGCATCCAGTCACTCTGCTGAAAGGCAAGATATTTGGAGAGGTACAAGTAAACTGCCGTGGCTGCACAGCACTCCAGCCTATCGATTGGCTTAGACGGTGGTTTCCTCATGATCCTTCGGCCGCTTTTTCAGCTGAATGCAGCGAGGTACCGCGGTTGGTATTGGTGACAGGCCATCTAAATGATGTGCGGCAGCAGTGCGACACTGGCGACTTGGATTTTGGACAGTGTGGTTATACAAAGACTCAGCGGCCAGGGGCAAAGGGCATGGGAGTAATTAGGATGTCTTGACGGAGAAGCACCAGCCTAATTGTTGTATGAGGTTTTCTGTACCCGTCCGTGACTTGGGAACTTGCTTTGCAGAACGATAACTTGGACGTTAGACTGGCGGACGTGGCTTCAATAATTCGAAGAGACTCGACTCGGACAGGAAGCTTCAATAACCCGCCGGGAGAACATCAAATTCATATTCGGGACGAGAACATAGGTTTTGCCCGGAGGTCCAGGATCGCTAGTCGAAGAAGAAGGGAGGTCCGAGGCGTGGGATGAGGCTTAAAGAAGCCAGCCCATATCGCGGACGGCGGGTTAGGAGGCTTGATATGGCGGCTAAAAGAGGACAAACATTCGTTGTGTTCGAGGTGACAAGTGTGATTGCCCGAGATGGAGGCCAATGTGACCACGAATAGATGGTGTTGGCTTCACCTCGCACAAGGAACCACGATGTACCAAGGCTCTCGGCTTCTTTTCTCTCAAAAGTATGGTGTCGTTATCATGTGTCTTGAACTCGGCGGCTGCGGCTATGAAGAAGCGTGAGGAGTGAGGAATGACATTCCTAGAAAAGCCGAATATACTTTCGTGGCCAATGCCGAGCAGTTGCGTGGTGGGGAGAGTCCGGAGAGACAGTCGTCGATGAAGATTGAAAAACAGTCAGACGACCCCCAATCCGCGACAAAATGCGCCCTCATTGGCCGACGAGCACACCCACTTCACCAAACAACGTGGAGGGGAGAGCCAGGAGACATGGACCAATGCAGGCCCAATGAGGCCCTCTTCGTCTGGCTCCCCGAATTGACGCAGCTATCGCCAGATATTAGGTATATAGCATCAGATAGAGGATTCTACTGGACAGCTTCCCGTTCTTCACTTGAATCAGCTGGGCGTTCAGCCGTGAGATGGTCATACCTGGTTATATACCATATCATCAGCCTCAGCTACCAAATAGAATACCACACACGTCGTGCAGTTCTACCCACATCGTTTTGACCTGCAGCATCGTACGCATACAGGACGTAGAGCTGAATCCCTTCATGTTCCCACAGTCCCATCCAACAACCACATACCTAGCGATTCCAGTCTCCACTCTGACCCACGTCACACAAACCGCTTCTATGACACTTGATCCTACAAATACATGTGCATCCGCGACTGCAGCTCCGTCACGATTTTGGCCAGCCGCTCTGCAGGTAGCCGGCGCCAGCACGGATCCATCGAGTCTCCTTTGGTAAAGGCCGAGATCCCACGACTGATTTGATCCCCGGATCGTCCAGGCCGGCGCAGGTGTTCGGCTTCCCAGAATACTCGCAAGCCCCGGAGACTACCCTAGAGGCTCGTCATTACAGGCTTGCGGCTCCATCGTACCCGCTGCGCTGTATACAAAGACACGCCTATCGTCTTCCGCCTATTCTCTGAATTCCTTCTTCCAGAGGCTGGACTGTGACGACAGACCGGTGGCTGGCTGGCCTCTCCTTTCCCCAAGTCTCTGTCGCCAGGTCCTCCAGTCGGCTCGTCCTCCTCCTCAAGCACGTCCACAGCGTTGTGATCCGGGCAATCCTAATTTCGCGATCAGAGTTTTCCAGCTGGACCGTAACATACCTAACACGACGCCGGTAAGATTTGGGACAAGCACGCTGGCCCCGCCGCCGCCACGGTCGCAGGCAAAAAGCAACATAGCTCCAACGGATATCAGAATCATCTCGCTTACCCACGCCGCTGCTCATACCAGCAACGGCGTCAGCCACTCAACTTCGAACTCTGCGACCCGAGGGTGAGGATCGATCCGAGAAATTAGAAAAACGCTCCCGGCAGCCACTGCTCTGTGCGCGCTGAGCCTCTTTCTACCGCCACTCCCTCTGTCGACTGCGCCGTGCCTTCTCGTCACCACCGTTCGCTGTCGAAGCCGAATTTTCCTGTCGTCGCCGCTCACGGATGATAATCAGGCGATGGGTTTTGGCAGCCCACAATTGATTTGAAAACAGCACATCACCGCTCCCGGTGAGTTGAGTCGCGGACCAGGGTGTTCGTCTGCATTCCTCGTTCGCAGCCAATGGCACATGGTGGCGCAGGGGACTCAGTGGACTTTATCAGTCACAACACGACACCACCGCTGACTTTGGGTGAAGGCCTAAAGTGAGCAACAGGGCCCAACTCGCCCACACCTCCCCCCCTGTCGCGCCCTAAGAGTGGCCCGCTGGGGCTCAAATAGTGCTGGGGCCGGTTTTTTCTCAATTGCACGCACTTCCCTGCCGCCAAGGCCTTCGGCTCACACTAACTTCCTTTTCCACGCTACCTTCTGCGCTGCGCCGAAAGTATATGACCAACGGCCAGCCCCCCAATCACGCATCTCTTCCTTTCTTCCCATTTTGCGTCTGCAAACCCAACTGCCACCACCCATTACAAAGCGCATCAACACTGCCTCTCCGTCCAATCCAGCCTCGCCAATTCGGATCTCGTCGCTAGATCCGATCAGTTCCAGAATATTCCACGTCGAGATCCGTCATCGTCTTTGCTATGTGTCAAGGCAGATACCAAGTTTACCTCCTCCGAACCGACCATACCCCAGACATCTCGACGAGGTGAAAGCCACCCACTCCGCCCATATATACAACAAGACGGACCCCCACACATAGGAGGATTTCAGGCATTTGGGTGTCTTTGAGAAGACATCGTAAGAGAAAGGATGGACTACCGCACGCCGCCACCCACGAGCTTCTATGCTGCATTCACGAGCGCATCGCCCTCGCCACAAGGAGCCCACGGATACTACTCTACCACTCCACGACCTGGAATGTCTCCCCCTCCCAGGATGCACTCCCGGCACCAAAGTACCGACTACTTTTCCTCCCCGCGACCGACCAACTACCCCAGTCCGCGCTACTCGAGTAATGGTCACTACTCCACCAAATACTCGTCGCCTTCTGGCAACGCCGAATATGTGAGTGCAAAAGAGCGCAAGACGTCAAAACCTTCGCGCCGTCATTCATCGTCGTGGTCGGCACCAAAAGCGCGCCCTTCTCAATCGTATCGAACCTCTTATGAGGAGTCCGACGAAGACGAGGTCATCTACTACGAAGGCCAATACTATGTTCTCCGAGCCGAACGGCCGAGGAAGTCAACTTGCAACTATCGTGGGCGTGGAACTGATCATCTTTACTCCTCTCAGGGCCAAACCTTCACTTATGACAGAGACGGGACACCCATCATCATTGACTCCGAGCCTCTACGCTACGAACAGGACATCCCTCGTCGATCGCATTCGCGTCGCCAATCCTATACATCTCCGCATTATTCCATGCCGCAGCGACCAGCGACTGCTCAAGCACACCATCGACCGTCGAGTTCGCACAAGAAGTCTACCAGCACCCCACCACCGCCAAAAGCTACCGAAGCAGATGCCAGAAGATGCCACATTCCCCCAGGCTATTCGTTGAAGAATTGGGATCCGACTGAGGAGCCGATCATGTTGCTTGGAAGTGTCTTTGATGCCAACTCGCTAGGCAAGTGGATCTACGACTGGACAGTCTACCACCACGGTCCTTCGACACCAATCTCCGACGTTGCAGGCGAGCTCTGGTTGCTCCTCATTCAACTGGCAGGAAAGATAAAGCGGGCAGAAGAGTGCATGCCTAGGATTCGATCGGCAGAGAACAGAGAGATGGTGGACGATTTTATAGAATCAGGAGAAAGATTGACGGACAAGCTGCAGAAGCTGTTGAAGGCCTGCGAGAGGCCAATGTTGAAGGCGGGCAAGAAGAACGGCAAGGACACTCCCCAGCTGGGCAAGAACGCCGGAACCGAGTTTGTGGATTCGATCTTTGGCCGTGACAGACAGCTTGAGAACACGGAGAAGTTCATGGCCAGTACACGGCTCTGGAATCTACGCTTCGACGTCAACTGCGAAGAGATCCTCCGCCGTCCCTACGCCTAGATGCGGGACGCACCAATGGCATCTGCCAGACACGAACCTACTAGACACGAACGAGAGATATGGAGGACGATTTCCTAGTCTTCTTTCCTTACAGTTCCAGATTTATTTTTGACAACGATCGATTCGATGATACCCCGGCGACTAGTTCCTCGCAATTTCGTTCTTTCCTTTCTGGGCGGTCGAATGTACGATACGGACAAACGGGAAACGTTTTCTTCGATACTACTACACGAGCGGGGCAACCCCAAAAGCAAGACTCATCTGCCCTAGGCTTCATACCGACGGCACATGGGAATGGATTAGCAAGATGGTGATATGGACCACATATGATATGGAGGCGATATGGTCACGTCAGAAGCGAATAAAAAAGTTCTTCGGAGGAATACAGCATTCTTGAATTTTCGCAGCACGCTGGGCGCTCCGGATACAATTTCTTACGCGGGTCGCAGATACCAGTGTTCGTTTCATACGGATGGGCGGCGCTCTCCTGACATTTCGACATTTCGAACTTGTTTCTTGCATCGCGACGACATCATTTTGCACAGCACGGAGAAACGGCGGAGATCACGCAAAGCATGGTGTTTATTTATCAAGGCGAATTCTTGTAATCATAGTCTCTAATTTGTGCTGGCGCGGGGTCTCTTAGATTATACCCTTCATAGTACATCACGGCGAGGCTCGTCTTTTTTCTAGCGGAATCGACAGAAACTACCTACACTTTGCAACCATTCATGTTCATACCTCACCCCGTGCCCTGATGATACTTGAATCTGACTCTCGATGAGTTGGAAGTGTGAGCGATAGGTCTTGAGGCTCATCGAGCTTGCGTAGTCTTTCTCGCCACCGATAGACTCATACTCAACCCCATGACTCACAAAAGCCCATTTCGCCCCAAACCGAATCCTAAGCCCTCATCGATGCCCAAGAGGCTCAAAGTCTGCTGCCTCGCCGTCGCCCCATCGTCGCCTTGCGGCTCAAACGCCAAAGAAACACAGGTGGGGGGGGGGGGGGGGGGGGGGGGGGGGGGGGGGGGGGGGGGGGGGGGGGGGGGGGGGGGGGGGGGGGGGGGGGGGCGGGGGGGGGGGG